>CM052705.1:116557277-116622863 GCA_028551405.1 Uromys caudimaculatus | reverse complement strand
AGAACTAAAAAAGTTAGACTTCAGAGAACCAAATAACCCTATCAAAAAATGGGGAACAGAGCTAAACAGAGAATTCTCAACTGAGGAAACTTGAAGGGCTTAGAAGCACCTAAAGAAATGTTCAACATCCTTAGTCATCAGGAAAATGCAAATCAAAACAAGTCTGAGATTCCACCTCACACCAGTCAGAATGGCTAAGATCAAAAACTCAGGTGACAGCAGATGCTGATGAGGATGTAGAGAAAGAGGAACTCTCCTCCATTGCTGGTGGGATTGCAAGCTGGTTCAACCACTCTGGAAATCAGTTTGGTGGACCCTCAGAAAATTGGACATAATACTACCTGAGGACCCAGCTATACCACTCCTGGGCATATATCCAGAAGATGCTCCAACATGCAATATGGACACATGCTCCACTATGTTCATAGCAGCCATATTTATAATAGCCAGAAGCTGGAAACAACCCAGATATCTCTCACCAGAGGAATGGCAAAATGTGGATACAGAAAATGTGGTACATTTACACAATGGAGTACTACTCAGCTATTAAAAACAATGACTTCATGAAATTCCCAGGCTAATGGATGGAACTTGAAAATATCATCCTGAGTGAGGGAACTCAGTCACAAAAAAACAAACACAGTATGTACTCACTGATAAGTGGATATTAGCCCAAAAGTTCAGAATACCCATGATTCAATTCACAGCAACTGTTGGACTGATCGTGGGCTCCCAGATGGAGGAGTTGGAGAAGGGACTGAAGGAGCTGAGGGAGTTTGCAACCCATGGAGGGAGCAGCAGTGTCAACTGGTCAGACACCCCCCGCCCGTGCTCCCAGAGACTGGACCACCAACCAAAGAATACACATGGAGGGACCCATGGTTTGGACCACATATGTGGCCGAGGAGGGCCTTGTTGGCCATCAGTGGGAGGAGAGGCCCTTGGGTCTGAGAGTGTTAGATGCCCCAGTGTAGGGAAATGCCAGGGAAGATGGGAGTGTGTGGGCAGGTGGGGGAATACCCTCATAGAGGCAGGTGGGAGAGGGATGGGATAGGGGATTTCCAAAGGGGAGACCTGGAAAGGGGAAAACATTTGAAATAAATAAATAAATAAAGTATCAAAAAATAAAAATAAATAAATAAAAACAAGAAAGTAATTTAGGTACAAAACCTCGGACTCACCGAGGTAGGATATACAGTGGAGCACTTTCTCCAAGGTTGCCGAATACAAATGGACCGGACATTGTACATACAATTCTTACCTGATAGTTCTCAAATTTTCTTACTGTATATAGTCCATTGATGTTAAGGAAAAAGTCATTTATTGGACTAAAACAGGGGAATGTAGTGAGACTTTTGATTTCTTTAAATACTTGCTCTGTTGTGTGAATATGTTTTTTGCTTTAATCCCAGGTGTGGGAAAAAAAAGGCTGCTTCACAGCAGGTGACTATAATTTGCCTTGTGCACTAGCAGGGGCATTGTTTTGCCAGCTGCAGATGGTTTCTGCCAGTATGTGCCATTTGGAATTCTGGGAACTTTTCAAAGGGTATAGATGCCAGAGTCCTGAGAGCAGCTGGGACCAGGCACTCCAAGGAGACTGCTGCTCCCTACTGTTGCTGGCTCCTGTTGCTGTGGTTTGTCAAATGGCCCTGAGCACAGGGACAAGAAGAAGAAATTGGAAATCCTAATGATGAAGATTGGGCTCAACACCCCCAATCAGCAGGAAGTAGTCTAAAGAGATCTATGTTCCCTGTCCCCTCTAATCTTCTTTCTCTCATACCTAGTGTTGGGGAGTTGGAAGGGATAGGGTAGAATAAGGTTGGAAGGGACCCAAACAAAAGCCCCAAAAGTATGACTACAAGTAATAAAGTAGCCCCTAAAATTGCACCTACACTTCCCTCTTTATTAGTTCTTAGTGTAGTATTGCGTTACTACAGATGCAGAAATTAACTGGACTTCAGTCTATGCTCTTGACCTGGTGTCAGAGTCTTCAAGTCTATCCTCTTGGTGTGGGTTGTCACACATTGAGAGTCATCATGGGACACCTGTTTCCTGAGGCTGAGTGAGCTGTGGATTTGAAGATTCCAATAACTGTCTTCATTTTCAAGACCAAGGTGGGGAGCAATTTTCTGGAGTTGAAGAGTATAAAAAAAAAGAACTAGACCCGTCCCTCCCTGAGTGAATAATACCCAGAGTGGAATACCTGATATTCACTATTAGCATAGCAACTAGGGGATCTGATAGAGTGCCACACCAGCATAAGGAAGGAAAGGCACTGGAGCAGGCACAGGTACCCTGTGACACAGAGTGGCTCAGAGGCTCAGATGGGCTATTGGTAAGAAGCAAGATCTGATGTCTCATTTTCAAAGCTACCTCATGTCAGCTTGGGTCCAGTCACAAACAAAACGCTAGATTCCTGCTAATCCTTGCTAACCTGCTAATGTTCCCACAAACTGCTAAGCCACCCCCTTCCCAAAACTGTACGTTTAAGAGTAGAAAACAACAGCCAAGTGTTCCTGAAAGGTCATGGGTGAGCTTTAAAATAGTTTGTAAACTGTAGAGATGAACTCACAGATGGTTTTTATTGAGAAAAAAACAAAGGGAGAGAGAGAAACATAAACCTAGGCAGTGTGTAAGATCGTCCCTGTACCCCTTATTATTCAAAAGGGGGAGGAAGGGTCATGCATTAGGGTTTATAAACAGTTCTCTGCATTCAGTGAGCATGGTGGCCATTCTAGGCTTAGGCCCAAGTCACAAACACTCTTATTAAGTGAGGGCCACTTTTGCCTCACATTGTGACCTTGCCCATAGGTACCTGTGTGAGGGACCTGATGGATCCATATTCACTGCTCATTCTAAGAACTTGGCCTTGGAAACATCTTTCAGAAAAATAATCTGCCTTGCCTTAGGCTTTGTACTTCCTTCCTCAGTCTGCCTGGCCCAGTGCCACTAGGTATGTTAGAGGATCTTCCTACTCAGTTTGTTTCTTTTTAGGAATATAAGAAAAATTAGAATACTGTTCATTAGGCTTAAGGATATTTTTATTGTGTATAAGTGTCTTGCCTTCATGTATGTATGTGTACCACATGCGTGTCTGAACCTGCATCGGTCAGAATTGGGTATCAGATTCTCCGAGACTAAAGTTACAGGTGATCGTGAGCTACCATGAGGGTTTTGGGAACTGAACCTGAATCCTCTGCAAGAGCAGCAAGTGCTGGTGTGCATACAAGCATATGCTGCACAGGAATATGAGCACAGAAGCACAAGGGCCAGGTATGCTTGCACACTGATTACAAGGGAGCATGGACTATACATCAGGGTAGAGTGGAGTGGCAATGTTGGGTGCACGAAGCATGGATGTACATGAGTGCGGTGAAAACTAGCAAGGAGTGCATATAAGTGTAGACTACTCATACGTGTGAGCTACACAGAAGCAAGAGATGAAGAGTCCATAAAAAGAAGAGTATGGGTTACAGGATGACTAGACTGACTCTGATCGGTTGGAGCGAACTCCTACAGACACTGACTAGGATAGCATCACCTGAATTCCTACCACATAGTTCCCTGGATAGCCTCATAGAGGAAAGACACACCAATACAAACAGATGCTGTCTCTGGCTATAGACCAGGAGAGGACTCCCGATTCCAGGGCTGTTTAATAGAAAGTGTTCATCACTAAATTATGCTTCCAACATTCCTAACATTCAGATATTTGCTAAATTAATGAGAATTCTAATTATCATCTGGGTTGGCCTGTAACAAGAGTCTATTCTAGTCCTCCCATGGGTAGATAGAGGAATGTAAGAAAGGCATTGGGAAGGTGGTCTCAGGCCACGCAGTGGGGATGGTACAGAGCGTGGTGACATGTCTCTAATACAACTGAAGAACTCACTTTATATATGCCATTATTTCTTTTTCTTCAATAATTTGTAAAAGGCTTAAAACATGAGTATTATTAAATAGAAAAGTGAGTAGTTTATTTTTCGAGGGCCTATTATATCTAAGACCTACAAACCAGACCAGGTATCAAGGTTCAGAGGAAGAGATCTTTGGAGAAGGAAGCTCTGGTCTCATTGTACTCCAGGACACTGCCCAGCCAGCTACAGCATTCCTGGCACATGCCTGTCTTACTACCAGTCTCAGTCTATTTGGCCCAGGCGTGGAAATCCCAGGTACATAGATTTCTGTACTTTGGCTGTACCTAGCATCCTTCTCTTCCAGGAGTCAGGAGTCTGTTCCTCACAGGCCTCCACTCCAGATCACTATCCATGTTAAATCATTATCTACTCATTTCAGAGGTTTGTTCACCATGCCTCATTCTTCCAGAGGCACCTGGAGCTGGGACCCATCTCTCAGCCTAGCAGGGGTTGATGAACTGGTATCCAGCCATGCTTGGCACTGCCAATGGCGTACCATAGCCAGTTCCACACTTAGCCTCCTTTATATTGTTACTCAAGACAACACCAGCTCTTCATTCTCTTCTACCAGTCTGCTTCCTTTAGACAACACTAGAAATGTGGCCGGCGTTGCACACCATAGCACCTGCATGCCTGGTCCATCAATGACAGCTGTTCTTAAATGCATCTGTATTGAACACAGATAGACTTCCTCTTGTAATTACATAAGCTATACAGAATTAGACCATTTGCAGAGTATTTACATTACATTTGGTATAACTAAGCACACAGGATGATGTGCAGCTTCTATGCAAACAGCAGTGTCTTGTGCCAGGGGTTTGAGTATCTAAGGATCTTGGTCCCCTTGGGGTCTAGGAGTCAGCTCTACTTAAATGTCACAGGACACTTGTCTACTTATGGAAGACAAGGGCATAAAAAGAGAAACATGTATTGGGGCTTCTGGGTAAAATTCCTCATGATATAGTGACTTTTGATGTGGTTGATGAGGTTCAAAAGCCACTTGGCCAGATCAAAGCTCATGAAACAGACAAAGGGACCCAGTACACACAGCAAATGCAAGTATTTTTGTGCTGTGTAGGTGGAAGCACATAGACCTGTATGCTATCAGCA
This sequence comes from Uromys caudimaculatus, assembly GCA_028551405.1. NCBI lineage: Eukaryota > Metazoa > Chordata > Mammalia > Rodentia > Muridae > Uromys > Uromys caudimaculatus. The sequence goes on along the minus strand of CM052705.1, from coordinate 116,617,836 downwards.
CAGACCTCTGTGAGTGGAGGCTTGGTGGGGTTCTCACTCATCCCACAGCAAACCTCCCCTTTGTTCGCTGCCCTCTTAGTTCAGTGGGGGGTAGGCATCACCTTCCTCAACTTCTTCAGTCCTTTTCCAGGGGTAGCTCTTAGGGAAGCCTCCCTACCAGCTGACACAATGGCGGCTTTCCCCCACTGCCCTGATGTAATTCTCGGTCCTTGGATTTCTGTTCTGAAAATCCTCAATGTCTAAGCAATAAGCAAGATCAGAGTTAGCTATAAGCATGTATATTATTATTAGTTTTTTAATATAATCATTTATAAGGAAATTTAAAATGTTTAGTAATTTCTACAGATGGAAGAGACTCAGAAGCAAAAGGAGAAAAATCATCTCTAATTCTACCAAAGGTAACTACATTCAAGGCTGGTTACAATACACATAGCTATGTTATAATCTATTCTTCTTAATGTGTGAGAATGTCCCATTTCAATAAAAATTGATTTGACTGCATAAAGAAAAATCCTTGAACATTTAGAGACCTCTTTCCTACTGCTTGGCCAATACCAAGTGCTTCATTTCAGACATGCTTCTTCCAAGAAATAAAAAAAATCACCTCACCCATCTCTGTCATGTTTCTCTGATTTGCCAACATCCTTTGGTTTCTAGAATTTTAAATGCCCAGCAGGCATCAGGAAGGAGATGTCACAGATGTTGTGAGTGAGAAGATAATCTTAACAGTGAGTGAGGGGTGGGGGTTGGGGGTTTAGGAGAGATAGTGGGTGGTTAGCTTGCAATTCACTATGGCCTTGGCCTTCTGTGCCAGGCTGTGAGGGAATGAAGGCCTATAGCTGAACATGTCCAGTTCGTACACATTGTAACACCCCAGAAAGACTATTAGAACTGTAACTAACAAAGTGAGCGTTAATGAACCAGAATCCACCATCCTCGGCTCTGGGCACTGAGAGTCCTGAAGCCAAGAATAAGTTGTCCCTGTCAGATCTTGAAAAGGTATAAAGAAATGGCAGGAAGTCACCACAGCCCTCTCACAGACTCATTCCTCAATCCTCCTGCTGAGGGGACCCTAGATAGGGAAGATTTCTCACACAGTAGCACCCATTGCCTTCAGCATGAAGCATGCGTAGAGCATTGGGAACAGACTGTGAACAAAGTGGCCTCTTTTCCTGTGCTCTGAAGTGTTGCCTCCCTGGCCCTTGCTTTATGTTTCTCACCCTTTGAGCTCACAACTTCCTTAAGGTCTTCTGTGACTACACTCTGGTTTTCCTTTCCAGTGGGAACCAGACAGAACCTCCTGCTGTCATTCCATCAGTCTCTGTGAGATTCATTGAACGGAGGACATGGGGCCCTCGACGCTTGTGGCCAGCCCTTCAGTGAAGGTGGATTCTGGCTTTTAATAGCACAGCCCAGGAGATGGTGTTACCTTTAAACTACACAGGGCAGGTTAGAAGAGTCATCTACTGCTCAGCCAGGGACCCAGCATGCTTCCTGGATTTCCGGGCTGAGTACCAGTTGGGCTATGTGCAGAAACATGGAGGGGGAAAAAAGGTTCACAACCATAACTTCAGCAGCTTTGGTCCTTGGATCAGTGATGTTGGTACAGCCTGTCACCTCCTTTGCCACTGTGGGAAAAGGAGCACATGTAGCAGTGTTACCAGATATAGACATTGTCTCCTTACACACTTCTGTGAAAAATCACTCTGGGACTTTGTTCTAGTGTCTTAAGGCTGATAAATGGAAGGAAGTTTATTGCATCAAACATACTGGGTTACACTGGGCCATGAACCAGAACTGTAGCTGTTTGTGACACTATTTGTAAACCATCAAACAACTTAGCAAAGGCAGCTACGGTATTACCTTCCACTACCCATTGAGTTGCTAACCACTAGAAAATCACCAACTCCTCCTCTGACTCTTGGGTAAAGGGGCCCTGGGGCAGGAACACTCAGCCTCTGTGTGTCCACAAGTTAGAATATGCTTTGACTCCAGCTGTGGGCTGCTTCCTCACCTCTGTTCCACCTCAGAGGACATATCTACAAGAGCTGGATGGAGCTAGAGCTCAGAAAGTTCACTTTCTTCAGCCTGTGTATGACACAGACCTCACAGCCTGTGGCATCTCAGCTGACTGGTCCATACAGGCAAATCACACTCGTCAGTTTATTGAGAAGATCCATGAAGAGATCAGCAACACCCCTTCCCCCAAAGTGTCTCACTTGATAGCCCCGTTCCACAGTGATCTGTGCTTAAGGGTTTTCAGTGCAAGGTATGCACTGAGTTCTTTGTATGCTTGTATGTTCATGTGTGTGCATGTGCATATATATCTGTGGGGTATATGTGTATGTGTATGCAATGTGTGGAGGTCAGATGATAACCTCAAATACTGTCCCCCATATACTCTGATATAAAAAAATGACAGATTTTGCATTCAAAAGCAATAAAACACTTACAAATCAAAGATTTTTTGAAGCATGAGGACCGAAAGGTCCCGTGGGCTCCACCATTATCTTAGTATTCACCATGCTTAGAATCAGGCTTTCTTCTCAGAGTGGGTCAGCAGAGCTAGGGTTGTGGTGATAAATGCCGAGAAAAGTTTGGTCCATGTTCCCATGTCCCAGTCACAGGGGAGGCAAGATTCAAAAAACATGCACCTCTGCTCTGAGGAGGTCCTGGCTGATTATCCAGCTTATTGGGAACCCTTATGAGGGTACCCCATGGACAGGCAGTTAGATGTCAGCTCGTTAGCTAGTTCTTAGACAACCAGGCAGGATGACAACACTACTAACCATATTCTCAAGTTCCCTGTGGTACCAGATATATTTAGTATCTAAACCCATCCTCATGGTTCAAAACAATGCAGCTGGAGGTACTCACCAGCATGTTTGCTATACTTGGATGGTTTCTATCCTCAGAGGCACTGTACATCTGATTCCACCCACACTCCACCTCCACCCACAACCTACCTGGAACACATGGGGTTGACAGGTGTCTCATCTGGGTCTACTTGTCTAGAGGTCTATGGGAGCAAATGAACTTTCTTAAAGGAGATAAAGTCCTACAACCCCCACACATGTGAATACCAGGGGCCTCAAGCAGCTATACACACACACACATACACACACACACACACACACACACACACACACACACACACACACACACACACACGTTTCCTGCTCAGTGGATCAGCTAAACTAAATGTTGGCAGTAAGGGTTAGAAGCAGATATAAAATATTGAACAAAAACTAAAACACTTAAAAGGATCTGCCTTGTGGAGGGCAGCTTTGTGTAGTAATTGACACGAGATCAGAAAGCTGGTCCTAGGAAGGAGCAGGCCAGATCAGCCACGGGATTAGCTCACACAGCAGCCGTTCAGGCCTGAGTGGGATTTGCCCCTCTCTTCAGGTCCCATTGTCTGGGTCTTATTTTTGTGCTCTGTTCTCTTTGTGATGGAGGTAGCAGCTGTGACTGGCAGGTAATGGGAGGCTCAAGGATGCCACATTTGAACAAGGCAGTTTTCTTTTCAGTTCCATTTGCCAAGTTCCTCCACGCTGACCCATCTTGGCTGCAGATAGCAATTTAGATGGAAGCTAGGTTGCAGGGCGGGAGGAGGTCGGCAGGCTCTGTGTGTTTATTATTACTTAGATTTCATGGTTTCATGTGGTGTAAGTGTCTATTTAGGGAACAGTGCAGAATTGGTCTCCCTGCTACTGAGCTATTTCCCTAGACATAAATTTATAAGTAAAATGCCAGAGACAATGAAACCTGTGTGCCCATGAAATCTGAGAGATGACATCCTACCCTGGTTGGCATGGCTCCTCTGAGGGCTGGTATGCAATGTAAGATGACATCCAGATGCATCAGCTGACAGACCATAGCCCAGTTCCTTAGCCAGATTCCAATAAGACTTGAGGGGCTGGTTCTGTCCAACGGCAGTAGACTCTCCTATAACTCGTTTCTAGTTAATATCATTTTATCATTATCTGGGTTATTTGCATGCATAAACCTAGGTGACTTCTTATTCCCACAATTCTCACAAAGTTAAAAAGGTTATTAGAGACAGAATCAGGACTCTATCATGAGCAAATGTGATCGGAATCTGTACCACAGCTGGGACACCCACAGCCAGAGATCATAGAACCCTATTGTTATACTTCTCAAATCTGCCCATGAAGAGTCTCAAGAGTCTTCAGGTCCTTCTGACCTATGCCCACAGATGGCAGACGGACCCAGTATTAGTTGGTACATGGGTATTATCTACTACACCCCCAAGGTGGCCCTCTGTCCATCTCCTGAATGAGGTCAAAGATCCTTCATCAGTACTTGGGGAGCTCAAGATAGTTCCAAGCTTCCAGGTCAAAGCTACACCTATGTGCAATGATGAACTGTCTATTGCTTGCAGGAGACATCTGCAGTGGGGAGGAATCAAAGGAATGTCTGCTAAAGCCTGGGACCCTCTGGCTAGCCGATTAAGAGCAAGGCCTTAGGTTCAAACAAGGCCATTTGGTCTCCGACAGCTGCCACTGTAGGATATATGATTTCTTCCTTCACATTGCCTTTGTCATCCAAGACTACCCATGTTGTCCCAAAATTTTCTGCAGCAAATTGGTTGGATGCCACAGGGTTGGTGCTAGCTCAGCCTTCACAACCCCTTCTGGAGTCAGTATTTGGATCCATCCTATTTTTCTAGTCTAAATTCTCTGGTCCCTCTCTTTGAAAACCTCTAGGACAGAGCTCACTCTAACTTCCCACTTGGAAACCTCCACCCCATTGGCTTACAGGCTTCTGACATGGAGCATAAAGCCTACCTCTGCATGTGCAGTGCCCTCCAGGATAGAAATCCTCATCTGAACCCGATGACCCTCTTAGCCAGGTGCTGCTTGCCTGTAGAGCTGTTAGCAACCTGGGGCTCAAAGCACAGGAAAGAAAACCTACTTATTTACTGCTAAGGAGCCAGGATCTCTGGGAGGCCCAAGACTACAGCTGTAACAACACAGATGTTTAGCTCATGATGGGATTTTATTTAGGCAAATGGATGGACATGGACCTGTGCTGAACTGAACAGATGCATCTAACTGTAATGTTGATGGCTCAGCAGTGGCTGAGCAGTAGTGGTTGCTTGTTCTTGGGATCATAGGACCTGAAGGGTGCTGTGGCCACTATGCTCAGCCCTAAGAGAGAGTACTATACATTATCAGTAGAGGAGAAAAAAAAATCAGTTTCAAAACTCCAGTTTCTACTGAAAATGTACTACTGTAGAAAAAAGTGCTAAATGGAGCCATTGTTAGATTACAGATGACTTAAAAAAGCATAGGGTTGGACAAGTTCCAGGGGATGATGTCATAATGTCCAACCAAACATGGGGTCTTTTGCTGTCATTACCTGGGCTGACATCCCTATCAGAAACTGTCAAAACCAGCATGATGGGTAGAAAGAAGAGGTCTGGGATGACCTGAGAGTCCTGCTCACACACACCCCTCACCCTAAGACTTAGGGCTGTGTTTGCATTGGCTCCACCTCCTCATGCCTTCCTCAGAGTCAGGGTCACTGAGGCAGAAGAAACTGAGGGAAACTATGGCTGTTAGCCCCCAGAAGTCTAATGACTGAACTTGGACATGATGTCTTGAGTTCCCACACATAGGAGAGGAAACAAGGGGCCTTGCAAGGTAGTACTCAGACTTCTGAATGGGATTTGGATTTACAAAGAGGGGTGAGGGTTTATGTGATTCTGCGACTGAACATATAGCCCGTGAGTTGCTCTGAAGAGCTGTCTGGGAATGAGACGAGCCAGGAGGCTGCTGCATATCAAAATATTGTGTGTAGCCTCTATGTACAAAAGAACCATTGAATGGATTTCTAAATGTCAGTCAAAATGCCAGTGGAAGTGGCACCCCAATGACCAGAAGCTCAGCAATCACACCAAGAGGTTAACTAGTCCGTAGAGCTGATAATGGTCAGCCCTGAATAAAATTTCAGGTTATGAGGCAAAACAGAATATCCCAGAGATTCAAAGTCAGCTTTAGCAAATGATTGAGTAGTTCTTTGTTCTTTATAGCTTGCTGGGAAATGGAGAAATATTATGCCAAATGTTAATCATTAGCTACAAAAAAGAACAAGATGGGTAAGGTGGTCTAGCCTGCAATCCTAGCAGTTGGGAGGATGAGGCAGGAGGATCTCAAGTTCAAGGTCAGATTGGGCTACATAGTGAAGCCAGCCTGGGCAACGAAGACTCTGTCTCACAGTAAAAATAGAAGAGGACAAGGAATGTAGCTCTGTGATAGAGTGCCTGCCTAGCTCTGGGTTCAATCCCCAGTTCTGGGAGTGAAGGCAGGGACAGAGTTACCAACTGTGTAACATACTGATTATTTCTGTTGCCCCTGGGCTCCTCCTCTTCACAGCATTCCCCTTTCTGTGGTTATTACTCTTGTGTCCCCAGTGAAAACTTCTGAAGGACAAAGGCATTGAAGGCTCCTATTTGCTATGGGAACCATTCTGAGCACACAGTAGGTGCTCACTAAGAACTGGTTGGTGAAGCCTTCCAGCTGAACTTTTCCCATGCCCAGGGCCATGATGATGAAGCATCTGCCATTGCGTTGAGGAAAAGGGTACTCTATGGATATGTCTGGAATATAACTGGAAAATAGCTTTTATGAATCACTTGCTAACTTGCAGGCTGCTGTCCTTATTTAACGTGAGGACTGTCAGTTTTCCCATTTATAAATTCTATACTTCTCTGAAAAAATAAAATGCATGTATAAAGACTGAATCTCCCAGTATACCACACACCTGCACACTCACAGGCAGAGGCAGAGGTGTGGAGGGATGAGATTTGGTTCAATTAAATAGCTCCTGGATAGATAATGTGAAGTTAAAGGGACTTACTACGTGGTCAGAGAAGTGCCTTGGGTGCCAGTGTCCTCTGCTGTGGGATCAGGAGAGAGGTCAGATGCCAACAAGACCTGCATTCTGGTTGCCTGGCTTTAGAACATGACCAACTTTCTCAAGGGCAGTGCTTACCATGGTTAGCATTTCCCAAACCAAACTGCACACAGGAGGAAGTACCCTGTAGCAGTTGATGTGGCTGAGAACAAGGTCTGCACAAACAGGCACATCTCCAGCAGGAGATGGGTCTGCTTCAGTGTTGTTTGACATTCATAAGCCTGCTCATGAGCTTGTCCTTGAGGCCAGAGCACAGCAACAAACAGCAAGCATCTCTGTAGTCACAGGCTTCTGAGAACTACTACAGCGTCAGAGAGACCTTCACAGCCACAGAGAGGTATGAAACACATCAAAAGTTCACACAGGTGGTTCAGAATCTTCATGGTGAGTGAACTTACTGTTCCTCACTCAGAGGAACCTGCCCAATCCTTCCTCTATGCACATGACTTTAAAAGCTCAGTGGTGTGCACAGAGGATGAATGGAGAGGTCACAGGTCACCCACAGTGACAAAATCCTCATGCTTACGGGGTACATCACAGCATACACATTTTCATAAAATTAGTTAACCCTCAAAGGAACCCTGTCAGGTGCTTATAAGAAAATTTAAAATAACTTTATCTGAATTCTATGATTTCATATGCTAACCACTGAGGAAATGTCTAAGGCAGGCTTTGGTTAAGGTGAAGATGATTGTCTGGCCCAGGTAACAGGGTAAGGTGATTATGAGGGGCTGTATCTACGTACACATTTCATGAGGCAAGAGAAAAGCAACAGAACAGGAGAGACAGGAGGGAACAGTGAGTGTCCTGTTCACCATCTACAGATGCTGACCCTCATCCCTGCTTGAAGACTCTACCACTTACAATCCAGAAATCGCTATTTGTCCTCATTTCACCTAAACAGAAGACTCTAAAACTAAGTCTAAATCATTTGTACCTCCAAAGAGAGCAGTCTTCAGGAACTCAACTGACCATCACCAGGTTTGGAGGTTTGATTTCATCTTCCCCTTTGCTCTACATTGCCCTGGGTGGCTAAGTCACAACTCGTTCAGGTGGCCTCTCCTCTATACCACACCTTCAATGACATGAACTTAACTAGCTGGTATCTCAGGACACAAGCAACAAGCAACAGTTCTGAGATGAGAGGGTTTGGAACTTTAAGTATTAGGTGACAGGCTCAGAAAGAAAAGCACACCCTCTTGCTGCTCCCGCCCTTTGGGGTGAGTATCCTAACTGCACTTTTGAAGACTGTGAGAAGGAATCCTTTGGTCATCATCCTTTAGTGAGCTGAGCTCCTGCCCCCTCCTGAAATGACTGCTGTAGCTCCCTCTGCTCCCACAACTTGTCAAGAAGTCTCTATAATCCTCTGAACTAATTTTTAATCTTACTCTGGGACCAGCTAGCCAGAAGGCTGATAACATGAAGGTCTTCATGTCCCTTTTGTGTGTCAGGCCCACCCAACACTGTTCTATGTCACTGCCATCCCTCAGAAATCTGCCTGCCCAGAGCAGCATTTGTGGGGTACCCATGTTCCACACCCTACTTCTCTGAAAGGCATAAATGACTGACTGTGAGCGGCCAGTGCTAGGACACAGCCCCACCCTCAGTTCAGACTTTCCAACACTGCAGAAGGTGAATTCTATGGTACCACGTCATTTCTCTTATGAACTATATAGAAATACATAAAGGAAAAATGCTACCAGGTCCCTTTAGCTACCACTTCTCTGCCCTAACATACTCTTATCTCCCTAGACTTAATTTCTATGAGTGACAGGGAACATAGCTCATCTGTGAACACTTGAACGGTACATTTTAAGAAAGGTAAGACCCAACCTTATCTTTATTACCACCACACCATCATTCTTACCATCAACATCACTCCCACTCCTACCATTAGCAGTGACACCCCAACCATCACCATTATCTTCAACATCACCATTGCCAAAGTACCATGTTATCCTTGCCATCAAAATCACTATCCTACCATTCACACCATTCTCATTGTTACCACCATCCTGACTGTACTCACCACTGTCATGTCACCATAGTTACCACTGACATCATCCTCAGCAGCATCATTATCATCAGTACTGCCACCACCATCCTCACCATCATTGCTGTCAGCACCATAAAATCACCGTCAACAACATCATCACTGTCATCATTGTCAGTACCAATGCCACTCTGACCATCCCCAGTATCAATGCCACACTTTCACCACCACCGCACCACCATCATCACCACCACCACTACCAACAACAACCACTACCACACCACCATCAACACTACAACTACCAACAACCATTATCACAACCAACAACAACCATCACCACCACCATCCACCACCACCACCATCACCAACCACTACCACACCACCAACCACTACCACCACCAACAACAACAATCACCAACAACCACTACTATACCACCATCACCGCTACAATCACCAATTGTCACCAACAACAACCATCACCAACAACAACCACCACTACCATGACCATTACCAACCACCACCAACAATAACTACCACCACCACCAAACATCACCACCACCAACTACCACCAACCACCACCACCACCAAAACCATCATCATCATCATCATCATCATCATCATCATCATCATCATCATCACAATTATGTTCACTTCACTGAGCTGAGTTCCTGGGTGTCAACTTCACTCAATTTGACTATGTAGTTGTGTTCCCATTTAACACTCATCACTAGATATTTCCGTGTGTCTCAGGGATCATGCTTAAGCTTTTATGGATAGAGAGTGAATCAGAAATGCAACTATTCACATTGTACTCATTGAAAATATTAATAATGGCTGCCTACATGTGTCTAGCAGCTATTTTTCAATCATCATGAACTGTATCTGAGTCTCCTAGACAATACTCAGAGGTAGACACTATCATGATTGTTTCATAGACATGGAAAATGACATTTAAAGGGATTAAATGAACTTCCAAAAAGACAGCCAGACCTGTGAGCCAGAGCCTCTCTTCCTACCTCTTCCCCTCCCAGTCCTCCTCCCGAGACCTGCCCATCACCATATCTCTCCCCAGAAGACTGTCCTGAAGCATTGAACCAACCTCTTTGCCATGCAGCTATCCTCATTTTCCCGGCTACTCAGCCCCGGCTCCTTCTGACATCTATCTGTCAAAGACCTCTCTTTTCTCTCTGACTCCATTTATCTGCTCTCACTAGACCTCATGGGATTGTGGCTCCCCATAGACACCTACACTGAAGGTCCAAGCCTGGACTCACTCAGACCCTCATAGATCCTTAAGTCTAAATTCCTTGAGAGACAGAGCCCCACCTTGGTGGTTTTCTACCAAACCAACAGTGTGGCCAGATGGCCCCCAAAGGATGCCCTGAGGGACCCATGGTGATTGATAATTGCTGTGCTGCAGTTATCACTGTTAGGCCTTGGAAGAGCTAGAAGAGGAACAGGCTCATGTAGGAACACAACCCATCGCTAATGAGCCTCCGTCAAGTAGTCACCAGAATGCAAGCAGCCATCTGCAGTACCAGAGTCTCCAGCTCCATCATTTCAGTACAGGTTATGTTGGATCCTTGTCCTCACCTACCCACTGTTCTTCCAGATGTCCCCTCTGCACAGGTACAGGAAGCACGTGCCCAAGACTGTGTGACTAACTCAACCTGGTATGAAGTGCCAGCACACACCTCATAGGGGCCTAGGTGGCCTGGATATTTGTAGCTCATTACCTTCTGACTGACAAAAACAATGCCTGGAGGCTTCCTGGGTATGCCAGAGAAACCAGAGGCCATCAATGCTATGGTGTGTGACATGGGATGTAGGGGAAATGCTTCCTTGCCTGGCCCCACAGAGCTCTGCGCTTAGCAGTCAATGCTCAAGTGTGAGACTTTGCTGGGGACATGTGTCTCCTTTACTCTACCCAAGTGAGAACAGGTATTAGAAAGACATCGTCTGCGCCCCAGCCACCGCTCAATTCTGGTTAGGGTGTGACTCGAGACGTGTACAGTGTACGAAGCCCCTTACTGTCTACCTTGTATGAGGGGCACTGAGGACATGGGAGCTTTCTGTAGTAACTGCAAGTAAAATTGCTGTCTGTTTCACAGATCTGAATTCCCACAGAACAGGATCTCCTCCATTGTGTTTTCCTGGCAGACACCTGCCCCTCCCTTTGGCATTCAATGACACACAGCACTGATTATAAAGTGTCCCAGCTGGTAACAAGTTCACTTCATCTTTCTTCGAGCACGCTTTTTATTCGGTTCACATAGGAATCCAATTAGCATATCATTGTGACTGATTAAATATGCCTCATGTAAATTTACACGTCAAAACACACACTGTACTTAAACAAGCAGGCCTGGCTGGCGCATCTGTAATGGCTCTGCAAGCTCACGCAGCACCCGCACAAAAGCCTGGATGGAAATGTACAGCAACTACCTGATGGCACTGGGTGTAGGAGGCAGGGGCTCATGCTCGAGGGATGCTGGATATAGACATTTGTCTCTCTTTGTCTCCATCGAGGAGCTATTGACAAGGGAGGCCATCTGCGCACGAGGCTGCCACGTCCAATTAGCTCATCAGGTGACGGAAATTTGGCCTCTGCTCCAGAAAGTCCCTGTGCACCCAAGTCGAGACTGTTTCAAAGCGATTGCATTATCTTAGACAGCAGGATTAAATTAATATGGCAAAGACTGCTACTGGAGGAAATTTTTTTTTTCAAAATAATGTTTATTATGCATGGCATTATCAGGAGTGGTCTTCTTTGACACGCTATTTAATTCTTCCTTCATTCAAACCTCTCTTTAGAAAAGAGCAAAAGACCCACCTATGAATATTGGATTGGAAAGTTAAAGAAAAATAGAGAGCTTTAATTGGATTTCTTAGAAAGCAGTGACTATGACTGTAGGGATGACTTCATGGGATGTGACCATCCACAACCTCAGCACTGGCCTCCTGGGGAGGCAGAGGTTTCCTGCTCCAGCATTCCTCTGCCCTTGCATGTGCATGTGCTCACTTACATGGTGACAAGTGGCAGTCATTCGCCACCTTTTGAGCCCTCCACTTTCCCTGAGGCCATGATGTGCTTGGCTATTTCCATTAAGGATGACTCACAGGGTTTTGTGCACATTTCTGCCTGAAGAGACTTAGGTCTGCATCTCAGCTGGGCTCCATCCCTCTGCTATCCTCCTGGGGACAGCTGAAGGCTCCACCCCACCTGAATCCCAGCCAATTCCTCCAGCTCCTAGAAACTAGTCTACAGACTACTGTGCACACAAGCACCTCTGTGGAGGGGGCTGTCTTCTCCATCGCCAGTGGTGTCAGTATAAGTGGGTTACATTAACTCAGCTGTGATGGTTTTGAGGTTTGGGAGACCTGCAGGTACCCATGAAGGATATTCAAAGGCAAACCTTGCACTACCGCATGCCAAAATGGGATTTAAAAAGCAAAGGAAACTATACAAAACCCTTTCAACTAGAGTGAACAGGAACAAGAAACTAACAGGACATGAAGAGCCTGCAGCCGAGTCCAGGTGGGTTGCTGCGGAGGCAGAGATTCCTCTCACCATTCAGCGGAGAATAGAAAAAAACAGAAGCAGCGTGCTTGATAGGTAGAAAAGACATTTAAGACCAACTTGAGCATCTCATATCAAACAGGGGACATTCTGAGGAGGGACAGATATTATGCAAAATGAAAAGACATCTTTTCCTGGTATGTTTTATTGAAACACACTAAAGGAATTAAACTTGTTTAATGTGGTAAAAGAAAAGCATTTAACCATAATAGGCATGTTCCAGAGAGAGGCATACAAATGTGTTTCCTTCCGTTTAAATACTGTTCAACCCCCTGTGGGAGATTTAGGGAAACCCTGTAGCTACTGGGTGCCTATGAAGAGGAATCCTTCTGAACACATTTGGGTGGAAACTAATACTCAATTTCCGGGTCAATGTGCAGAGTGATACTGTACATGGTGTAACAGGACAGCTGTTTGCCTCCCTCCAGGTTTGTGGTGCCTGGAAGCACCCCAAGTCCAGCCGTGGGCTGAGGAAATGCTGGAAGGATGTCCTTCCACAGCCTGGCCATGCCCTTCCTCCTCGCATGAGTGCACACAGAGAGCTTGGGATCCCAGGAGCCTGTTGTTCTTGCCTTTACTCCTCCGATTCCTCTTTCCAATACCTCCCCTCCTAGGCACCTTCTGACTACCCCACAGGCTGGCCCAAGCTGAAATTATGGCTTCCCTGGTTTATGCCTCTTGGCTCCATCCCAGTCACTCTCTGCTACAGTTGTATCAACGCTCGGAGTCCAACTTTACACCACTTGCCCTCAGTTTCCCTCACCTCTGGGGTCTAGTTGCTGCTTCTTGAGTTTTCATATTATCTCAGGCATAAGTGGATGTTCTTGAGCGAAAGAGCTGGCAATTGTAGAGATAACTCTTGTGTTCACATTCAACAGAGCTTCCATTAGATCTCCAAGCTCCGCCCCACAGTTGCCTGGCAACAGCAAGGTGTGCCTGACTCACTATAAAAGGGGCTGCTTGCCCCCTCCTAGCTCTCTTGCTCTTGCCTTCCTGCATAGAACATATCACCCCTCTCTTTATCTTTTTATAAACACATCAGGATCTATATGTGTGTTCAGTCCAAAGCTCCAGATTCTGTGCATTGCTGCCTGGTGCATTCACCATGCATCACAGAAGTATGATTTGAAATTCACTAAAACCCAGCACCCCTGGCCCCTCTGGGAAGGCATTGGAGGGTGGTGCAAGTTACCTCCTTTCTCTAGCACCACCATAGATCTGAGACTTAAAACAGTCAAGGAGATCACAAGACAATGGCCTCCCAACTCCACAGCAGCAAGCTCCAGATCCATACTTGGTCTATGTGACAGAAACAAAGCCGACCTCTAATTATCACCTGGCAGCCAGTGTGGGCGACAGGTGTCAAGGCAGTATCAAGGCACCTGCATCTCTGCAACTGGCTGAGAAAATGCAGGGCTCCTACAGACAACTGAGAGCAACAATTTTCCTGTAAGGTAAACTGTGACACAAGCTGACTTTCTAAAGCCACAGCAAAGACTTGTGAGAGAGGTCATGGGTCCCTAGGGACCCTGCACTGATAATTGCAATCCTTATGGCCTTTATAGAATCAGCTTAAACTGCTAGTCAGCATTGTCAACTTCTTCAGCTTCCATGGCAAGGTCTAACTCTCTCTCTCTCTCTCTCTCTCTCTCTCTCTCTCTCTCTCTCTCACACACACACACACACACATATCCCTGTAGTACCAAAAGGTATCACTCCTTCCAAAGACACTGTTAAACTAAATTCTCACAGAGACTACCACACTATCCAGGAACAGAAGCTGACCTCTCCCCCATGTTTCTTTCTAACTTATTTACACCTCTACATTGTAAATTCCCAGTCCACGAGAATTTCCTTACTGATGTCATGAAAAGGGATACTTTGTAATGAGTTATATCATGGTTAGAAAAGAAACAGTGACCTGACACGGTAGGACAGGGATCTCTGTGGCCAGAAGAGCTGGGGACACTTACTTGCTTCTGTAGCAACTTGTGTAATGTCTTCCCCTAGGCTATTGTCTTGCCAAGGATCCTGGATGGATGAGGGACTGGGGAGAATGGTTGATGCTGGATGGGTGATGAGGAATGGGGCAGCAGGCCAGCGATTTGTAAGAAAAGGGAAGTGTGAGGAAAATGGACAGACCTCATATGGCCACATTCTTATTCCAGGGCCTGTTGGCACTCCTCCCTAACAGTTACCTGGCAACAGCCAGGTGTGCCTGACTCACTATAAAGGGGCTGCTTGCCCCCTCCTCCCTAATTCTCTTGCTTTCTTTTCTTCTCCTCTTGAACTTGCTCCCTTACCCTCCCCCCTCCCCATTCCCTTTTCCCCTCTCTTCCCTCTCTGTCCACATGCTCATGGCCCTCCTCCTCCTCCTCCTCCTCCTCCTCCTCCTCCTCCTCCTCCTCCTCCTCCTTCTCTTCCTCCTCCTCCTCCTCCTCCTTCTCTTCCTCCTCTTCTTCCTCCTCCTTCTTCCTCTCTCTCTCTCCCTCTCTCTCTCTCTCTCTCTCTCTCTCTCTCTCTCTCTCTCTCTCTGCCTTTCTCTGTCTCTACTATCTCCTCAAATCCCCTCCCATGCCCTAGGTAAACTCTATTCTATACTACACTGTCTGTCGTGCGGCTGGTCCCTCAGGGGGAAGGCACGCCTCAGCATGGGCTGGCAGAGGCAACCCCTTTCCCCACACCTACCATACCTCCACCAAACATATCCCTGACTTCTTTTCTTTTTATAAAACACAACAGGACCTGCATCAACCATGATGATTTTCAGCTCACTCCTCCCACTATCATTCAAGATGAGGGGCATCTTGTTCACCTTACAGAGGGAGTGGGGTCGGCAGTGCATGGCTGTTCTGGCATTGCTGCCATGTGGCCCACAGTCCCCTGCTGCCTGGGGCTGGATAAGAAGGAAGAAGCCACAGCTACCATCATCATTGTTCATGGACCAAGCAGTGTGCACTGTCACACCAGGACAGATGCTAGGCATGTAGGTCTTCTCTGTGACTCTGTCTTCACAGGAACTGTTCTTCTTGTAAGGACACCAGCCACACTGGGTTAGAACTCTGCTCGTTGAGCTCAGTCTAACTGGATGATGCTTTCCAGTGTTTCCAGATGAGGTCAGGGTCATAGGTCAGGGATGAGGATCCTGACATGGCTTCTTAGGGACATGTTTCACCCACAGGCAATACTGGCTGTTATCATAAGCATTGTCTACATATTTCTTCCATGTTATATTTGATTTTTTTATGTACGAGAACTGATAGTATTTTCAAAGAAAAGAAGAGCTGGATCAACCTTGTTAAGAAAGGCTGACACAGGAGGGAAGACAGGCCTTTAGAAGCATTTTGCTTGAATAGCATGTTTTGTGTATTGTCGTTTTACTGAGCAGGCTTGCATGAAGGCTGAACTCCCAGCTCGGAGTTTATAACCTGCTTTTCTTTCTGAACACTCTATCAATCTGACATTTCCCTAAATCAAACCGACCTTCCACAATGTAGCATGAATCATAGTGGTCTCATCATGCTGACTAAAGAGCACTCTCCCCACTCTGGGACAGGATGACAGCTTCCCCGTCACTCTCAGCTCCCCTTGGTGCAGCGTGGCTGAGCTGGGTGGGCAGAGTTGGTCACAGTTGCCCATGGCATCACATCACAAATTAGAGGGAGGAAGCTGGCCCAGCCGTTCCACTCGGAGGACATGTTGTCTGCCTATGCAATTACCGATGTGCTCAGCTGACCCAAGATCCACTTAAGCACAAGAGAAAATGGATGTGGATGTAAGATCATGGCCCCACATAGTTCACAGTGCCTATCTCTGATTCCCACTGTAAGTAAACTAGGGATAAGCTGCTATGTGCCTCCCAGGGTGCCATACAGGACCCCTGCAGTGAGACCCTCTGCAGAGAGGAACTGATACCACCTTCACCAAGCTCAATGGCCTCTCCGGAAGAACAACTGCCACTGTAGCTCAGGGCTGCAGTGTTATCAGAGGGCACAGTGATGTCCAGAATTGCACCCGTCTCCTGTAAACCCAGGAGAAGCCCAGAGCCAGAGGTGGCAAGTGAGAGACGACACACCTGGCCCACACGCTATTGAGGTGGCAGTGGGTGTCTCCTTGGTAATAGCATTTATATCTCAGAACACCACGTAGAGGGCAAATGGTCCTTGTGCACACAAATAAGCTCCAGAGAAGCCAAGAGGAGTGAAACATTCAGCTTATCTCTCCAAAGGGAGAAGATGTTTGGCCGTTCTCCTGGAATGACCAGGGAAATGTACTTTACAACCTGGTGATCCTTTGCTACCTGTTGAGTCAAGTTCTGTAGTATGCCTCAGAATAGTATGTTTGTTTATCTAAGATCCCCCTGCCCCAAAACCTAGAGCATTACTTCTAGGCCATAAAACCCACCCTTATGAGAGATGTCACTTGTGCTTTACAACAGCCTAAGTGACTTCTGTGTTGTCTTAGGGCCAGGTCAATTCTGACTCCCAGGGGCATTAGGTTTACCTCAGTCATTCTCCCTAAACCTTTATCTTGAGCATTGTTTCTAAGTCAAGAGAACCCATCCTTATGGAAAAAGCTATAAGCACGTTGTAAAGCTTCAATGAAAACATGTCTTAAGTTTTGTTTTACTCATGGGACTGAATTAACTGTATCAGAAAACTTTGTTTTCCCCAAAATTGTGCTGTGCTTAAATATTGCTACAATAAATGGACTGGTGTCAGAATCTCGAGGCTTTGGGCCAGCACCGGTACCTAAGTCAGGCTGAACCAAGTTTTATTCTTCTTTCTTCATGGACTGTTTCTTTGCCATCCAGAAAGCCTGCACCCCTACTCCAAGAACTTATCACTATAGATACACTTGACTTCTGAGGGGTCCTACCCGAAGGCTTTGAGCTGTGTGTCAATGAGAGTTTGTTAACCTGTCATGTATCATAATACAAAGGCTTGTAAGCCTATCAGAGCATGAGCCACCCACCCGTAGTGTTTCCATGCAGAAGTGACCAACTCCACTTTTCTTGACAAGCAGAAAAGGTAGCTAATGACTGAATGTGAAAATGTGACAATCTGAGGTGACAGATGCTCCCAGCTAGAAGAAGAGCACATCCCACATTGTGACAAACTCAGAGAAGGCAGAGCTGAGTATGGAAAGTCATTGTTCCCATGACTGAGTGCTCTGAACAGGGATTGAAAGCTTGATCCCTCCTCAGATGTGGTGACTATGATGGAGCCACAAAGACAAACAGACAAATGTGGAAGTTGCAGTGGTGGCTATAGGCACCAAACCTTTGGCTAGCAGAGATCCTTAGTTGACCCAACACCAGGGAGAGCTATCACCCTCCATATGAAAAATAAGCTTGGCAAAACCATCCAGCTTACCCAAATCGTATGTGCATAAGAAGTGAGGGTCCAATCTCTACCCTACCTGACTGTAGCCTGTGCTAAAGACACAGATCATCTTCCAGCCTTAATACTCTGTGATCTTGTGTATGTGACTGTGAAGTGTCTCAGAAAGGACCAGAAACAGGTCAGAAGAGAGGATAGACAACTCTGGAAGGTAACCATAACAACATTAACACAATGACTATTGTGGATGCTTGAATACAAATTCATAGGGAACGTGGACCATGGACATTCTCAGCTCGGCACATATGTAAGATTGTTCAGGGTTAACCTCAGTGTAGAACCATTGGTCAAGCTGGCTTCAAGTGGATATTGTTTATATGTCCATTCTTTGGGAGTTCTGAGGAGTTTGTGTGGCTTCTCAAAAGACCCATTTACTACCACAGCCTGAGCCTCCACTACCCTGTGTTCATTAGTGAGCAGCATGTGTCAGGACATGATATCAGGTGTCTACATACTCAGAGGCCAAGCCTATGAGTGAGCACAAACCTCTATGGAAAAAAAAGAAAGAAAGAAAGAAAGAAAGAAAGAAAGAAAGAAAGAAAGAAAGAAAGAAAGAAAGAAAGACCTCAGTGAACTTATCAGTGTCACTGGAAAAAAGACAAAGGCAGCAGCAAGCTTAGGGGCCTATCCTCACTCCACCCAAACCAGGAAGTGTGCAAAGTGATCCAAACTACAGGCACAGGAGCCCAGAAGAGCCTCAGACACACTGACATTTTGCAAGGATATCTCTCAGAACTCAGCTGTGTGGATGGCTTGGATAGAGTTGTCAGGAGCAGGAGCAGGGGTGGTCATATACGACAGTAACAGGTAGTTATAAAAGTCTTTGTACCAGTTTCCAGAGACACCAAAGGCAGCCAGGTAAGAGACTACAGTGGTCCCTGGATAGGTGCTGTATTGGGCAGTGTTTCTTGTGGTGGCTCTGTGCCCAAACTGGACTTTAAGAGTATAGATATGTAGGCCATGGTGTTGATATTCCTTTTATTTTTCTTTGTACAATGTCACTTTCTTCCTCTGCATGACTTGAACTTTTGGCTCAGTAATTTTTCATCAGCTGGAAGGTATCTGACACTTGTTTGGAAATGGGAAAGGGCGATGCCCTGTGAACACAGAACTGACTCCAGTTTAGTTGCCCTCTCCCATTCCTTCCTAGAGGACGTTCATAGAATGTGCGTGGCTGCTGCTGACACAAGGTGTGGTGGTTGGAATAAGAATGTCGGCCAATGCTTAATCTTTAGGGAGTGGCACTATTTGAAAAGATTACAAAGATTAGGAGATGTGGCTTTGTGAATAAAGTGTGTCACTGGGAGCAGGTTTTAAGGTTTCAAAAGCTCACTCTCTGCTTGTGGATCAGGTCCTAGTTCTCAGCTACTTCTCCTGCACCATGCCTGCCTGTTGCCATGCTCCCTGCCAGGATGATAACGAAGCAAGTCTCTGCAACTGTACGAAAGCCCCGGTTAAGGTTTACTTTCACCAGAGTTGCCTTGGCCATGATTTCTCTTCATGGCAATAGAACAGTGACCAGTGGTCGGTATATCACTGGGTGTCTTAGTCAGGGTTTCTATTCCTGCACAAAACACCATGACCAAGATACAAGGTGGGGAGGAAAGGGTTTACTCAGCTTACACTTCCAATTGCTGTTCATCACCAAAGGAAGTCAGGACTGGAACTCAAGCAGGTCAGGAAGCAGGAGCTGATGCAGAGGCCATGGAGGGATGTTTCTTACTGGCTTGCTTCCTCTGGCTTGCTCAGCTTGCTTTCTTGTAGAACCCAAGACTACCAGTCCACAGATGGTACCACCCACATGGGGCCCTCCCCCTTGATTACTAATTGGAGAAAATGCCTTACAGCTGGATCTCATGGAGGCATTTTCTCAACTGAAACTCCTTTCTCTGTGATAACTCCAGCTTGGGTCAAGTTGACAAACAAAACCAGCCAGTACACCGGGGAAAGGCTGAGATTCAGGCAATGGGCAAAAAGCTGTTCTACTCACTACTCAAAGAGGGTTCTGTGGTTTTCCCGGGAGTTTATGTCCCATGATGTACACTAGCAACAAAGGGTCAAGTTGGGAAAAAGCAGGAAACGTAGGAAAAAATTATAGACACTCACCAGCATACTCTTCCATGGGGCAGGCTATGCTAGTAAGCACAAGCTTGTGTGTAAGCCTCCTGGTCATCAAGAACAAGAGAAAGCTGATGAGGGAAAGCTTCCTCACGGTCACATTGTCATCTGCAGCCACCCAAGATCCAGAATTTTAAAAGAGCTTTTGACTGGCAAATGGGAGAATCACATACATAGGTGCCCACGAGCTTCCTCCTGGTGGCCCCTTCACAAAAGCCAAGGACTCAGTATCAAAGTATCCTCCTGGAAAGTCCACAAAAATCAGTGCAAAGCCCAGGTCATCTCCAGAATGAGAAGACAGAACATAGATTTCCAAAGAGGTCATTGAGCTTTGACACAGAAAAACTGAGAGGCAGGGGAGTGCACAGGTGGACATATCTGATGGTGCTCTGAGACAGTGTGGTCTGGGGTTTGTAGGCCACTCAGAGTCAGATCAAACTGCACGCCCTTTGGAGATTTGTTTTTGCAGAAAGTGGATGGTAAGTCAAATTACTAACAGGAGGCTCAGAACTATTTTACCCATTCAGTCTCGGGATAATAAAGTCAAACATCCATGAGGACCTTCAACAAATAACATAGTCTGGATTTAATTACAGATAAAAGAAATCTGACTTCTATTAAAATAAGAGCAATTGCATATAAAAATGGAAATCACCTCGTGCATGGAAATGCCATTGTCTTGGTGCACATTGTTTTAGAATAAGAAAACCAGGAGGCCTTTTGGCTCTTGAAAGCCTTTCCTTTTAAGACAAGGCTGAATGAGCGCTCACTGAAAGGATTCCCAGGAAAATAGCTTGCTGCAGTTTTCTAATCTTAAGTAGATGCAGACTTTTCTTCTGCTGCCTCTGTTTACTTATAGGTCCCATGCCACTCCTGTGGCATGAGAGTGGGAGAGCTGGCCCTGCCTCTTGCCTGCTGAGGCACTGGGCAAGCCAGCCAGGGCAGCACTGGACAGCTCACCCACTGTGGACAGTGGGTGAGCTAGCTGGTGGGCTGACCAGCTCAGCTACCACCCAGGCCCAGATCCACAGCTCTAAGTTGGCTCAGCTCAACATCTATCTCATCTATGAACTGCATGTAAAGGGGCCTGTCCTACAGATCCAAAGCTGCAGAATCTCCATGACACAGGGCAACAACAGGATATCTGAGAGGAGTCCCAGAGAGGATCCAATATTGGTATTATAGCAGAAGTCAGAGGCCTCGAACCAGACCAATGACTCATTGCAATAAAATTTGAAAATAAAGAAGTGTGGACAAACGGGTATTCTGGGGGACACACTGTGACATGCTACAGCTCCCATAATGAGCTTTTTGTGTGTGTGTGGGAGAGGTTGCAAGGGCAGAGGGTGAGTACAAAGGGATGGGAAGATAAGTGGGATTGGGTAAATGACGTGAAATTCACAAAGAATCGGTACAAAGTTAAACAAAAACAAATGAAGTCCAAGAACTCAGTAATTGTTCGGTCCACAAGGCTAAATGTCTCAGCTGGTCTTCAGTATATGCTGAAATCCTGAAGAAGTAGCCACTAACACCAGTGAAGGAATGGACTTGAGACTGGAGAGGATAGATAGATAGATAGATAGATAGATAGATAGATAGATAGATATAGATATAGATATAGATATAGATATAGATATAGATATAGATATAGATATAACATACTTCTGTCTTCCATGCCCTTATATAGTCTTCTACCAGAAGGTGTGGCCCAGATTAGAGGTGGATATTCCCACCTCAAAAGATCTGGATTAAGGATGTCTTTCCACCTCAATGATCTGGACTAGAAGTGGATCCTCCTGATTCAAATTAAGCAAAAATCCCTCCCATGTGTGCAGAGCCATTTTTTGGGTTTTAGTCAGTTCTAGATGTAGTCAAGTAAACAACCAAGACTAGATATCATAGTCTTATCTAATATAACCACTTCCCTCAAACAGCTTCACCCTCTTACTGTTTTACAACAGGAAGGCCCTAATCTGCCTCTTACTTAGGGGGTACTGAGTTCTGCATTTGCTCTGAGAGGTCTACCAGGTATTCTCCATGATTATCCAGCAAGTAAATGTTCTGGGCTTCATGGACCTTTTAGCCTGTAAAATCTCAAAGCTCTGCCAAGAGCTTAGCCCATGATAAGGTAAGCTCAGCAAGAGTGTTGAGCCTGACTTTCTAAAGCAGAAGCTGCTTGTAGAGCCCAAGAGCCATAATTTGCTGTTCAGTTTGCTGGACAGAACAAGGTGAAGATATGGATCAGAGGTCACAAAAGGCTGAGAGGTCAAGAAAACCCTCATAACTTAATATCATATTTCCTATGGAGTTTGATAGATGGGGAACTGGAGAAAGCAGCAGCAGACAGAGAGGCAAGGGCAGACCCGAGGGTCATGGAGACCCCAGGAAGGGTGGATGCAAGGATGAATAGCCGTATTCATGAAGGGGCCACTGAGTGTCTTGGGGTAGAGGCAGCCATAGCAGAGTCCCTACAACCCCTACATAGTAGGCCAGCTACATAGTAGACCAGCTACAGAGGATGAACCTCACCTCCCTGCTTTTCATGACTTCAGTGTGAAGCAGAAGTCTCTCTGCACAAGGCTAGGAGACCTCCAGGGGCTGGGCTCTGCCTCCCTAGTTGGGCCTTCATCTGTAGGTCCAAGGACAGCCTACATGTATACTTGTCATTAATACTCAAGCCAGAGGAAGACTAGAAACCTCTGCAAGAGAGGTATCACCTTCCAAGTGACCTTGGAACAGTGAATCCCAAACGGAGGTGGATACACACCCAGTGTCAAAGCTCAATTGTTAAGAGCATCATCAGTCAATCAAATACAAACACCTGCTTCACTCTCACCAGAAACACCTTGAAGCAGGAGGCAGCCTGAACCAAGCCTGAGGAGCAGGGAGAGGAGTCAAGAGCAGCCAAGATGGGGATCGCTTGTTCACACCACACTGTGTTCAGGGAATGAGCTGTGCGGTTGCTTTCTCTAAAGACCATCACTGAAAACTTGCTGCCTTTGCAAGTGTAATGAGACAAGGCGTTGATAAAGTGCAAACTGTCTTCAGGTCTAAGAGGAGTGACTGTACAGCCACTTTTAATCAGAGCTAGTGTGCAGCACAGATTAGAGCCGTCCCTCTCTACTGCCCTTGGACATCATGATAATTCTGTGTGATGACACTGTTCTTGTGCCATCTCCACAATGCATAATGCAAATTCTAATGTCAACAGGCTCTGCCCATGAGGGAAGTCCAGGGAAATGTCTCACTCTGATGTGTGATGCAACTGGCCCATCCCCGTTAGTGAACACACACCGCAATTCTCCTAACCCCATTTGCACTGTGGTCCCCCCCTCCTGTGGGGGAAGAACAGGAATGGATATGGTCTCTCTATGGTGATTTGCATTCTCTGTCTCTAGATGTCCTGTGGGATGCCAGGCAAGCAAAGCTAGGCTGCCAATGACAACCAACAGTTTTACCCAAGTCCTTTAGAATTTAAATTGTGCTCTCAGGTCAGCTCCTTCCTAAATCACTCAATACTGAAACAGCCTGTGAAGTGTGCATTTTGGTCCTGTTTCAAAGAGAAGACACCATTGAGCTTAAAGGGGGTACACAAGAGGCCAAAACATGAACTGAGGCTTTGGATGGAAGTTCCAAATCCTATCTCCTCCCCAGCTTCACCTTAGCAGCCTTAGTGGTCATGAAGCCACAGTGAGGACACCAAAGAGGGAACAATGAGGCCAGCTTCCCCGTTCCTGGTCCTTGAGACACATGTAGTTGCCATGGAGACTAGCATCTGCAGAACTCCCTAAAGAAAGCTTTTTACAGACTGCTGCTTCCCTCTGTTCAGAGACAGCTTGCTAGCTGGGCTGAGGGGGGCTATAGTAAGGGACCCCAGATGAGGAGGCGATAGGAATGGGACTCTGGCAGAGGGGTTTCAGGAAGGTAGCCCAGGCTGAGGGAGTGGAGTTAGGCTGAGGGAAGCTGCACAAAGGGCTGAGGAAGGCTATAGCAAGAGGAAATGGGGAAACTCCAAGCTCTAAAGTAGGGAAGGTCTGTTGTCCTTAAAGTCCAACAGTCATCCATGTTGTGTCTGGGTAGCTCTCAGGCAGGGCTAGAACTATCACCCATGTAAACCTTTTGTTCTATTGACCAGTTTGCATCTGACATCTTCACTGTACCAAGAGCTATGGTCCTATAATGCAACCACCTACAGTGCTGTCCCTGCCTGTGGGTCCAATAGGTCTGTACACTCTTGAATTTCCTGGGTCTTGCTCTGGGGCTAAATGGAATTCCTCTTGCCTCACTGTGCAAGTCAACCATCATCCAAGAGCAAGCCATTACGCTGTGTATTCCTGTCCCGGGAGGAAACAGTGGGCTAGTTTGCAGACAAAACTTCAGAAAGTGTATCTATCTGGCCTTGAGCACACTCAACACAACATCTGTTTATGGCAGGATTGTTCCCCTAGACTTCTCTCTGAGTATCTCATCTCAAGGGCCAAACACCCCTACACTGTACCTCGTGTTCAGTAGCCCTTGCCCATCCCACCTGTTCTCAGTTCTGATCTTTCCCAAGCCAGCGCTACCTCTGAACCCCAAGTCCTGCCTTTTGTTAACCTCAGCTGTGCTGACCTGATCTGTGCTGGGATGAGCACAATGTTGATGGTTAACGTGCTACATATGTATTTAGCACATGCTCTTTCCCCCTAGTCATACCTAAGGTGAAGGGGTAGTGCTAGGCATCAGTGGACTAAGGAGAAGAAGCTACACCGTTACGAGCTAGACAGCCATATATCCAGAATCAACTACCTCCTCTCTAGCCTGAGGTAGCCGCACATATCCTAGATTGAAGCAGCAGAGAGTGAGTCAATGGCTCAGTGATGGTTAGAGATGAGACCACCACAGGCATCTGTGCTCACAGGCCCTGCTGGGGCCATGCGTGAGCCTGTGATGAGGGGCTTGAAGCTGAAGTCAGATTTCAGAGCAAGCTCCCTATTCTCCCTTCTCCTCATCTAGTTGCCATGGGAACTGGCATCTGTAGAATTTCCCAAAGGAGGCTTCTGACAGACATTGCTCTCCCCTGCTCAGAGATAGCCTGCTAAGCTGAGAGAGACTGCAAGAAGATGGCCCGGTATATAGGCTCATACCCTGCCTTCCTCCCCTAGAGCTTACCTTGACATGGTGTGTACAGGCTCATACCTTGTCTTCCTCCCCTAGAGCTTACCTTGACTTGGTGTGTACAGGCTCATACCCTGTCTTCCTCCCCTAGAGCTTACCTTGACATGGTGTGTACAGGCTCATGCCTTGTCTTCCTCCCCTAGAGCTTACCTTGACTTGGTGTGTACAGGCTCATACCTTGTCTTCCTCCCCTCCCCCCCAGCTTATCTTGAAGCCACATTAGATATGCAAAGTCACTCTGTAGTACTCAGCCCTGTTTCTGGAACAAGCCACTCCCATCTATGTGTGAAGGACCTTCCATCTCTGTGCCAAAAGGATAAAAGAAAGCAGGCATACCCTCTCTGTATTAACAGAGAGAGAATGAAGATCAACTCGTGAAGACACAAGGCAGGGTACCTCAAATCTACAAAAGACAGGTTTGATACTGCTCAAGATGGGTGAAGTGCAGAAGCAGCAGGTTTCTGCTGAGAGTCTCTGTGAGTAAGAACTCCTTGACATAGCTGTTGCTGGTGAGGTTCCCTTCTACAGACACAGACACAGCCCCTCTACACACACACACACACACACACACACACACACACAAAAAAAAAAAAAAAAAACACCAAGAGCCTTTAGGTCATGGGAATGAAGGGGAGACACCAACAGCTGGTGAAGGGCAAGAGATATGTTCAGAGAAAGACAGTTAGCATCCACACAGCATCAAGGGACTGAACCCCAACAATGGCCACAGAATAGCACCTGCTTCTACCTGTCCATCTTCATCCTATCCTGGTGGTATTGACACCATAATTCTACACTGTATCTATGTGTACAGCTTAAGCTTGTAGAGGAGGAATTTAGACAAGGTTTCAATATAGGTAGAACCAATGTCTGTTGGTCACTAAAGGCTATACTTCTTACAGTCACTGCCCATTCTGCTGATAATTTGTACAACTGTGGTAAAACCCTGACCAAACACAGCTTAAGAAAAAAAAAGAGTTTATTTCATTTTATAGCCTGTAGTCTCTCATCCAGAGTAGTCGTTTACTGGCTTTCTCCTCATGGCTTGCTCTGCCTGCTTTCTTATACTATCCAGTGCCACCTGCCCAGGAGTGGCACCATTCACAGTGGGCTGAACCCACCCATACAAATCAATAATCAAGAAAATGTTCCATAGGCTTGCCCACAGGCCAATCTGGTAGGAGTGTTTTCTCAATTGAGCGTCTCTCTTCCCAAATGATTCTAGCTGTGTCAAGTTGATTAAACACTAGCCAGCACTCTGCCTCAGGCAGAGCCTGCCTAATACATCAGCCCAGGCCTGCAGAGGAGAACCTGATTTTCCATTCTTAGCCTCTGTTTACCCATGTAACTGCAATCGTCAGCTTTCTGTGACTGTAATGAGACACCTGAGAATAGTCAAGTAAGGGAGAGGAAGGTCTGTTTTGGCTCATGGTTTTAGAAGGGTTGGTGTAAGATTGTTTTGTCTGCTGCTACAGGCCTGTGGCAGCACAGTACATCATGGTAGGAGCATATGGCAGAGGGGGCTAACTCACCCTAAGGAAGTTAGGAAATAAAAAGAGGAAGGGGTCTGAATCCTAATGTCACTTTCAAGGATGTTTTTGTGGTGACCCAGCTTCCTTCCACTAGCGTCACCTCACGGAGGTTCCACTGTCTCTCACTACCAACACAAGAGGAAGACCAAGCTTCTGTGCAAAACCTTTGGGGGACACTCTATATCTCCTCCCAGATCCATCCCCAATAGCAACATGGGCAAAATCAACTTTCTGTTTTGCTCAGTGTGTTTATGATGATGACAGACACCCACTTAGGTACAAATGAGGAGAGGAGTGTTGGACTTGAACCTGCCCTTGCACTGGATGCTGTCATATATCGAGACCTCTGACCTCTACCCTATGGTCCCCTCCAACCAGCTCCCTGTCATCATGCTGTCTCTGTCTGCAGTTCTCCGGATGTCTTTTTTCTCATCACTGTCCACATCCACGTGATCATCTGCATTCACAGAGCCACTCCCATCTACATCACTGACCACACCCATGTTACCTGTCTTGCTCCTAGCCCAGTCCTCATCCAGAGCACTACATCTGCCTTCTCTTCCCCTTCATCTTCTACATCGTACCCCCAGTAGACTTGATGGCCCTTCACATCTTACGTATCTCAACATGAATCAGAATAATGCAATTAAAAATACAAGTCAGCTGTATCACTCTGCTTTAAAATCCTTTAGCAGTTATGGTTCAAAATAATTTTATCTTGTCTTTGAATTATTTCCTCCTGAGACCATTTGAGAATAGGCGGCTCCTGAGTAAACAGTCAGTACATGAGCCTGGCACATACCCAATGGATATTACTCACTGTAGCCATGATGCCTCCTGAGGTAGAAGAAACTTTGGTAGGAAGATTCTGCCCTCAGGTCATGAAGGTGTGGCAGCATGAGTGTATTCTGGTGACTATGGCTAACCTAATGGATGTTCACTATGTGGAGTCTCCACAGAGAGTGAGGAAACAGAGACACTGCCCTCTTCAAGATGAGTAAGCCTTTTGTTTTTAAAAAGAGAAATATAGACATTGACTAAGGATTACAGAAAAATTTCCAATGACATGAGAATAAGAAATAAATGTGAGAGGAGTTGGGAAGGGTGAATATAATTAAAATGCATAGAATGAAAGTCTCAACTACTAAAAAGTTTGGAAAAATGTAATGAGTGACAAAAGGAATGGAGGAAAGAAGAAAGGAAGGAAGGAAGGAAGGAAGGAAGGAAGGAAGGAAGGAAGGAAGGAAGGAAGGAAGGAAGGAAGGAAGGAAGGAAGGAAGGAGGCAAGGAAGGAAGCAAACAAGGAAGGAAGTCAAAATCATGTTATTTGCAGGAAAATGGATAACACTGGAGATCATTGTGGGGAACAAAATAAATCAAACTGAAAAAGATCAAAGGCTTTGTCTTTTCTCTCACGTGTGGAGTCTGTGTTTTGAAAATTGGTACAAATAGGAGGGGATTGTGAGAGTAGAGCAGCAGTAGGGAAGAGGAAGGAGAGGATCATGGGATGCATACAATCAAAGGACATACATAGATATATGCAAATGTCACAGTGAAGCCCACTAGCTCTGTATAATTAATGTAACTTAATCAAAGAAGAAAATAGGAACTAAAACAAATGAATGAGCAGAATTTCCAGAAAGCCATCACCTAGGAGCAGGAAGAGAGTCTAAATAACAGAGTGGTTGCACTTGCCACTCAAGGTTAATACCACATGGTATCTGATGAGGATACATGTGGTATTAAATGTACACCTACTCACTAATTTCTGTATCTTTTTGTAAAATTATCAAAATAAGTTTAAGTTCTGTTACCAGGGTTACACCTCCTTTTCCTGACAACAAAGGACATCTCTGTTTCACTCAGTTCCTCAGAAGCCAAACATAAACCCTGAGTGGGTTTTCATGTAGCCCATAATAACCCCAGGAATTTCTACAGAAGGCTCTGTTAGGTTTACAGTCATACCACCAATGACATCCCACTGTGTGCCTGTCCCAGTAAGACATTAGGAAGCTTTTGATGGCCGTGGTAATGTTTTATGTGACCTTTTAAAACTAAAGGGCCCAGGAAATGCATCTTGAGATTAAATTCTACTTCTTTATCCAGACTTGGAGCTAGTCCTCAGTAGCTTATCCACAACCTTCCTGGAGCCAGCACTCTTTGAGGGTGGGAGTGGGTGCTTCCTGTACATGTGGTGATGTCTTCTTTATGCATCCTTTTATCATACAGCCTCACTTCAATCCATAATAACAAGGTATTTTGAAAAACATGAAAGGAACACATGTTTTTATATCATTCACACGTGTTTGCAACTCCATACATCTTCAAACAGGGGCTTGAACATCTTTAGCAGTTTCCTAGACACAACCCAGCAGGTTGGCAGAATCAGCATTATGAGACCTGTTGATAGACAAGACTGGATCCTTTCCTTTCCATGTGACTGTTGCCTCCATTCAAAGTTAGCACGTGCATGGAGACATGTGAAATGGTCAGAAACTAAATCAGAGACAATCAGCCTTATTCCCTAGAAAGGGAGGTGTGCCTATAGTATGTGTATGAGTGTGTTGACAGCATGATGTTTTTCTTTTAAATAAGAAGACTGTGATTGAGCTCTATCCAGTGGAAAGCCACACATTCACAAAGGCATTGCAGCACAAACTGGACTTGACTATCTTTTTTTATTATTCTCAATTTATTAGTTCTTCAAGAATTCCATACACTCCTATTCTGTTTGATCCATTCACAGTTCTTTAAAGTTCTAGCCAACTCACTCCTACGTGTGTTATTTCCTGTCTTGGGATGACCTGTCCAAGGCAGAGGAGCATCTCTGTGTGAAACCCAGACAACTGGAAGGTCTTAAATGTGTTCAGTTGTCACTCACATGAAGCAGATGCTCACAAAGGAAAGAAGTAGCCTAAAGTCATCATAGGACCAAAGCCATTGAAACCTAATTCCTTTCTTCTCGGGTGCCAGAATCTTCAGAACAACACCTCCTGAGCTACGGCAGCAGCAATGGCACAGTATTCCTCGGTACCAAGTCCCAGACCTATACACCTAACAACAAGGCAACAAAATGATCATATAAATCTCAGATCTGCCAACTCTTGAAGCCTAAGCACTTTGCTTTTTAATCAGACTGCTATTCTCAGATCATAGCACAAAGAGTATCCAAGGACATGGAGGTCCCTGTGAGCGAGTCCAACCACACTGAAAGCAGAAGTGAAGGATGTGTCCCTCATGGGTGGAAACAGGGCACATTCTACACTATGTCATCACAGGACAAAGAAGCTGCCATGAGGAGAGTGAAGCAAACCAGTTTCTAAGTCAATAGGAACACTGGCATTTAAAATTACTTACGGTTCAGCAAGAAAAACAATTTACAGATCTAGCAATGTACAGGGTTAAAGAGGACCAGTGCTCTGCCATGTCGGGGGGACTGCATCCTCGGACTGGCCTCTCAGAAATAGCCTTAAAGTGCAAACATACTAGACAAGTCACTCCCAACACTGTTGTGCCATCTGAGTCTTCCTTTCTACCAAGACTCACAGGCCACTTGCACGGGTGTTCAGTGAGTCAGAACATATTCAGAAGATGCATGAACCGCTCTCTTCCCCTCCTCTTCTCCAAGTAGCTAGCCAGTGGGGCTTTTCAATGACATTTCTGATTGCATCTCCACAGTTATTCCTAGTCCACCAGGGCAGAGGTCTCAGAAATGTTCTGGACATGTCTATAAGTCACGGTGTCCTCTCATACCTCTAGGCCCTGAGATGGGTCTATGGGAACAGCAGCAAGCGCCCAGTCTTCTCATATGGAGCTACAGATACCAGCCCTCACTTTGCAAAGCTGCTTTTCTCTTTCCCAGTTCAGACAAAGCAACAAGGTCTCTTGGCAGAAGCTATGCACCAGAGAAACCAAATGAGGAGGCCCAGCTGGGCTGAACCCTACTCATGCCACCTTAGACTCAGCCAGTAGTGGCAGGGTAGATCTAGCCTCCTCTCTGCCACGAACACATGTGTGTGTGCCTGCATGCTTGTGCATGCATGCATGTGTGTATGCATGCATGTGTATGCATGCATGTATGTATGCATGTGTGTGTGCACATACACATGAGGAGATAGCCTTACCTGTGGCCTTGGTGACATCGGCAATTGTCATGTTTTGGATGTTGGCACTCACTTTGAAGGTCACTGCTGGTCCCAAAACTCTGGAAAAGATCATTTAGGAACAAGGTCATTTCTACATCAACATGGGGAGCTACCTGTCTGTGAGACCCAGAACACTGACAGGTTAGGGTGCCCCCAGGTTGCCCCTTGCTATTCCTGTGGTGTTTCTCTTAGATACTAGGGTTCTGTTTGCATATCTAGTGATTATATTGTTGACTTTACTTTCCACTAAAACACACACACACACACACACACACAAACATACATACACAAACATAAACACACATTCTTACACACACACACACACAAACACACACACCATTGCCCTGGGGATGGATTCTTATCAAAAGAAAAGTACCCATACCCGACAATGGCAGGCAGGAATTCCTGCAAGCATAAAGGAGAAACTGTTGCAGGAAAGGACCTTAGTCTTGAGCACAAGAGTCAAGAGCAGAGTGGAGAGAAGTGTTTTCAAACTTCTTTCTGCAGGAGCCACTTGAAGACCCATCACGTCATTAAGAACTACTTAATACAAAAGCTGCTGTGAAGGAGTTGCTAGGCAGGAATTATCAAAATGCCTGAAGCTCTATAAATGCCAAATTGAACATGGTTTTGAAGAAATGTGTCACTTTACAGTTGAAATCATCCGAGGAACCTGGTGATATAGCAACACTTAGACAGTGAACATAGACTGGGTATGTAGGGTCTGCTCTTGAATCCCATCTCCATAATGATCCAAAGACTCCTCATGGAGTGGACACATTAAGTTCCTTCTGAAGACAAATTCCTGATAGACTAGCAATAGGAAAAGCAGCAGTGCGTGGTGGAAGATGGCAGCTGAGGAAGTCCTGTTGTGGGCAGCTACCTTACTTCCAAACTTCTGTGCACAAGCCTCATACTCTTGTCAAAGGATCAAACTGCTCACAGGAATTAAATTACCACATACCTACAACCCTGTCCTCTCTCCTCTCTCCCAGCACAGACTTGGCGGCCATTTGCCCTCGCACACCAACTAAGATGCTGGCTCTGAACCTTTCTTTAAGCCTCACACTTAGTCTTGAGCACAAGAGTCAAGAGCAGAGTGGGGAGGAGTGGCTCACAGTAGCTTCATCTTGCCCTCTGGATTTTCAGACTCACCATCCTCCTGTCAGCCCAGGGTTTCGTCACACTGGAGCTAGAAGCTGTCTTGCTACAACAAGGCAGATAATGGCCATTCCAGCAACCCAGCATCACTTTGGGCTTAGTAAGATGTGTGCTGAGTAGTTATCTTCTCTGAGGAGTGCCACCCTCCTGCCTCTTATAACCATAAACATCTAGCACCCACGTTCTGTTAAAATCCCTGAAGATGCTGGTGTTATATTTCTGTACCGTCATCTACTCCAAATCTCTCTCACTGCATGCCATAACTTGAGAATTATCTGTGTTCAGCTTTCCTGTCTGAGAATTTAGAGAATTACCTCAGAAGCCACTATGGTACTGATATGGGAACCAAGGTGGCTGCCATGACCTTGCTCAGGCCAACAAACTCTCCCCATGCGTGCCTTATTCATGGACTTTTGCTTCCCACTCTTGGATTGAACCCAGCCAGCACCCTTCCTGGACTTCAAGACCAAGTGGTTTCATTCACATCAGTACCCATACAAGGACATGTTTCTTCCTCCCCATGTCACTTCCAATCACCTCTCCGAGACTCACTCAGCTCTTTTCATATCTACCCAAGTAAGCACCAACAATGATAAATTCTCTTTTCCGACACCTTTTAGAAAATACTTCACCCATAAGCAGTTGATGTCTAGTGCTTAATTTGAGCACGAGTCATCTACACAAGCATCCATAGATGATTCTTAGCTTCGCAGCTGGGTCATCAGCTCTGGGAAGCACTGGGCTGATTCTTATGGGTCTTTTCCCACACAATGGATGATGGATGACTGATTAACTTGTGATAGAGTCAGGACACTTAAGTCTAGAATTCTTCTGATGTTGAAAACATCCTTATTCATAGGAGAAATGGTCAGCTACAGCAGCCATGCCTAGAGCTGTTGGGAGATGACACCAGAGTTCATAGCAATCAGCTCTCTGAACTCCAGGGTACCTGGGTAGCTTGAACCCCTTCCTGTGAGTCCCCTGTCACCAGCTCTATGAGAAAACAGTGTCAGAGTGTGAAGCCACCCTGTCTGGGAATGGCTGCCAGAGGCTCATCTGGAGGATTATCCTCAGCAACAACCCCTGCTCCTACTGAATGGGTTACACTGTTGTCTGTATCCACACAAAGGAATTCTCAAAGGAATTCTTGGCTTTGTATCTCCAGAAGGGATTTTTAGGAAGGAAGGAAGGTAAGTATTGGACCCATTTGCGGAGGACTCTAGAGAAAGGTATCATTCACAGTCTCCCATGCTGACCACTCCCCTCGGAGGTGGCCTCCTTTTCATCGTGTCTGGGAATATCTAAGGTAGAGGGTTGTCTGAGACTTGGGTTGAAGGTTGAATCTGCCCTAAATTCCCAGACATCATGGAATTTTCCACCATAGCAGTCCCCAGAACTGGGCACTATGGTTTCCTAATGTCTCTAGGGAACCTGTGCAAAGTATCCATCATTGAGGGCCAATGTCACTCAAAATGAGCCTTATGGTACCCAAGAATCCCCTAGTGGATGTCTAGCACCTGGGCAGACAAAAGCATCACATGAATCCTAGGCAATGACATTGAACACTGAGGAACAGGTTTTGTAGATACCATCTTTGTGTGGTTTTTGCACTTGAAAAAAGAAACCACTGACTGGCCTTGCATGCTCAGGAGAAACTAAGGACAGGGACTTCCATATCATGTGCCTAGTTCTTGGCCCCATGGTGTCCAGCAGCTGGTTAGTTATGTACAGTGCTTACAAAGTACAGAAAGATTAGCCTAGGGAGTGGCCTAGTTTCTTTGTTGGGAAGCTATGCCTCTGATGACTGCAATCACTGGTTCTACATAGAACCCAGAGATCCCCTTGCTCCTTTGCCAACATGGCATTCATGGTTTTTAAGATATGGGACACCCCTATGTCCTATGTGTGGAAGAACCAACTCACTTAGAAAATCCTCCCTGACGAGCCTCCTTGGTTGAGTGGGTGTGATCAGGTCCCATGGGTCATTCCACTCTTAAAGTCTAGCACAGCAAGGGATGTTCTGAGCTGCAAGTCTGTTGACTCTGATATCCAAATGTACAGAATAAGCAAGTCCTCAAGCTATAGGTCAGAACTTCTAAGCTTACAGGCTCCTTATTACAGGCTCCTCAGTGGATGCTGATGACTAGACCTTGAGCTGATCAAAATACAGAGCATGGGAAACTGTGGAGGACTTGACCCTAAATGAGACATCTATAACATGCTCCTTCCCAAACAGCTCAGGGAACATTGCAAAAGACAGACAGGAAAGACTGTAAGACCCAGAAGTTAACAAAACTGATGTGAAATGGTATCTTTTGGATATGATGGGGCATTACACTCATGAATTCATAGTAGATGTGGTTATCTGCACAAGACTACACAAGAGTAAGCCAGTCAAAAGTTCAGCATAGGTGGGGGAGGGGTTCGTCCCTACCTGCGCAGCATTGCAGTTGAAGACTCACTGTACAATATCAGGGCACGTATGCACAATGTGACATACTGCATACCCCACAGAAGTCAGAGAAAGCTCAGAATTGCAAAGTAGTTAGGGAGATCCCCTAACAGACAGGACGAAAGCTGAGCACAGAGTCAGAGGAAATGCCCAGGTGCAACTAGGAAACAAAGGCACTCACTTTGTTCTTTGACTTTCAGATTTCTTTCAGAGTCAGTGATAATTACTGAGAACACACCACAGGCAATCTCATTATCCCTGGGAGCATTGTTCCTCTGAAGTCCCTGGATATGGTGAACACCAGCAGAGATACTGTCCCCAGGACGTGGTCCAGGTTCCTGGGGTTCTAGCCACAGTGTTCAGTTTGGGTTCAAATCCACCTCATTCAGTCTACACTCTTGAGTGATCAGAATCAAACTCACAGCCTGAGTGGAACATTGAAGACATGCGAGTTTTCTCCACGAGCACTAGTAAGCTCAGCAGTGCTTCAGCATCATGCCCAGGCCATTTTTAAACTGGCAAATCACCAGATAAAATCACACAAGAACAAGACTGTACGAGTGCCTCCTCCTTCAACGTTAGCTGAGGTCATGCATGCTGACAGCCAGTGTTTGTTTTGTGTGCCCAGGAAGGATCACGAGCCTGACCCAGAACTGAAATAAAGTCACATATACAGATGCACGAACCACAAGGACTTGCTGCCTTGCAGAAGCTTCTCCATACCCACTACAGACCTCCTTGCCATCTTTGTGGTACACCTGCAGAGCCCACACACTGGTGCTTCAAAGCCTCACTGGCCAATTGTGTACCTGCTATACTTTCTTGCCCTGTGAGTTTAGCCCTGAACACTAGTAAATCTATAAAACTGAGATGATATGCCATGGCTTGGAAGATCTTTATTTTGGGGTTTTATTGCTGTTTGTTTGTTTGTTAGGTTTTTGTTGGTTGGTTGGTTAGGCTTTTGTTTGTTTGTCTGAATGGCAAAATCTCATGATGAGAATCACATGGGCCTGGAATCTTTAATCCTCTTGCTTTATCCTTCTGAATTCTGAGATGACAGGTATGCACTACCTTGCCTAGTAATTAGCTTTGTGGTCATCTAGATGTATAGAGACAATTATGTCCCTGTGTTTATTTGTGTGTGTGTGTGTGTGTGTGTGTGTGTGTGTGTGTGAGAGAGAGAGAGAGAGAGAGAGAGAGAGAGAGAGAGAGAGAGAGATCATTAGGGGTGGGGGGAGACTCCTTATGTGGCCATGAGCTTACCTTAAACTCAGGAACCTGCCTCTACCTCCTAAGGAGATAGGACTATAAGTGCATACTACCACATGCAGTGGTCTGACAATTTGGCAAGTGGTTTTGCTTGATGGAACAGACACATTACTACAGGACATCTCTCTAACCTGGTACTATGGATCACTGCTCCAGTTAGATGGTCCCTCTCCTTCATGTATTGCCCCCACACCAGCTGGTGACCCTGTGCATGGTCTCTCACAGCCCAAGCATTATCTTGCCTTGTGCAGAAGCCCGGTATTCTGTCTGTCTGGCATGAACTGAGGGGAGTAGAGTACAGGTCATCTCTGCTCTTCCCTGACCTATGCACTTTAGGAATCATCTATAGACAATTACCATGGGGCAGACCTCAAGAAGGCCATTGGCTGACCTGACAGTGCCCAGTGCACCCCACAATAGGAGACTCTTGAGGTGTGAACGTATTTGTCTGTTCTGGGTCATGACTCCTGAGGGACCATCAGCTGGCTGGCAAACAAGTTCACTAGAGGTAATGTTATGAACAGTAGAAAAACCACCAAAGGAAGGAACTCACAAACTCTGGCCTAGGCAAAAAGGGATCTTCAGCATAACCGAGTGAGCATTACACTTGAAAACGCTCTTCTGTGGATGCTTAGGTATTGGCATGTATGTCAGCTCTTAAGAAATACCCCTAGACATGCTGGGTCCAATATGAAAAGCTGAGTTCCTGAGACTTTACAAACTCCCTCATTTAAAACTGCTACTAGCCAAATTAAACAAGTCACGAATGCTCTTGCAGGAAGGATGTGTTTCAACATTTTATCAGCTCTTGTCTCTACTTGGATGTAGTCCAGTGGCTCCTGAGCACAGCGTGACTCAGTGACTCCGAAGGACACTTTACACATCACGACAGTCATTCATTCTCCTTCATGATCACAGACCATGCTAACAAAGGACGGGAGGACTACATAGGATTTTAACTATAATACTTCGCTTATTTTCCAGAAAACTCTCCTCCTTTCACTCAAAGCTTGTAAAATGAATCAGTCAACCTGCCACTAATGGCAGTGTTGGGCACCACAGAACTGCTCAACTGAAGGTTACTTAGACTTCTATCTCCCACTGTTATTATTAAAATAGTTTGTAACATTCTGTATAATATCAGTAAGCGGGCACATGGGTCTTCTAAGTGATTATGTGTCTATCTGCAGTGCTCCAGAATTCCCTGAGTTCAGTCCACACTCAGACCTGTCATTCCATCAAGGAGGGAGCAAGTTCCTGATGGAAGCTTATTTTCACTGTGAAAATCTATCTAGTGAGAGTTCCACCCAGGTTAGTCATGAAACACAGGATTGAGGGCTGCCAGGCAGATTTCAAGGTCTTCCTTACACACAGTGGTAGCTATCTTTATAGAGATTACACAGTTAGTTTAAAGACAGGTCCAGACTCTAGATTCCTTTGACCTTCTAAGCCAAGCCACACTTGGCAACAACAGAGTTTGAAGGTTAATTTTCTAATATTGACACTTTGTAGCTGAGAAAATGTAAAGACCACTATTTCCGGTGAGTCAACTTTATTGAAAGTTGTTTAGAAATAAAGAAAACTTTTATTAGATTGCTGATTGAATTTTTGATAGTACATTTCCCTTAGTTTGATAGACCAACCTGTGCTTCATCTGATATGTGAATGGATGGATAGATGGATAGATGGACAAACAGACGGACAGATGGTTGGATGGATGAACTAGTGGGTGGGTTGATGAGTGGGTTTTGCTAATCTGAACACACTCTACGAAGGAAGGGCTCCCTCTCTCCCTTACAGTGATGACTTAGGTGTACCACTGCATCAGCACCACATGCAGAGGCCTCCCAGCAGGCCCTGGTGTGAAGCCTCCTGTGAACTATCTCTTGGGATATCTGCAGCCACAGGACCAACCATGCCACCTGGGGACTATTCATTGCACGGGTTGGGCTATAAGGGGTAGAGCTGGTGACAGCAGAGGAGGGAAACTACATAGGTTCCTGAAAGGTTTCAGGTCTCACCTTGCCCTTCACTGGGAGACTTGAAAGGGGCTGAGCTACTTTCTTTCTCTGGAGTCATGGTAGCATCTCACCTATGTGAGTTGCTTAGCTGGCATAGGAAATGCTAATGCCTTCGGCCAAAGCACAGTCTTCACTCATGAGAGGGAACCATCGCTTCCCATAATGACTTACAAATATGCAACAGCTTATCCCTGCTACTGCCTGTTTAGTCTAAAATCAGAAATATGGCAGTGTGAGACACTGTCCCAATTTCTTGGTGCTCTTTTAAGGGAAACATGAGTATTTGGTCCCAAGATCAGCCCCATGCAATCTTCTAACTGTGAAGGGGAGCACTGATGACAGAGCCTGCACTCCAGCCTGGGAAGAAGGATTTGTAGTGCTCAGCTTCTTCTTCTCTACCTTCCTTGGGTGGCATGGCTGAGCATCATGGGCAAGCTGCATTGCTGCAGGCACAGGTGAGCAGACTGTAGGTACAAATGCTACCTATTTACTGAGGGGTTCTTCCAGTTTCTGGGTCCCCTGCTGAAGGCGCTGTTTTAGAGGTACCCATCTATACCAGGCAGAATCCCTGGTGTTCATCTATTAAGCTACAGAAGCAACCCAGGGAGGTGAAACACCTCTGTATTATCACACACTATTGAGACATGAAGTCAAGGCTGAAGACAAATAGTCAAGATACTGAATTATAACTTCTAAAAGCCTACGAACTTAAAGATTTCCTCCTGCTTAGAGGGTGACATGACAGGGCACAGGCCACGGAGAAGGGGTATGAGGTCCATACAAAGTGCTGGTATCTCCCCAGGAGACACTGATGAACAGTCAGGTGACAATGGCCACAGCTGTGCCTCTGTCACTGTCCTGAACAAGCACACCAGTGAAGAAAGAAAACTGATTCTTGAAAGGTAAGGTCCATAAAGCCCAATCACAGCCTCAGGCTCTCAGTGGCCTGGACTGCCTGGGCAGACTATCTCAGTCCAAGGCTCTGCAGTGCTCATCCAGGAACTGGCTAACCTCCAAGCACTCAGCACCACCCCTCCTCAGCCTTGCTCATCCCATTTTTCCCACCTGAGTAGATGCTGCGGGCCAAAGCGGCATTCATCAGCCAGCCCGGGACAGTCATGATTAGTTATAAAATCATAACTGTGGTCGCTGTATGTCTGCTGGCATAATTACATCAGCATGCTAATGTCGTTTTAATGGTCTCTAATGATGTAATAAGAAATAATGGGATTTATTTGACAGCTACATAACCATTAACAAAACATATTAAGCATAACTAGCACTTCCATAAAAATGCAGATGGTATTGGCAAGCACCAGCCCACGTGTCCTGTATTTTCCATCTCTGAGACAATGAATGGCTCTGAGGATGAGCTCTTAGATGAAGCGATAACCAAGGCAGGTCATGCTAGCCATGAGCCCACCCTCCTGAGACACTTCAGAGGTCCACTCAATGTCTAAGTCAGTCCATGTACATGTGTCCATCGCTGCTGGGCCAAAGGGTTAAGGCATTGAGATATAGCTCATGCATTCCAAAGAGAAGAGCTAGGAACACTGGCATGCAAACATGCAACACACAAATAGTAATGTAATGACTGGGTAGAACAGATTTCTGTGCAGGACTGGAGAAGACTCTGGAACCAGCTGGTATCTATGTTCACCTAGAACTGGGATTGGGACAGAGAAGAGGAAGAGAAGCCAGCAAAGACCACAGGGGACCTGAATTCCAGTGTTCTACCTTTGAAAGGTAGGTTGTATGATAATTCCATTCTTAGAAAGAAGGAACACTTGTTTTCTGGGCAGGAAGGAGGACTGGCTAGTAAAATTCACAAAGAAGTCAGTTGGGGAAGCTCAGGCTTTCCTCTCAGACAGATTGAGCCATCCCTGTGTTGGGTGCAGGAAGGGTCTATGGTAAACAGGAAGGTAGCAATGAGGTAAAGAAGCCTAGATAGGGACTAGGAGTCAGAGTACAGGGTGGGGTAGAGACTTGGTCATCACTCTGGTCCCTTGCACCAAAGTCCCTTCGCCCCAGTACATCCTCCCTGTGTCTGGACCAATAGATAGTGGCCCTCTCTTCAAAAGTTACCAGGTATATTAATTACTACTTTCATTGCTGTAATAAGATACTTGAGAAAAGATTATTTTCTTTTGTCTTAGAGCTTGAGGATATAGTCCATCGTGGTGGGAAAGGCATGGCAGAGTCTAAGGTAAATGATCAATTGTGCCCAGTGTCGGAAAGCAGAATGAGACAAATGTTGGAACTCACCTCATTTTATTTTTTCTATAGCCTTTTAATTCAGTATGGGCTCCTGGGACATGGGATAGTGCTGCCAACATTCAGGGCATATCTTCCCATCTAGGAAGACCTCTCTGAGAACACCATCACAGGCACACCCAGAGGCACACCTCCAGGTGATTCTAAATACCCTCAAGTTGATAATGACAATGAATCTGTTGTCCTGGATAGCAGGGAAAGACTCAGTTCAGCTGTGAGCCCATTTTCAGAGACTAATGAGGAAGCAACAACACAAATAATGGCCCGCCCATCCAACACAAGGGAGGAAGGAGGTCAGATATTGATGGAAAGACATTGGGCTTCTGAGTCTGGAAAAGCTGTTCCTCAGCCTGGACAGCCACATTAGGCTCCCCCCAAAGTAAAACCTGTCATCCTACCTTAATAGCTCCCAAAGTAGAGCTACAGAGACTTGCAAAGTAGCCCCCTCCTGCCTCGGGACATCTGTACTGCAACTCTTAGGATGGCTCAGGAGGCCTGGCCTGGTGAGAAACAGTCTATTACCTGCTACATAATCCTGATGACCACATTCCTTCCTTGTGGCAGATGCTGACTCCTCAGGATTTTAAGATATGTTTAAGATATGCCAGAACCAGTGGGGAAGAGAGGGGTAGATAGGAGTATCCTGGGGAGCACTGTGCATGGGCCATCTCTCAGGAAGTCCTATATAATGGCCACAGAACCCTCCATCCATATGTCCCTCTAACATCTTAGTCTAAGAATAACATGGTTCTACTCCCAGGCTTGGCGTCTGACATGCAGAGCCTCAGGACTGCAGACTGTGGATAAGCCCCACCAGCCTGCTCATTATATCACCAGGCAAAGGGGGCAAACAAGAGCAGCAGAGGCAGCATGCCCCTTTAAAACTCAAATCCCCTTGACACACACTAGCTTCTACCTGCAACCTACTATACACCACCAAGAAGGGTTTCTGTCAAAGAGAATAATGAGTTTTGGTGAAGGCCCTGCCAGTCAGAATAAGCTTTGTACCAGAGGAAACTCTACATGCTGGGACTGGAGAGGGGGGAGCAGAGAATCTGTGTGCTGTGATTCTCTTTTTCCTGGTGATCTGCATGAGGTACCTGAGTTACAATTGCCACCCAGCATACTCTGCTCCAAGGACATCAGCTCCTCTTGACATCTACTGTTCCAGTCTCCCCTACCATATGCTAACCTTTAACCACAAAGCAACCCTCCCTCAGCAAAAAAGGGTTGCGGCTAAATCTGATGATTTAGGCTGCAAAGAGCCCTTGCCTCATGTCCATCAGGTTTGGAGTAAGGAGTGTGCATAGGGTCTGCATTGCTCTTTGAATCATCTGTCACACAGACACTGGCACATACCACTCAGCAACCACTCAGCTGGAAACACATCCAACATGTGCCTGGGACCAAGAGACAGTCAGTGGCTGAGAACGTACTGAAGAACAAGAGAACATGAGCCTCCAGGAGAACATGGCTCTCACACTCCTCAGAAGCACCAGAGCTGGATCTTCCTGGTTAAGGATTCTCTGACTCCCCTGAAGTTCTGAGCATGGAGAAGAGTTGCATATTTTCAGGATTATGATATTCACAATTCAGTGATTCAGTGAGAAAAGTCACAAATTGTATGGGACCCTTTGATCGTTGCAACATACCCCTCTCTTTGCTATGCTGTCCTTGCCCTGCAGGTCCTGAGTGTGAAAGCCCCTGCCCCATCTGTAGACACTGCTTTATGCTGAATAAGTAGTGTGTACATAGCAATGCAATGAACATCCCAAAGTACAGGGAGAATCTGTTTGGGTGTCTTTATGGAATGTTTTGGTACCAGGTAATTTGAGGCCTCCTCTTAGATATCCCTTACAATCTACAGTGAGTAGTCGGATCTGAGCCAAGGACAGTGTAGAGACATGCAATTGCTAGTCCCTAGGACAAGGCTGGGCCACAGTAGACATTACAATTCGTCCCCGAAATGTAACAGCCTGAAAGTATCAGGGTCTGTGTAATGCAACGAGCGGGCGCACCTGTCCTATACATATATGAACAGGGACTCAGGCCATCCTTTTGCTTCCCATTTTACTTATCCCAGTCTCTCCCGATGGCATGCTTCACTTGCACCCTGCCCACTAACAGCATCAGCACAGCTGGTGTTCATTCACACACAGCACCTTATCCAGTATCCATATACTTTGCAAGGCATGGACACACATTGGCTCTCACCAATGGGACAAGAATCTTGGCTGGGCTGTGGCAGTTTTCAAGACAGTGTCAAGCCCTTGTCCACAAAGGCAGTGAGGCCAGTGTGGCATCTCTAGGGGCTCTCCTTAGAGCCTGGAACTTGCTCCAGTGTCAAAGTGGTGCCAGCTGCAGTGTCCCCAGGAAGCTGGCCTCTACCACACCATTGCCAAGAGAGTGGGCATCTTGTAATTAAATGTAGATTTCAGCTGTATTTAAATAAGCTCCCAATGCCCTGGGGAATCCTCCTTTCATTTCTGTTCTAAACAGCTCCTCTCTGATATAATTAACAACCCCAGGCATGCAGCTCACAAAACGATTTATGAGCCTTATACGATGTGAGGCAAGCAAGCACAAGACAGCAGGTCTGAAGTCCGGTACTTACTTGACATCTGCAAAGAAGCTGGAAGGTACCCGGAGGATGTGAGCAACTTCATCCAGCAGCTGCTTCCCCTCCTCTGGACTTAGAGGGCTGGAGAAGAGGAAGAGGAATACCATTACCAAAGCAGAACACCAAGTCTTAGGGGAGACTCTCAGATCATAGCTACCTTCTGCTATCAAACTTGGTCAGTCCTGGAGACTCACTGTTCCCCAACATGTGCCCTGATCCAAGGCCCTGCAGTCCTTCCTACTTTGGGGGTGGGGACTACTGATCCCCAAAAGCACTCTGCTCTGGGAGAAGATGTTCCTCCTTCCTGGTGGGTGCTCTGCTACTATGACGGATCCCCTTGCTCTGGGATAGATTCTGCAGTGTACTGTTTCCCTATGCATCCCAGCTCTGGGAGGGCTCTCAACCCTTGGCTCATGTGGGAGCTGCTGCCACTGGATGCTTGCCCCACCCTGGGAGATGTACTGCTCCTTGACACATGCCCTACTTTGGAGTAACTACCCCCATCCGTTGCACAAGCACAAGCTGTGAAGTGGATGTTGCTCCCAGACAGCATCTGATTATCAAGGGGAGGGGTGCTTCTGTCCAGTGCAGGCCATTCCTCAACATACACTGCTTGGAAGTCTTCCCACAGACAAGCCCCAGCATGGGGAAGAAGCTGCTCTCCTTCCTGCTCCCCACTCTTCCACTGCTTCCCAACACACACACACACACACACACACACACACACACACACACACACACACACACACACACATACTACTTTTTGTGTGGGATGCTCTCTGATGCAAGTCCTGCTTAGGAGCCCGCTGTGTTCTTCCATGGCTTATGCTGGGACTTCTGCTCCAGGGACCAGGTGATTCCTCAGGCGTGATGAATCACCTGATTTTCCAGCAATCAGACAGACAATACGGTGCAAATGGAATTGTTAGGAAGTGTAATGGGCCTGTGATGCTGCCACAGGCTCATCTCAGCCTTCAATAAAAATATAATAAAGAGGTTGGGGGCGGGGAGAAAAGGAGACAGAGGAGAGTGAGCAGGGAGCAGAGGCTGAAAATCAGATTGCTAGGTGGCATCAAGCACACAAAAGAAGCAGCCATGTTACAGACTCATTTCTAAAGTGGATTGTAATGCCAGGGGAAAGGCTTTTAAACACCACAGGCCAGTCACACACATGCCACGTGAGTGGGTTTCAATGGTAGGTAGAGATTCATGCAATAAAGGTTGCCATCTCAGGAGGATGCTGGGGCTGCAGCCTCCCCAGCAGGCCTCCACAGGGAGAACAGCTTGATTATGAAGCAGGAAGCAAGAACCCAGGGGGCCTGGAAGTTCTCAGAACCAACCATGGGCTCCAGAATTCTGTC
This sequence comes from Uromys caudimaculatus, assembly GCA_028551405.1. Classification (NCBI taxonomy): domain Eukaryota; kingdom Metazoa; phylum Chordata; class Mammalia; order Rodentia; family Muridae; genus Uromys; species Uromys caudimaculatus. The sequence goes on along the minus strand of CM052705.1, from coordinate 116,573,809 downwards.
TCACAGATCATAGCTGCCTGTAAAATCCTCTTAGTACCACTTCAGTGAAGTCTTAATTCATATTGGTAGAGCAGAAAAAAGGCTTTTGGGCAGAAGAACCTTTGCTGCATTTTCACCCAGCAGACACAGAAGGGATGGGATGACAATCTCTGCTCACTGGGACTCGTTCTCATGCAGAGATACATAACAGAGAAAGCAAGTCATACCACTACAAGTATGATGGTGTCATCCCCACATCTAATCATCGATGTCCTAACCTCCATGTCATGTGACTATCTGGAAACAGTCCCATGCATTTAATTTGTTAAGATGAGTCACTGGTGTCATTTAGGAAGGGAAAAATGACAGAGACTGGGGAACAATATGAAAATTTAGAGAGATAGCTACTCTAGTCAAGGTGCATCTAAGAGTACCAGCAGCTGGATGTCAGCCTGGGAACCGATCCCCCCTTAGCTTAGGAGGAAAGAGCATCTGTCTGCTGCTTCGCTTTGGACTTTAAGCTTCCAGCACCATGAGAGGAAGAATGCCTGTCACTCAAGCCTACAGTCTGTGTTATAGAAGAAGATTCAGGGATATGTCAAATTGGGTGAGGAAAGATAGAGGAACTATTTTGGAAGGAGTTAGATAAAGCCTCTTTCCAAAGGCCACAGCATAGCCACATGGCATTGGATAGTGAGAAAGGCAGGGTCAGAGGTCAGGTGACAAGGAAGGTAAGTCAGAGCATTAAGGGCCAAGCATGAGCCTGCCAGCATGAACTCAGATGAGATAGGTATCATGTGGACTTCTTTAAGGATGGAAAGAAGCTTGAGATGCAGAGGCCACACAGGTAATGATGACAACCAAGAGGTGAGATATGGGGTGTGCAGGATTTCAAGGCTATGCTGAGTAATCCGCTAGTTAACCAATAATATGGAAGTGGAGAAGCCACAGGAATGTCAACCCATGTGCTGAGTAGATAATACCTATGAATCTGGAGACTGGTAACCAGGTAGTCACTAAAAGTCAGCCGAGGGAGGGTTGTTGATGCTGCAGAGCTCAGGTCTCTTAGAGTTTAAGGAAGCAGCAGGAGAAAGAATCAAGCAGCCACACACAAGAGTGAGCTGGATGTCAGGGATGAAGATGAGAGCATCCGTGAGGTTATTGATGAGTTGAGGTAAGTGGATCTATGACACAGGAGGTCTGACTGAAGGCTGCACTATGGAGAGGGGAAGGGGGAGCAGAAAAGAGCTCATAAGCTTCGTCTGGTTAGAAGGGGTGTATTTCTGTTCGCTGCCAGAATTGTTGTACTGAGATGCAGAGGGGCAGGTTGGTGTCTTTCATGAGAGACAGGGACAACTTGTTTTGGTGAAAGACAAGATGGAGCTGCAAAGCCAGCTGCTACCTATCCACTAAATAGCCTATGAGATGACAGAATCCAACGTTCAGACCACATCAGTCCTTGGGGTACCTGGATCCTTGGAAGCTTAGTAGTAGGGGGAGCTTCAAGGCCATCATGGTATTAGTTATAGATGAACAAAGACAGATGTGGCAGGTGGAACTCGATGGGCCTAGAAGTTTGCAAATAGAAGACTATGATAGCTGAGTGGGTGCTGAAGGGTCACAGAACACTCCAACATTCAACCCAGCTGTGACCATGACCAATGTGAGGACCCAGGAAGAGCTGACCCTAGACCACATATTCTTCCATGTACACCAACGTATGATATTTCTTTTTATACACCAACACATGTCTCAGGAACCACACCCACCCTTCCTCACATACAGATGAGTCTGGCCAGGAAAGTTCTCAATTGAGGTTCCCACTTCCCAGATGACTATAGTTTGTATCAAAATGACATAAAAACAGCCATCACAATTGACCCCTTGTCAACTTGACACATAGACACATCAACTTGAAGCCACAACTTTTCTTTCTTGTTCCTTCTCAAGATCTCACATTAATGCCAATATCACAAAATAAAGTTTTGAACTTTTAAAAATCCCATCATTTTAAAAGAATTCAGACACTTAAAAAATGTCTCTAAAATCTCTCACATTCTCTAAAATATCCAAAGTCTCTTTAAAAGTTCAAAGTCTTTCAACTGTAGACTCCTATAAGATCAAAATAAGTTAGATGCTTTCCTTCTTACTCCAGGAGGTAAGAATCACTGAACAGTTACCCAGATCCAAGCAAACCCAAAGTCCAACAGTGAAATCTCAGTGTCAGATTTACAGGACCCGTGCTCTTCTATGCTAATAAGGGCTTGCCATAGTATAAGCAGCTTGTCTCCTAGGCTCAAGCTCATTTCACTACACAGCTGCAGCTGTTCTTGGTGGTCAGCACATGCTATGGGCATCTTCCAGATGCTTAGGATCTCTGCATCTGGGCTACGCTTCCACCAATAGCTATCTTCAGGGGCTCTCTTCAGGAATTCTGATTCTTGTCACACGCCAAGCCTCAACCTCTCTCCAAGACCACTTCAATCCTGGACCTTTAACTTCAACTGAAGTTACACTTTTGCCAGTGGCCTCTCTCAGCCTCTCTTTAGTGGCTCATGCTACACAAGTATCAAGACCAACTGCTCTCTTTGGTCCTTTCATGGCTTCAAAACAATCACTATTTAGATGATTCTTACACTATCAAGTTTTCCTGTCAGTGATTTACCTCAGTGATAAGTTCTGGTCCCTTCTTTTTCTTTTTCTTTATCTGTTTATTTATTCACTTTACATCCTGACTATAGCCTCTACTCTCACATACCCTTACCCTGTTACTCCCTCTACTTCTCCTCAGAGAAGGAGAAGCCTGCCATAGGTACCTTGGCATATCAAGTCACAGCAGAACTAAGCACATTCTCTTCCACTAAGGCCAGACAAGGAAGCCCAGCTATGGGAAGAGGATCCAAAGTCAGACAACAGAGTCAGAGACAGCCCCTGCTCCAATTGTTAGGGGACCCACATAAAGATCAAGCTGAACATCTGCTACAAACTTGTAGAGGGCCTAGGTCCAGCCCATACATGCTATTTATTCGTGGTTTAGTCTCTGTGAGCTCCCATTGGGCCCAAATTAGTTGACTTTGTAGGTCTTCTTTTATAGTCCTTGACACCTCCAGCTCTTTCAAGCCTTTCCCCCACTCCCACAAGTCTCAACCTAATGTTTGGCTATGGGTCTCTGAATCTGTTCCATCAGCTGATGGATGAAGCCTCTCAGAAGACAGTTGTGATAGGCTTCTAACAGTAAGCACACAGAGTATCATAATAGTATCAGGGCTGGCTCTCTCCCATTGTGTGGGTCTCAAGTTGGGCCAGTCATTGTTAGCCATTCCTTCAGTCTCTGATAGATCTTTATCCTTGCCTATCTCATAGGCTGATCGGCTTTTGGGTTGAAGGTTTTGTGGGTGGGTTGGTGTCCTGCTTCCTCCACTGGTAGAGAAGCGCTTAAAGAAATGTTTGGTGTCCTTAGTCATCAAGAAAATGTAAATCAAAATGACTCTGAGATGCCATCTGACACATGTCAGAATGGCTAAGACTCAAGTAACAACACATCCTGGCAAGGTTGTGGAGCAAGGAGAACACTCCTCCATTGCTGGTGGGAGTGCAAACTTGTACTTTGGAATCAATTTGGCAGTTTCTCAGAAACTTGGGACTAGTTCTTCCTCAAGGTCCAGCTATACCACTCCTGGCATATACTGAAAAAGATGTTCCATCATATTCTAAGGACACTTGCTCAACTATGTTCATAGCAGCTTTATTTGTAATAGCCAGAAACCAGAAACAATCTAGATGTCCCTCAACTAAAAAGTGGAGGAAGAAAATGTGGTACATTTATAAAATGCAATTCTACGCACCTATTAAAAACATGGACATTATGAAATTTACAGGCAAATGGATGGAACTAGAAAAGATCGTCGTGAGTGAGGTATCCCAGACCCAGAAGGACATGTATGGTATGTACTCACTTCTAAGTGGATATTATCCATAAAGTACAGGATAACCATGCTAAAATCCATAGAGCCAAAGAAGCTAAATAACAGGGGAGGGCTCAAGGGAGGATGAGTGAATCTTACTCAGAAGGGGATGTAAAATAGACATTGGAGGTGAATGGAGGGAGGGAAATGGATGGAAGGGGGTTAAGGAGGGGAACAGGACTGGGAATCAAGAGTGGGGAAGGGGGTCAAGAGAGGGCTGGGAGAGAAAATGGAAATCAGTGGGGGGCATCTCTGGGAGGATCCAGAGACCTGGGATGGGAGAGGCTTCCTTGGAGTCCCTAGAGACTTCTAACAGCTAGGAATATGCAGACTGAAGCAGCCACTTCCTGTAAACAGATAGGACTACCAGTGGAGGGAGCCGGTCCCTTCTTAATCACAGCTGATTCTTCAGTCCCAGTTAACCAGTATAGATTGTCTCAGAAAAGCAATGATTACACTTTAGTGGTTTAGTCTCTTATTAATCACAGCTAATTGTTCAGATCCAGTTGACAAGGACCACACATTCTTAAATATCACACAATGGCTCTAAGAGAGACATTGGTCCCCTCTGAAACTTCAAAAACCAGGATTCCACTGTCTGCATAACTTTTAGAACTCCTGTTTTCCAAGTTCTCATAGAACAGCCCATTAAACTGAGACCACTCAATGGCTTTTCCAGCTCAAAGTTCTAAAGCCCTTCCACAACCCTTCCTCTCCAAAGCATCATGGTCAGGTCTGACACATCAATACCCCACTCCTAGTACCAGTTTCTATCTTAGTTGGGGCTTCTATTGTTATGATAATACACCATGACCAGATTCGACTTAGGGAGGGAAGGGTTTATTTCCCTTATACTGGTTTAGTTTCTAATTTTATCTTATCTTGAGATGAATTTTTGCTATACTGTCCACTCTGTCCATGATCCTAGCCTCAAGCAACCCCGTTCCTCAGCCCCCTGAAGAGCTGGGACTATAAGTAAGCATCACCATGCCCAGATGCTCAGCCTTGTTTTATTTTATTTTTGAGACAGGGTCTAACTATGTAGTCCTGCCTAACATAGAACTCTCCAGATAGACTAGGTAGTCCTCAAACTAAGAGAAGCTGCCTCTGCCTCTTAAGTGCTAGGATCAAAGGCATGACCCACACTCAGTGTAACCTGTTTTAAGAAGTAGAAACAAAGGCTTAAAGAAATTAAATCCCTCATCAAAGACCATGACAACAGTAAATGGACCAAAAGCAGAGAAGCCATGCATGGAAGTTGCAGGAAACTGGCATTACAATCGGGTATCAGAAGATCAGGGATGGCCATAAGCCTGCTGCCTTCTGTGTACACCTCACTTCTGCAAAGTGGGAGACTCAGCACTTGCAGTTTCTCACATGTTATTGTCTCTTACTTCCACTTCAGGTGAAGTCAGTAGAGGACAACATGCACTGGACATCACATCTGCCATCAAGGAGATCCCTTTACATACCTGGCCATGGACATCTCATTACTTGAAAATTCACCAAAACTTAGGAACCCAAAGGGTGGCTATTTTCCTCACTGCAGTGACAAAATATCCAACAAAACCAATGCAATCAAGGAAGAGTCTGCTCAGGCCCATAGTTGGAACACATAGGCCCTCATCGTGGCATCTGGTCTTATCACACCACAGTGGAGAAAAAGAGGAGCCAAAGCCGATGATGTTCAGCTTGCTTCCTCCTTTTTACTCAGCCCAGGAACCTAGCATATGACTGTCTCAAAATGCATTTGAGTCCTGGGTTCCATTTCACATAGCTCTGATTTACATAGACTCACATGCGCAAATACATGCCATACATGTGTATACCCATAAACACATGAGAACACACAGCAGTGCGCATGAATAACACACACTGAAGCTTATGTGGCATGCTCCCTATGGCTACTAAAACTACATTGTGTTAATATGCACAGTCCCCTTTCCACAGGCTGACTGTGTAGAGAGGCCTTCTCATCAACATCTCCGGAGACTCCTGTGAGGCAGCTGTGCCCTCTCCTGCTTCTCTCTACTTCAGCATGCTCTTATTCTCCCATGGGAACAGTGCAGGTGGCCCTGCCTTTCCTTCTGACTGAACTAAAACTCTCAGTGCTAGTTAATTTCATCTCAGTATGAAACACCAAACGCTTGCCAGTAACAGCAGCTGAGGTGAGTGTGGGACAAGGAGGTGCCATGAGCTGGAACTGTGGCAGTAAGTCCAAAGCACGCCTGTAAGAGGAACAGCAACTTTAGAGTGGTGCAGACACTGAAAGGAGAAGAAAGGATATGGAGCTCTTGTGGGGTTGGTTCAGAGAAGCAGGGCTCACATGGCTGCCAGAGACCATGGGAAGCCCAAATATGCTGTGCCTTGTAGGTACTGTGTCACTGTACAGACATATGGCTGAGTCCTTGTCTTTGAACATTTGAACTGAAAGCTCTGCCAATCTGATCCTTTGAATCTGCATTTCTTCCTGTTTACAGGGCATGACCTCAGAGCTTCAAATACAGAGTTTGGCCAAATCAGTCCAAGGTGAGTGAGTGTGGGCCTTTTTGGAAGGAACCATTTCTCAGTGTAGCCACTATAAGATTGTCCTCCTCTGGACACCAAGCATGCTCTGGGTTACTTATCTCTTCACACCAGTGGGATGAAGCAAGGTTTCATGAGGGTACTGCCTGATAAAGGCTGCCTGCAGCCCATTGACAAAGCAGACAGTAAGAAGAGAGCTATCTCAAGGCAGAGGTGAAGTGAGAGCCTGTGCTCATGGCTTGGCCTCAGAACTTCCATGGGAAGTGGGGGTTTTCTTCTATTTGCTCCTCTTATTTCCATGGTCATATGTCACCATCCAGTCTGCTGGAGCTGCTCTGTCTCCTGGGCCCATGAGGTCCTCCAGTACAAGTCAGTGTGTATGAAATGTGTGGCTCACCTTCTCTCATTCCAGCTCCCCTGTTCTCTTAGCCATGACTTTTCCTTCCAAAGTAGTATACTGGTTCCAGTCTTTTTCCAGCTGAACATGGCTATAGGGCAAGGGGGACATCTATACACATTTGCCAAATTTAGAAGGCATTTTCCCCTTCCTAGGGAATTAACTCCATCCTCAGTCCCACTCTTGTTCCCATCATCTATTCCCTCTTGCAGTCCAACACTATTTAACCTGACAATCATTCTGAGGTACTGCAGATGCTGCCCCACCTTTAGATACGACTTTGTAAAAGTGATAAAAACAGATGCCAAAAGATTACTCTGTCCACCAGAGTGGACCAGAGTGAGCCTTTTTCTCTATTGTGGCAGTGATGAGGTGAGGAGTCACAATTCACTTCCTTCTTTGGACAGGACATCCAGATTTACAAATGTCCCAGCTTTTAATAAAACGCCATACAATTGTTGAGATCTCACAGTTGGTCTGAGAGTTTGCTGAAACCCTGCTCTAGAGAATGCCAATTCACTAATTAATCTGACACAGGGGCAAGATCACAGTAGTGGTAGTGAGGCATGCACTGTTTCCAGGGCCAGTGCTGGTAAGAGCTGAGACACCCAGCAGGACCACAGGATCCTTGCCAGCACCGGAGCCCACCAAAGACATGGCAGAACAGAGAGTCAGCCAGTGCATGATGGTATTTCTGTGGCTCCTGCATACAGTGGGCAACTGTTCTGACTAGCCTCAAAGGCATAGCCAAGTGAGGACAAGGAAGGTTCCAACACAAAATCTCAGCATAGTAATACTGCATTTTCTCCTGTACAAAAGGCCACCAGCAGAGTAAATGACCTATTCTGACAGATCCCTGTTTGTCACAGTTGCCAAGGCTTCATGGAGACTAAGTTCCTAACAGTTCAACTATTTTTGAGGATGGTTTGATTCAGGCCACCAGTAGAACATGTCATCCAAAAGGTGAAGAGACCACTGAAGTGATTGTGCCTTTCTTTATGGGGGTCAGAAGGGGTCACCACTGGTTGCCATATGTAGAAACCTAAAATGACAATGTTTTTACAAAGGTACCTGTCTGTCACCTACTGTGCAACTGAGGCTAGGGTCCAGGGCAGAGTAGTGACTGCAGGGACTTTCATCCTCCCACATGGGACATACTACCTGTGTCAGACAGTACAACATTTAGGATACTGATGTCCTGAAGTAAGGGGAGATCCCAAGCAATAATGAATGCACACACATACACACAGTGCACAACACACAGGGTAGAACACATGCAAAGCATGAGGCCCTACATTATACACACAGACCATATAACTCATGACATATCACACATATATCACAATATATGATATCATACTTAATATACACAAATCACACAACACACTATGTATACACAGGACACGAGACATACACAATCTAGCATATAATACATTCATAACACCCAAGGCAGCATATAACACTTAAATCCCCCACACACCAATATATAGATATACATACAGGGCAGTGTTTACCAGGGAAGTGGATACACACACACACACACACACACACACACACACACACACATATATATATGGTGTTTAAGTTTATGAGTGATTGGTTGTTTTGCATGTTTAGTAACCCATAGGAGTTCGTAACAAGTAGAGATGTGTCCTACATCCCGTGCAGGGTATGTTCTAAACACCTTATGCGTTCTCTGTATGTGAGGAGATGGACGCTCTAGCACACATCAGAGAGGTAAGAGACAGACAAGCCAGCATGGCATATGTCCGAGCAAGGGTGGAGAACGGGAGTCTGCTCTACTGAAAGTAAGGGGCAGAGGAGTGCAGGGAATGTGGGGTAGGGTGAGCTTGACGATGCAGCTGCCATGATTCATTCAAAATCATAATAGGGAGGCGTGGCAATGGCTGAAAATAGTCTTGAGTCTTAAATTTGGTTTTAGTAACAGTCTGTTTTGAGCTTAAAATAAACCTTTTTCTGCCAACTAGCAGTTGGCTCTTACTAATAAAAGTTGATGTTTTCAGCAAAATACATGGACAGTAAAAACCACGTAGGGGGAGGCTTGCCACACCACAGGGGAATTAGTGTCTACTTTGAGTTTTACCCCAGGGCAGTTGACAGGAAGAGTGACAGGTTTCATGGTGAAAAAAGAACACCTGAGCTTTCATTCCTATGCACATGCATTTGCACACATATGCACACGTACACATACCTATACCTAGGCATGTTCAGATGAGCACTCCTACTTGTATCTATATATCTACATGCATGTGTGCTCAGACACACATGTGTACAAACTTACATAGTCATATACTCTTTGAAACATTGCTTCCATGACATATCACCTTCTTATGAACCATGACATCACCATCAGGCTCATTAGCAAGAGGGCCCAACCACTGCTGACTCTCTGTACTGGTACTTGAGTTCTTTCTCTTGATAAATTCAGATCAAAGTGAAAGCACAGAGAGTGTCCTGTAGCCATGACAAATATTTTCCTTCAGATAGGTCCACTTGGGCTATTTGTTGGTAAATAAGTAAAGCTTTTTGAGTTTCAACAAGCAAGGAGCCAGTAGAGGGCTGAGTTTTAAGGACATCAAGTCTTACTTTGTACTTGCTGTTGATTGTCCCAAATGTGGGCATTCCCTGGAGAGAGTAACCTGGGACAGATCTTGCTACCCTACCCATGTCTGTCCTCTGCAGATGCTTCTGTACAGCAGGGATACAGGTAGTCAAGAGAAGCAGACAAGATTCATACAGTTTGGCATGGTTACTAGTTTCAAAACATGGCCCTGAAGCTCATGCTAAGTTCAAAAGCCAAGGAGGATGCTCCTGGCTGGTTAGCCTCCTGCACACACCTGGACCCATTTCCACTCTTCTATGAGGCACTGCCAACCTTCAGGGTCTTGGGGTCCTAAGGGGACAGAAGGCAGAGCCACCACTCACTTGTTTCCTGTGAGGATGTATCCCTGCTGTTCTTCCTCAGAAGGCTTCACTTCCAGCTGTAGGCCTCCACTAGGGGGTCCCTGGGCTGCCAACCTGAGGCTTTGTACATCCTCCCACATCTCTGGAGCTCGGCTTTGGAACTGGTCCTCAAGCCTCCTGGGCTGGGGCTCTGAGTTTGGCTTCCTTTCCAATAGGTCTTTGGAGTAAGTCCGGCTCCTCACATGCTCCACCCCGGCAGTCTCCTCTTCTGAAGACAAGACCTCCTCAGGCTGCTCTGACTTCTTCATCTCTGCTCTGGAGGACTTTTCCAGAAGGGGAGCTTCAGGTAATAGAGGAGACCCATGGTCCTTCAAGAGGTCCCCAGGCTGAAAACTCAGACGGCTGACCTAACAAAGAAGAGAAGAAACACCCATGAGATGACATGTGAGAAGGGACTGCCAATACACAGTTCAGAAGTAAAGTCACATGGCAAAATGACAGTAGGCTGCTCTGAAGGGGAATATGCAAAAAAGGAGGGCAGTGTCTGTGTAGAACCATATCTAAAGGAGACACTAGTCAGGGTGTCAGAGTCACTTCATGGTGGTCTCTCTTACTCCTCCACCCTCCCTAGCACACCTTGCTGGAGAATCTGATTTTTGTATGTGTTGTACAGCCTCAGCATCTCTAGTTTTAAAGATGATCCATGTGGTGTCAAGATCCTTCTAGGAGCAATGAACACCTAACAACTGTCACAAATCTTAGTCTTTGCCTCTGCTGAGCTCTCCCACAAACAAAGATGTAGCAAGAGATACATCATATGTGTGGACTCAGTCTTTAAATAAACTACGGGAGTTTGTGGCCATCCATAACCCCCATTTCACAGACAGGGAAACTGTGACAGAAGCTAACCTTGAACTGAGCCCATTGTGGTGACTTGTATTCATTCTAGTGACATTCTGGTCCAGGTAAAGATGACGCTTCCCAGCCTGACCCCACTTTCTTGGGGCACACACTGGCATCTACAGGAAGATGCTATGATTGTGTGTGGCTCATTGTTATGAACCCAGAACTTGTTTGTCCCACACAAGCCTCATTTCATCATCGCCCACACTCCGGCCTCCGCTTCATATACTCAGCCTTAGAGAAGCTGGACATTAAATGATCACAGTGGAGACAGCAGTTCTAGATTTTGAAATAGCGTCTAACCCCTGTCAAAGGTGATATTTCCATGAGGACAAGACCTCCAAAGGTGTGACAAAATCCCTTATCATTCTAGTGGAGTAGTTTTACCTGTGAAATTATATTTCTGATTTTACTCTAGACAGGAAGTAGGGGTGTGATTTCTTTTATAACTTACTTCACCAAATACATATATTTAAGAAAATAAATAGCTGTGAGGGAAATCACTCCTTCTTGACTAGAATTTAAGAGTTTTCCTTTTGTATATGTGAATGCAATAGTTTGAAAGAGACATTTACATTATTGATGTGCAACAATACAAGGCAGTTGGTTAGTCTTTTGAAAGACAGGGATAATGATTTCTCAGATGGAGAGATCTCATATGAGGAAAATGTGTCACTAAATAAAGGCAGCTCAGAGAATCCAACACTCAGAGCAATAGAGAAGTCCGCACAACACACTGAGTAGAGAAGAGCCAAAGCTCAACCAGGGTACAAGGAGGCCATGGTAGAGGCAAGGAGGCCATGGTAGAGGCAAGGAGGCCATGGTAGAGGCAAGGAGGCCATGAGTAGACTCCCATGGTTTCACCAAGTTCAGGTCCACAGTGACTGAGACCACAACCTTGAGGACTGTGGGCCTTGGGTAGTGGGCATTCCACTCCCCAAATTCAGAAACTGTTTCCTGACCCTTTTTCTCCATCACCACTCAGATAAAAGTCCCACTGTGGCTATGATTTCAATTTGCTGGTATTCCCTGCTGACATTCATTAGGCACTGATCCACAAGCAAGTGAAATGACATAAGCAGGTTTTATAAGCATCACTGCCACCTGAGCAGAGTTTCTGCTTCCTTAAGACTTACATTAGGGACCACGGTATTCAAGCAAGATGCCCCCAATCTAGTAAAGCTATTGCGTAATCCTGACATGCAGTATACAGGTGTTGTCCGACTAAGCCCTTTAATAAGGTCTAGGCCTTTCTGAAATCCTAGATCACCTCTGTGATAGAATGCCCTACAACTGTGTTGCCTCAAGGCACCAGGGAAGCTGGGACAATGCCAGGTACTCAGGGGACTATGTTTCCCAGTCAGGGGGCCTCAGAAGAAGTATGTAGGACTTGGCAGGTCTACAAAATGTGGTATTCTTATGGGAGAGGGATTCGGAGAATATTAGTTCCCTTTTTTTAATTCACTGTATTTTCATGTCTCTATATAATGGCTAATTATTCATTTATTATCTGAGAACAGACGTTATTCTATACCTGGATCTATGCAGTTGTGTGCACACTCTTTGGTTTTCTCAATTTGAGGATTATGAGGATTTTCCCCATACTCTTCCAGCAGCTAGGAAAACTGCATTTTAGAAATATAAAGATGATGAATAACAACATGATTTTAGGTCAATATGATGTCATCTTACCTCGTTGTACACTGGGTCATCCACCTCTGATAGTCTGTGATCTGTAAAAGACAGAAGCATGTTATCCAAGTTCCTGAAAAATGTCCACACAGGTGTTCTAGTGCATGACATGATGACCATACAGAATCCTCATGTGCACATGAGGTGGAACAGAATGATCACATTTCTAGCACAGAGTAACTCTATAAACCACAGAGCAAAGGAGGGGTTTGTTAAGCAGAATTAGACACAGCATCACTTGCAGGCAACTCTCCTAGCTTCACAGACAGACCTGCCAGCATCTGCAGTGTTTGCCATAGCCCGGAGGGCCCCATGCTTCACCACAGTTAATAGTTATAAAGCAGACAAGTCTACCCAAATAACTTCATATTAAAGATCATGTGGACTCTTACTCTGGCCAACGGGATGCTGCCCTATCTTTCTTTCTATTGCTGCGAGAAAGCAGCAGGGCCAAAAGCCACTTGAGAAAGAAAGACTTTATTTCAGATACAGTTTACCATCCATCACTGAGGAAGTCAGGGCAGGGACTCTAGGCAGAAACTGAAACAGGGATCATGGAGAAACACTGCTTTCCAGGCTTCCTTGCTAATCATTGCTTGCTCAGCTTGCTTTCTTATACAACCCCCAAAAATCTGTCAAGGGGTGGCACCACCCACAGCAGGCTGTATCCCTCCACATCAACCATTAATCAAGAAAATACCCTTCGGACTTGTATGTAGACCAATCTGATGGAGGCGTTTTCTCAACTGAGGTTCCCTCCTCCCAGATGACTCCAACTTGTGTCAAGTTGAGGGAAAAAACCCTAACCAGAACAGATTCCCAAGGTTATGTAACTCAGGGAACATTCCTCAATTCACAGGGAACTCTAGATCTTCCTCTGTTTGGTTCCCCCTTTGGCACTGGTGACTTGCCTCCATTCCAGCCCACAGAAGAGGGGACTGTACCTCCCATCTGGCTTTCAACAGCATTTTGTATGCCTATCATGTTCAGAGCTCAGAGCCTTTCTACCTTGAGCAGCCACTCCAGATAAGATGGGGCATGATACTTTCTGCTGCTCCGAGTAGCCAAAGAAGTAGATGCAGACAGTCGAATGAACCCTGTTCAGTTTATTGTTCAAATAGTTGACAGTGCATACTGGCATGACCCAAACAAAGGCACTCTCCATCACTCATAGGTTTTCCTAATTCTGAACCTCAGCACGCAGGAATCAAACCTCCTCCCTAAGAGCAATTTGCCATTCAATGTAATTGCTTGGGTAAGCTTAGTCTGTTAAGAAAGCTTTTAGAGGCAAAGGTTCAAACAGATAAAAATCTTTAATACAGATCCATCTCTCCAGCAGAAAGAACACATCTATGGCCTGGTGAGTAGGGCTCTCCCCTCCCCACAGCCCCCTCCTCTCCCTGTGGTCTTGCCACCTCCCTAGATTCCTTCTCCATAGCTTCCTCTCCCCTGCACAGCATGGTCTCACTCCTTCTGTAGGCTCCCTCCTGCCTCCAGTCCCCCCTATGGCTTTTTCCTTTTCCTGTGGACACCCAGCTGGAAAGAACCCAAGGAGTAGGAGGTCACCTTGAAGCATTGCCTCTGGGGCATCTGCCTGCTCTCTTGGCTGTCCCTCAACTCCTCTCCCATGGCTTTCTTGGCTTCCCTCTGCAGGATCACTTTGTATGGCTCCAGCAACTGAGTCTGCTTTCTCCTCCAACTTCAGGGCACCCAGGCGGTCCACTTCAGCCTGCTGCTGCAGATCCTTCAGGAGACTCCTCAGGAGTGTGTCTAAGGGCCCAGACAAAGTCAAAGTTGATGAGCTGGGCAACATAAGAAGTAGCCTGGCTGGGGGTGGGGGGGATTTTCTGTGTTTAGCTGGACATAGAGCCCACAGAGAAGGAAGGACTTACTGAGTGCAGGGAATGATAGGGGCAACCTCACCAGCAACTACAAATTCAACTAAGGAAGAGCTAACATCTCTTTGGGGATCTTTCAGGTTAGCAACAAACCATAATACCAACAAGAATAAGCTGTATATGTCTCTCCTAGAACAGAGAGCAATTACAGGATGAAGGGAGACTTGGACTCATATCCTACTGTCTCACTCTACTAGTCACTCAGATGCTGCTAAGATGGACAGCTGTCGTACTTCTTGAAGCTTATGGAGACAAGCCTCAGCCAGGCACTCTGAGCAGTGTGATGATGTGTCCTGCATAGATACAGAGCCTGGTGGTCCCTGCGCTCAGTGGGAAGCAAGCTCAGAAGGCAGGTTCCCTATGCAGCCAGCCAAACATGTGCTGGGAATGAGTCCACACACAGGGGCTCAGGAAATGTTACAGCCTGGGGTCTAGAACCTTCTTCTAGGCTAGGGCCCAGGGGAAGGCAGCATGGGACATATACCTTGCTTGAAGTCCCCCAGTCTCTACCCTTTGATGGCTCTAGCTAACTTCTATTCAAGGCAGCCATGACAGGGAACCAACTGTAGGACAGGAAGGTGATGTCTTTCTAAAAGACCCTTTACATACGAGTCGTGTTAAAAAAAAAAAAAAAAAAAAAAAAAAAAAAAAAAAAAAGAATATTCACCACAATTCTTTATTTTCCAGCACCCCAAAAAATCCTCTGACAGTGTGAGAATGGACAAGGCCCCATGGTGAGAGAGGTGTGGAATCTATGGATGGGGAGACAGCTTACTTCATCACAGACCCAGACTCTGGATCCATCTTATGTGTCTGCTTTGGGGTTTGTATTCAACTAACAGTGGCTATGTAGTACTTTTACAATGAGAAACAACCACACAAACATTGTCTGAGACATAGCATGTGCTTCTCTATGGATGTTTCTTATCCCCTCTCTTCCTACCTCCTTCTCTTCCCCCTGCCCTTCCCCTCCTTCCTTCTCTTTCTCTCTCCCTTGTTTCCTCCCTGCTTTGACTCAAGATCCTATTGACCTGGTTCCACAAGTGTCAGACATCCTCCATCACAGACAGATATAGGTAGGGAAACCAAGGCATCTGCCTGGTTTTGCTTCTGAATAACTTCTAGACCTCAGTGTAAGATTGAGGGCAGGAAAGTTTCCTCAAGCTCAGATGTCTGGAGTCATAGGTAGTGGCTGGAATGTAAGGATGTAGCGTACTGAGGGGCTATGGCAGACCTCCTGAAGTCTATGTGCAAGTGTATTGTGGATGGGCATGCAGGGATAATGCAGTGTGAAGGGAGAACTGCCCAGGGCCAAGAAGAGACAGGATGTGGAGCGGGAGTCCCTACAGCCACTGTGTCATAGAGCCCCACCAGCAGAAACTGGAGACCAATAAGACCTCATCTTCAAGGAAGGGACACCAAATGACAGTGCTCATGAAACAGCAATACTGTGAGAGGATCAGGATAATACAGAAGTTTAGCTGGTGCTGGAAAACCTACTAGTTGGCTCTGTCAACCAGTCCAGTTCCTATGTGTACAGAGCCAAGCACAGGTATAGTGGCTTGCACACAAGGGAAGTTGAAACTTGACCCTGACTTTCAATGAGAGAGACTGTGGTTGAAGATACTCAGGTCCTTCACACAGGAAGGAAGGTCAACTAGGGAAACTCAGCAGGGACATAGAAGGAAAGAAAGACTGAGGAAGGAAAACCCATGGATGGGCTTGACCATAGGCTAGAAGCAGGCAATTAGGAGCAAAAGTGAAAACAGCAAACGTTACACGACAGCAGATGCTGGCAAGGATGTGGAGAAAGAGGAATACTCCTCCACTGTTGGTGGGACTGCAAGCTGGTACAACCACTCTGGAAATCAGTTTGGTGGACCCTCAGAAAAATGGACATAATACTACCTGAGGACCCAGCTATACCTCTCCTGGGCATATACCCAGAAGATGCTCCAACATGCAATAAAGACACATGCTCCACTATGTTCATAGCAGCCATATTTATAATAGCCAGAAGCTGGAAACAACCCAGATGTCCCTCATCAGAGGAATGGATACAGAAAATGTGGTAATTTACACAATGGAGTACTACTCAGCTATTAAAAACAATGACTTAATGAAATTTGCAGGCAAATGGATGGAACTTGAAAATATCATCCTGAGCAAGGTAACTCAGTCACAAAAGAACGAACCTGGTATGTATTCACTGATAAGCAGATATTAGCACAAAAGTTCAGAATGCCC
>CM052705.1:116408093-116557177 GCA_028551405.1 Uromys caudimaculatus | reverse complement strand
AAAAAAAAAAAAAAAAAAGATTACAATACACAGAACCTCAGCAACCTGAGAGGTTGGGTTGGGTAGGCCATAGCACAGTTACAGCACAGGGGGAAGAGAGGTCCAGGAAATAGCTAGGTTAACTGCAGATCCTCACCTCTCCCTCTCCTCCAAACTCAATCCTCCAGTCTCATATCCAGTCCCATATCCAGTCCTACAGCAGACCACTTCTTGTGCAGTCCCTCCATCCCAACCCCATCCCTAGCGGATCCATAGATGTTTACCTCCAATCCCTCCTCCCCCACTCTGTTTTATCCCAGCCCTGAGCTCCAGCAGGCACTCCCTAGGCCACTCAGACCAGGGAAACAGGTGGATTAACTTCAGATCCTCACCTCTTCCCTCCACTCCTCCGAGTTCAATCCCCAAGTCTCTTCCCCAGTTCTGTAGCAGACCACCTGCTATGGTCTCTCCTCACTATCTGCATCTATTCCCAAGATACTTAGTGGATCCTAGTAGCACACCCTGCTTCCCTCCCTCTTGTGGACCCCTTCTCTGCACTCCCAAGCTCACCTCCATTCCTAAGTAACACCTTCTAACACCCAGGACTCCCGGTGGCCACAAATATTAGGACCCTAGAAGAATTTCTTACCACACACAGCTACCACACTCTCCTAAGAACCAGAAAGGGAAGCAGAAACTAAGGAACAAAATATCTACCTAACAAACACAAGACCAAATATACAAATATCAGCACCTAGAATTATAATCTTCCCAATCTCAGATGCCTAGAAACCATCATAAGAACACAATCAATAACAACCAGGACAATATGTCTCCACTAGAGCCAAGCATCTCTACCACAGCAGGCCCTAACTATTCCAACATAGCTGAAACACAAGACAAAGTCCTTAAAAACAGCCTTTCTGAATATAATAGAGGAGAAATGACTAAATCTCTTAAAGTAATCTATGAGAACACAAACAGTGGAAGGAAATGAATAAAACTGTTCAAGAACTAAAAGCGGAAATACAACAAATAAAGAAAACCCAAACTGAAGGACATGAAGATTTCATATGGAATGAAGATTTTAGGAAACAGGAATCTCAGAGGCAAATCTCACCAACAGAATACAGGAGAAAAAAACAGAGAATCTTGGGCATTGAAGGCAAAATAAAAGAAATGTATACCTCAGGAAAAGAAAATGTTAAATCTAGGTTAAACCTACAAAATTCCTGGCACAAAACATCCAGGAAATATGGGGCACCATAAAAATACAAAGTATGTAATAATAAGAAGAACGGAGAAAGAGAAGAAACCAAGGTCAAAGGAACGGAAAATATTTTCAACAAAATCAAAGAAGAAAACTTCCCTAACCTAAAGATGGAGATGCCTATCAAGGAACAAGAAGCATACAGAACACCAAATACACTGGGCCAGAAAAGAATATCCCTTTTGAAAATAGATGCAAAAATACTTGCAAACTAAATCCAAGAAAAGATCAAAATGATCATCTACCATGATTAAGTAGGTTTCATCCCAAGAGATACCAGGATGGTTTAACAAATGTTAAATTGATAAATGTAATCCACCATATAAATAAACTGAAAGACAAAAAGCACTTGATCATCTCATTAGATGTAGAAAAGACCTTTGGCAAAAATTCAACACCCCTTCATGATAAAATGTCCTGGAGAGATTAGGGATACAAGGGACATGCCCCAAAATAAAGGTAGTTTACAGCAAACCTATAAGTAACATGAACCTAAATATAGAAAAACTCAAGGCAATTCCACTAAAATCAGGAACAAGAAAATATTGCCTATTCTCTGTATTCCTATTCAATGCAGTACTTGAAGTTTTAGAGAGAGCAGTAAGACAACTGAAAGAGATCAAGAGGATATAAATAGGAAAGGAAGAAATAAAAATGTTTGTATTTGCAGAAGATATGACAATATACATAAGTGACACTAAAATTGCACCAGGAAACTCCTATAGCTGATAGACACTTTCTCTAAAGTGGCTGGATACAAATTAACTCAAAAAAATAAGTATTACTCCCATATACAAATGACAAATGGACTAAGAAAGAAATCAGGAAAAAAACACCTTTCTCAACAGCCTCAAATCTTATAAGAAATCTAACCAAGTAAGTCAAAAACACCCATGAACATCTGGGTCATTTTTATAAAGTCAGAAATACATAATAGAAAAAAAAATACAACCTTTTGAACAAATAGTGTTGGTCAAAACTGGATGGCTGCATATAGAAGTAGACAATTAGATCCATATTTCTCATGCTGAGCAAACCTCAACTCCAAATGGATTAAATATCTCAACACAAAACCAGATACACTGAACCTGATAGAAGAGAAAGTGGGCGATAGCTTTGAACTCATTGACACAGACTGGAAAAAAATTCTGAACAGTGCACTGTTAGTACAGATACTAAGATCAAGAATTAATAAATGGGACCTCATGAATCTAACAGCTTTCTGCATAGCAAAGGACACTATCATTTATACAAAGCAGCAGCCTACAAACAAAAACAAAATAACATAAAAGAAACAAAAAATTGTCAGGAAACCAGATATCAATAAAACAAACAAAAACAAAGTGGGAAACAGATATAAACAAAGAATTCTCAAGAGGAAACTCAATTGTCTGAGAACTACTTAAAGAAATGTTGAATATCCTTAGGGACCAGAGAAATGCCAATCAAAACTACTCTGAGATTTTTATCTTGTACCTGCCATAATGGCTAACTAAGATCAATAAAACAAGTGACAGCTCATGCTGCAAGGATGTGAAGTAAGAAGGATACTCATCCATTGGTAGCAGGATTTCAAACTTCCATCCACAATGGAAATCAGTGTGGTAGTTCCTTGGGAAGATGAGAATCATCTACCCTAAGATCCAGCTATAGCACTCTTCGGCATATACCCCAAAACCACTTCATCCTACCTCAGAGACATTTGCTCAATGATGTTCCGCAACAGAAGAATGGATAAAGAAAATGTGGTTCATCTATACAATGGAGTATTACTCAGCTGTATAAAAAAATGAAATGTGCTGGCAAATGGGTGGAACTGGAAAAAATCATCCCATGTGAGGTATCTCAGACCCAGAAAGACAAGTTTAGTATATATTCCCTCATATGTAGATATTAGCTCTTAAGTCAATGATAACCAAACTACAGTCTATAGATCTACTGAGGTTAGGTACAGAGTTATCAATTAGTGGAGGCAGAGAGATCTCATTAGGAAAGGGAAATAGAATAGAAAGTTATGGATGGATAGGGGGCTGGAACAAGACCATCAGGTAGGGAGGGGGATGAAAGGGGGTAGTGGGAGGGAATGTGGGAAGAGACATCTAAAATTTAAGGGCCATTTGATGGATAATAGGTAATCCTAATACATCAGAAGTTTCCTAAAATATCTGAAGGCTATCTAAATAAAATTGCCAAGTAATGGAATCAGAGATCCAATTGGCCGTCTATTGTCACCAAATGAAGCTTCTAATACTGGAGTTTGGATTACATCTAATTGAATTGTTGGCGAAAAGGAACCCACGGGAATCCCCAAACAACCCGGACTGTTGCCAAGACTATAGGTTGCTCACAACAAACTAACAAGGCATCATTGCTGAAGACAACAACCTCCACAGGAACATGGAGAAGTCAAGCTGTTGCCTACAGAGAGCCTTTACCCCTGTGTTCTAACATCTTTGGTACAGAAAGCTATTCGGCATGCTATGAAATGATAAATGTAAACACCAAGGCAGCCACAAACCCTTTGATCTACAATGGTGCCATGCTTGCAAGATAGATTAGTGCTATGGTGGCACAAAGCTTGCGGGAGTAACCAACCAATCTCTGATTTGACTTAAGGCCCACTCTACAAGATGGAACTCATACTTGACACTGCTTTGGTGATCAATAATCAGAGACTAGATAGCTGAAGGATCTAGGTTAAAATCAAATTCTACGGTTCTAAAAATTTTTTTTAAAGTAACAAAATGACTCCTAATGACATTCTCATAGATCAGTGCCTTGTTCAGCCATCACCAGAGAAGCTTCTTCTGCTGCAGATGGGAAGAAATACGGACACTTACAGACAGACATTATACAGAGAGTGTTTGGAACACTCATCCCTAAATCCCTCCCTTCAAAGCTTAAGAAATCCCAGGAAAGAGGGAGCAGCTCATGGGGTGAGAGAAGATGGCACATATTGTGGTACATTTGGCAGTACATGAAAAAACAGGGCTGTCCATGTAGTTTGACAGAAGATGAATTCCACAGTTCTTGTTAGAGGTTCAGCAATCATTCATGAAGGTGCTCAAGTGCTCTTCATCAGAGGTACCGTATTCCCAGAGGGCAGAGAAATGACAACTAGACTAGATGTCCACTCAGAGTCAGAGAAGTGCCATGACCCTACAGACATGTAACAACACTACTTTTGTGTCCAGAACTCACTCTTGCCTGTTGATGGGAAGAGGAGATAAGCCGTACACTTGAAATCTGCACTCAAGTAGACTTGAGTGGAGAGGTCCAGCACCCCCACTGATGATCTCATAGGGACAGCCTCGCTTCAGAACAGCAACTGTCAGCAGGGTGCATGGGGAACTTGCAAGATGGTTACCTAAGCACACACCACAAAACTCATTCCTATGCACTCTCCTGTCCATGCATCCCATTACATGCAAACTCTGCCTCAACAGTAATGGAATAACAGATTCTAAGTCTGGTGGAGGTCAACTTCTCAAGTGTAAAGGAAACACTAGATCTCTTTTTATAAGGGTTCAGTTCTGACACCTCTATCTCAAGGCTTTTTTATGACAGTTCATCTCTGTGTTTCCACCTTCCTGAGGCACCCTGACAGTGATGCCAGTCACAGATATCACCTAGATCTACATTGGGTCTCACACCAATCTTTAACTTATTGGAGTGGAAGCATCTGATTCTTACAAATAAGGGATGTAAGCTTTTGTGTTTTCTAGACTTTTCTCCTTTGAGCTAGAGTTACACATTTCAAGTGTACTGCTCATCTCCTCTTTGCATCATCAATAGTAGAAGTGGACTCTGGACATAAAAGCAGTATAGTTACATGTGGGCAAGCCTGTCACACTAAATACACAGCACACAGAAACCTTCACACCTACTCCATACTCCTGATGCAGAGCAATGTGCACTGTGCCCAGGACCAGAGGGGACTGTGACACTACTCCACAGATTCCCTAGATAGACTGGACTATTCTATTCTACAGCCCTCTGAGCCCTGAGGACTCAGATGCTGGATCTGCATGGGTGTATCAGGATGTCATGTCTGGTTAGTACAAGTCTAACAGCTGAGAGGACAGAAGACGGTGCTCTGGGTCATTCAGACCCGCTGGTCTTACAAAGATGGGCATTTTAGAGCCCTTGAAGTGAATTTAAGTTACAAGATAATTCCCAGTTGTCCACACCCTAGTTGAAGCTCCTCCCTCAGTGAGTTCACATTACACCTCTGGTCACACTGCCATGGAGCCTCTTCTGAACCCTCCAAGCTACTCCAAAAGGGAGGCCCATGAGATCAGTCGTGAGTGAGAAGGTACCTTTGTGACTGAACGTCATGCTCCACAGGAGTGAGGAAGCAAGAAGATGTGTGATGTTTTTTTACAGAGGACCTCTCTCTCACTCACTTCAGTGGTCACAAGGTCAAGCTCATTACGGTGTGTACACACACACACACACACACACACACACACACACACACACACACACACACACACTTCATCATGAGCAGAAAAAGTATCACAGTGTGGCTCATGTCCTTGTCAATACTGTGCTCAGTTTATATGGGCCTTGGGGACAAGGAGAACACCCAGCTCCAGAAACTATCATTGTCAACCTGAGAGACTGCAGGTAGTCAAGGAGGAAAGGGACAGAGAGAAAGTTAACAAGGGTAGAGCTCACCATAGCAAAGCCAGAAGAGCTAGGTGTGTATAGGCCTTTGCTCACCCTGTAGGCACAGAGCTACCAGAAACCACAGGCACTAAGGCTTTGGAGAGCCACTTACCACTTTCTTGGGGTCAAATAATTCCAGGTCTATATGGGATTCCCTTCTCTCCTACTACAGCAGGGGCTACAACTTTAAGCCCCAAGCATTTACGAAGTCTCCGGAAATCACAATGCCCTTCCTGTGACACTATGTGCCTTAGGGCTGTGGAGGTGGGTAATCAAGAGGAAGTGATGACTAGAAAGGAGGACTGCCATGTCCTAAGAGTAATTTCACAAGGCTGAGAGAGATGTAACTCTGACATAGATTTGGGCATCCCACATGGGAGAAAGTCTGAGTCTTGTCCCAGAATTCAGAGAGTTTTGATCTTATGGTGACTCTTCTTTTATTGGACAATGAAAGCCTCTAAGGTATATATTGCCATCCAGTGAAGTCATCTCCTAAGGCCTCAGTAACTCACAAGCACTGTCTCAATAATGAGCTAATGATATGGATTGGGTTTGCCCACTATTGCCCATCCTGTCACCTACTCCAGTCCTTGATAAATGTACTGGCTAGTTTTGTGTGTCAACTTGACACAAGCTGAAGTTATCACAGAGAAAGGAGTTTCAGTTGAGAAAATGCCTCCATGAGATCCAGCGGTAAGGCATTTTCTCAATGAGTGATCAAGGGGGGAGGGCCTGTTGTGAGTGGTACCATCTGTGGGCTGGTAGTCTTGGGTTCTATAAGAAAGCAGGCTGAGCAAGCCAGGAGAAGCAAGCAAGCGAGTAAGGAACATCCCTCCTCCATGGCCTCTGCATCAGCTCCTGATCCCTGACCTGCTTGAGTCCCAGTCCTGACTTCCTTTCATGATGAACAGCAGCATGGAAGTGTAAGCTGAATAAACCCTTTCCTCCCCGACTTGCATCTTGGTCATGATGTTTGTGCAGGAATAGAAACCCTGACTGAGACAATAAGCATGTGGATCTCTGCCATAAATTTCAACCACAGCTCATTCACTGCAACCCTTGAGCAAGTTTCACAGGACACAGTTGAGAGCCTTTCGCTGTTCAGCCGTGCAGACCAGCTACAGCCTCTCAATATGCCCATTACCCAGATTAATATTGTACCTTGGAACTTGATGAGATTGTTCAATGGTTAAAAATACTTGCTATTCCTGCAGAGGACCCTAGTTTAGTTCCAAGCACCCACACTCTGGTTCATATACATACCAGCTCTAACTCCATGGTATGCGACACCCTTTTCTGGTCTCCAGGCCTGCACATAGTTCACATACATAAATGCAGGTAAGACGCTCGTATATATGAAATAAAGTAAATTTTAATTTTTTAAAAAAGATTATGATTTTTAATACTATTTTTTTGTCAAAGTATAAGCTTAAATATGAAAATAAAATGTGAATTTTAGCCATTAAAATCTGGCCCCAAGCTCCACTCAACCTCCCATCCACTCAAGTATCCATCCATCCATTCATCCATCCATACACACAGACTCCACCCATACTTGCAATCCTCTATACATCCATCTGTCATTAACCTCTCCACCTAGCTACCAACCAATAAACCCAACTAATCATCCATCTACCTGCATGTATGCATCCAGCCACTGAAGTATTGAGATCACAGGACTGCACCACCACACCTGGCTCACAGTATCCTAATGGTTGGCCTAGCACATAAATTAAGTTTGCTTATGATATATACTAAGTCTTTCTAGATTCAGAACGTTTTGGGGTGTGTGTATAGATAGATGTATATATGTATGTACAAGTATATGTCATAGATGTGTGGTATGTATTCATTTATATATGCATATATATGTTATATGTATATGGTACATATGGATATTTGTGGTGTGTATGTGTATCTGAACAATATTATAGCCTTCCATAAAACTATGACCTTAATTTTCAATCTTTTCTTCAGAGGCTGATTCAAGAGGATTTGGCATTCCATGTCAGTTGGACTATACAACAAGCTCGTGTCTCAAAACAAAACAAAGAAAACAAGCCCCATGAGATGGCCGAGTGACATTTCCCACCATTTTTTCTCTTAAAATAGACAGGTATTCAGGCTGATTGTCACCCTGCCTGTCACACATTTCAGTGTTCATGCAGCAACTTTCTCCCCGGAATTTCAACTAAATAGCCTCCAAACTTTTGCAAAATAATCTATTTGTAAATCACTGCATGCATTTCACCCTGCAAAATGACAAGTTGACATAAACAGAAAAACATCTTTCCAAACTTACTATAAATCTTTAAAATATTCCAAGCCTAAAACTCATTTTTGAAATTATTTTTAGAAATTTGTTACATATTTTTATTATCAAACAAATTAATTTACTGATTATTAAAAGACAAAATCCAAATTACACCTTATCAAAGGTTGTAGCTTCCTCTTTTAACTTTGGAGTCTAAGTTATAAAAGAGAAAGTATAAATTGAGTATTTAATAAAAGTTAATAAGATATGTAAATGAGATAGAATAAAAAGTAATTAAAACAATTTCTGGATGTATGTTAAACCTCATTATAAGCACACGAAATGCATTTGGCCTGTATCCTTGAAATATAGTATAAAGATGAGTAGAATCCCTAAATCAAGAGGCTATGTATTTGGAAGATGCTACCCTCTGCAGGCATGGATACCAATAGGGAGCCATTTATGTGACTGAGACTCAGCACAGGAACTCCAAGGCAGGAAAGAACATTTGTAGATGAATGACAGCTTTTTTTTACAGGTGTTGAATAAACTCTATGGTGAACACCAACAGCCAAACAGCCCAATCTGCATAAGTGGTCCCTTTCCTAGAGCCTCCACAAGCCCAGAGCAAGTGTCTGTTCTCTATCCTCAACCTGCAGAGCCTTTCCGAGGAGCTCAAAGACAAAAGGCTTGACTTCTTGGCTGACGCTACCTCATGCTCAGGTCAGCTGTGATGTGACATTTCCTGCTGCCTGCCCCTAGTCCAGAAATTTCTGAGCATCCCTGCAAACATCAGGACTCACTGCCTTTCCACTGCTCTGGACAGTTGATTTCCCTTTCAGATGCAAACTAAGCTCCAGTTCAACACTGCGTTGGAATCAGAAGGCAGGCATCACCTTGGTGCTGTCAGACCATGCCTTGTAGCCCGCTGACTATGACAAACTGGAGTATTTAAGTATCCTCCAGGACATCCCTCCCTGCTCTCTCACCATACTGGTTATCTTCTCTGTGGAAGGCTAAGACCTCTTCATGCCTTTACATGTCCCATTCTCACCAGAAGGTTCTTTCTAGTTCTGCAGCAAAGAAACAAGGTCAAGGCAAGGAGATCAAAGGAGGTTTCTACATGACCTCCAGGTCGATGGTAGGGCAGGTGGGGCTGCACTGGCAAGGAGAGGAGAAGAAAGGGAAACAAAGTCTGTTAAAGGTAAGCAGAGCGTCTTCTGCCAGACTGGATGTGACATGGGAGAGAAAAGTGGAGACCTAAATTGTTGGTGGCCAAGCTGTGGGAACTGTGGAAGGATCAGGTCCAACATAGAACTGAGAATTCACAGCAGCCCAAGCACCCTTCAGGATGGGTTGTCTTGCACTAGTTCTGCTAGAAAGAATGTCAGGAGTTCCTGCTGCTTACAGGCAAGTTAATCATACAGAGTTCCCAAACATTCACAAGCAATGGAATTCGCTCTTCCAGAGAAGCATCACTACGTGGAAAAGCAACTTGTTCTAAAGTCACCAGACCCAGTTAAGCCCAGCTCTGCCACACCCCCTGGGATAAAGGATACCCATCCAACTTCCTGAAGCCTCTCAGTGATTTTTACCCAAATGAGGCTTTGAGAAAACCGAATGCAAGGGATCAGGGAGGTTCCCTTCCATGTGGGCCCCACTAGGCATGGTCATCCAGAAGGTGCTTTTCTTACCTTCTGCTCTGACATACAACCTCGCAGAAGCACACTCTCCAATGGTCTCCATCCAGGTCTTTCTCACCTCATCAAAAGAGGGAGGAAGTGTGGCAGTATGGAACATGCACACTGCCGTCCATGGCCCTGTGCTCTGAAGATGAAGGTCACATAAAAGGAGACATGACCAACAGTCATGTCCACAGCTGTGGTGGAGCTATGAAACAAACCCTTCCGTCTTCCAGATGAAATAAAGTGTAGCTTCTACAAGCTCTACTTCTCATCTAAGAAAGAATTTCCCCACGAGTGCATATAGTAAATAACAGCTTTAGGAACACTTGAGGGACACCGTGGAAGGCTCTAGGTTGCTGGCTAGCAAATAGGGAATCAATTGTGTAAGACAGAAGCCATCTCCACATTAACAGCTATGAAGTATGCACCAGTCATCTTCTGTCTACACTAATATCACAAAGGCATCACTGTCAACCCCTTAAGGATGGCCTGTACTGAAAAAATGCTTCTCTAAAGGCCCAGCTGCCCTGCTGGAAGATGGAGTACAGCTCAGCACAGTCAAATGCCATCAAAGTAGGCCTGCTTCTGTTCTGTCCATTGAACTACACATCTCCAAGCTCCGGCTAGCGCATAATGACATTTTAAGTAGCTTCCAATGCTTTGTGTGGGCTCTAGCGGGGCAATTACATGAAATGTTAGAACATCAAATATGTGGTCCCGGAAGAGGAGATCACCCCACGGTGACTCTGTATGCACAACTGTGCAGGCCTGACCTGCTGATATTATATGGCTTTTCAGGGTTGCCCAAACAAAACGTTACATGCTTTAGTGAGTGAGTGATAGGATGCAGACGGTTCACTGCAAACCCGCTTCGGTGAGCAAGATGTGAATCACACATAATAGCGTTTGCTCCATAGTAAATAGAAGTATACAGGAAGGATGGTTTAGTCACACCCACACTTACCTGGTTCTCTATATTCACCTCCATTTCACCTTTGCCATTCCTCACCAATAGCATCCGAACCATCTTCATCATCATTCCTTACTGTCACCATCACCGGCATCCTAACCATCACCACCTTCACCAGCAGCAACAGCAGCAGTACCACCACCACCACCACCACCACCACCACCACCACCACCACCACCTCCATCATGATCATTCTTACTATCAGCCTCACCTTCACTACCCCACACCCACCACTCTTACCACCTTCAGTACCATCCTTACCATCACCATTACCACAACGACCACCTTTACCAGCATCCCTACTATTCCATCATTATCACTATGGTCAC
This sequence comes from Uromys caudimaculatus, assembly GCA_028551405.1. Taxonomy (NCBI): domain Eukaryota; kingdom Metazoa; phylum Chordata; class Mammalia; order Rodentia; family Muridae; genus Uromys; species Uromys caudimaculatus. The sequence goes on along the minus strand of CM052705.1, from coordinate 116,546,019 downwards.
CACTGATCCTGCCTCCATCCTAACCACCTTTACCATCATCATGACCACCGTCCTCACAATCTTCATCATCACCAGAACCACCATCACCCTTTAATATTCCACCATCATCACCCTCTTCACTATCGCATTAATTATTGTTTTGTTATCAACATCAACGTCTCTACAATGACCCCCATCATCACCACATCATCATCACCATAACCACCACCACCATTGCCATCATCAGCTCTGACACCCCCATCATCCTGGAGAATTTGACCGTGCCTTTTTTGTGTGAAAGACATTGTCCATTTGATTGCTGAAGTCCATTTAAATGTTGCTTACTTTCAAAAGATTCAGAAAAAAAAATAGTTATTATTTTATTCTCTCTTCATCTGGGTTTCTACATCAGTGTATTGTCTGAATCCACTGAAAACAATCCAACAATGGAAAAATGTGCTCTGTACAGGCCCTGTTGTGAGAGCCATGATGCATCTGGGAAGGGTGAGCCCTGAAAAGACACTATGAATGCTCATGCAGTGGTGTCCCTGTGGTTGGGGCTACACACTGCTCCTTATATCTCCATACCCTACTAGAGCATGGGCAGGTACAATAACAGTGACTGAGCTCAGCTCAAAATCACGAGGGGAGGCTGGGGGTGTAGAAGCATGGAGACCCAGGCCATGTGCTGAGGCTGCCGTGACATGCACAGGGTTCCCTGTGACACAGCAACACGGGGTTCCCTGCCCAGTTCTGTTTGTTTTTTATTGTGTGTGTGTTTAGCATTTTATGTGGTGCTTTTAAAATCATGCAGTGCAGTTAAAAGACCGTATGTACAGCAGCTGGAGAAAGTAGCCTGTACGCAGGGCAAGCAGCAGGACCACAGGGCCATGGAGGCCATAGGTGGGGGCAATCTACCCATAGGTATCCCATTTTCCACTTAGGTTTTTATCCATTGGTAGAAAAGTGATATCTCCCTCTTCTAAGTTTTGATCACTATGGCAGAGTCCAGCCAATGGGAGGTTTTGTTTTGTTTTGTTTTGTTTTGTTTTGTTTTGTTTTGTTTTGTTTTGTTTTTTTAGGTTGTAGGAGATGGGAAAGGAAATAGAGAAAGGGGAGTTAGAGAGAAGAGGATGACTCGATTTGACCATAGAGGAGAAACAACAGGGGACACAGAGAAGGCATGGGCATCTCCCCTTAGTAGACTTGCTGAGGTGATGGGCAAGGACCAAGCTCACCATCTATATGCACAAGAGGAGGCTGTGCACACCCATGCTGGCAAGTGAGGCCAGTTAAGAGAGTCCAGGAGCTGGGGAGGTGCAGAAGGCCACGTGGTCAAGATAAGGGGTCCCTCAAAGTGCTGGTGCTTCAAAATGAGAGGAACACTAGCACAAGAGCAATACTGTAAGGAAAAGCCAGCTGTTGGCTACAGTCTTCTTAGAGAACACAGAGTGCATAGCAGTCTCTATTACCACCTGGTTCATGCATGCCGTCCCTAAATCAGCAACGAGAAGGAGATATTCTTAATGGCCATGTGATAACTGCATTCCTGAAAATGTTAACAACATTCGAATAGGCAAGGAAAATGTGCGAATGGGGCTGCCTGTCTGGAAAGTAGCAGCAAGAACCAGGACTGTCAATGAAAACTGAGCTTTGCTCACAGCTGACAAGAGCTCCTGCAGCAGTCCTCAGCTGACTCCTCAGGGTGCTATCTGCTGAGCTGTGGAGGGTGCTATCTGCTTAGCTGTAGAATCCACGTGTCTCTGCAGGTAGAGGCACAGAATATGTCTGCTTTGAGATGGCCTTAGAGGAAGGTTATTAGAAAGCAAAAGGACTAGAACATTCTATAAGCTATAAAGGAACAGGAGTCAGCAAACACCTAAGCTGCCATCCCCCTAAAGATGGCCTCACTGACCTACAGACAGCCACAGAGGTTCACCACTTTTACCATGAAACTTAAAACCACAGCACTGATAAGGGCCACACTGAGGTCTGCACTACACACCACTGCAGTGTGTGGTACTAACTGTAGACTGGACACCGCTGAGGATTAACTACTTAACCATTTCTGGAGGTTAGCCCTAAATCTGGCCACTTGGAATGACACAGACTGGAATACCTGACAGCATTCCTAGTCTGTGCTGTAAAACATGGGACAGATGACACAGTCCAAGGTTCAGTCTTAAAGGGTAAGAGCTAAACCAGCCGTCTACACCCAGAGCACTTGCCTCTTCCTCAGCTATTGTGGGTGTCCCCATGGCAGGATTCCTCTCCACAATGAGGGACTCTGAACCTATATAAGATCTCTTTGTCATACTGTGTCTGCAAGAGGCATGTAATGGAAATACCCTCCAGGAAGAAACCATCAATAGGGTGATTGCAGACCACCAAAATACTCACCATCATCCATGCTCAGGGAGTCTTCGGAATCTCCAGGAGGTGGAGGCCATCTCTGAGACAAAGCAGGTACTGAGAAGGGCCTTGGTGCTCTCACGGGACTATGTACAAGGTACTGTGGCTCTGGGTCATTTTCTCCAGGAGGCCTCTGAGCAGTATAGGCACCCAGTGCTGCAATCAGCTTCTGTTTGTCTATGTCGCTGTCCACCTTGGGGCTGAGCTCATCTGGCTGGAGTCGGCTAAGGGGCCGCAGAAGGTTATCAGGATACTTGACCCGGGTTGCAGGAGGATAGGTCAGTGCAGATGTGTGGGCCACATAGGTCAGGATGTTCTCGGGGGAAGAGTCCTCACCCTAGAGGGAAAGGGGAGATGAAGTAAAGTTAGTCACCGTCAACTACCTATGCTCAGGAGGCCTGGGCTCTGTCCGAATGGCCTGATGGTAGAAAGCTTCTCTGACATATGAGCCTTGTTGAATGGCCAAGCTCCATACTTCTTAGTTACTGTGGCAATGGTTTTTAAGTAGCACTTTCTAGAGATGCAGCAAGCCATGAAATCACACAATCCTGTGGGTTTTAGTGTGTTCACAGATATGCAAACATCACCACTAAATAATCCCATAACATCCCATCATCAGACCATTGTCCAGGTTCCCATTCATCACCCCAGGCAACCAGTTTTACTTTATACTTCTGAGAGCTTGTTCCTCTGCAGAAGTTTCTGTAAATGGAACCTCATAGCATGTGGCCATTTGCATCTGGCCTACTTCATGGCTTGTGCTAAGGTCTCCCTTCCTGTTTAGGGCTGAGTGAGTCTCCTCTGTACTGTTACCACATTTAGCACATTTAGTTACCACATGATGGACATCCTGTGATCCATTTGTGCTACTTTGAATAATGCTATTAGATAACTGTATGCTGCCAAGTCTGGAATATTTATATATGTTGGGTTTTCTTGTATATAAGCCTGAGAGATGAATTCATAGGATCATATTATTATTATATTTAATACTGTGCAAAAGATACCAGCTTCTTTTGTAGCCCTACAAAACAAAGAATGGGGCTGGGAGTCTCTTCAACATTATCATTTTATTATTCCTATAGTTAGTTTTACCAGCCATGATTGTGGCTGGGAAGTACTGTATCATCATGTTTTGTTTTGTTTGCATTCCTCTGATGGCTACTGATGTTGAGACATCTTATGTGTGCAGTAGTCATTTGTACATCTTTTCTGGAGAAATATCAGAATCTGCTACTTATGTGGGTGTTCTCTGTGACTCGAGAGCACAGTGTTCTTGTAAACCCACCTCCCCTTCAACCGAGGTTCCAAGCGCCTTGTCTGAAGCCCATTCCTTCCCCAGTTCTGACTATTCATTGAAGTGAGTCTAAATCCTACTCTTTCTGAGCTGATGACCTACACATCAATGTTGCTGGAGTACATACTGCACTGTTATTAACTAGTTTGTTCTCTACTTGACATGGCCCCTTGAATCACGGGTTTCCAGGAGAACATGTCTTCTCTATGCTTTCTGCCACTAGAATGATGAAGGTCCATTAACTGAGCATGGTATGAAATGTTAGATGTCTCATGATTCTACTCTGACAAGTGACCTCATCAACATTCCACGGACATACACAGTACATTCCAATTTTGAGAGCATCAAAACAAAGAAGGTTGTTCTGGAAGCCTACTGAGAGATGCCTTGATGGTGGGTAAGGTTCAAGGGTCCCACCCGCACACATATTTTCAAACTGCATTCATTAGTACCTTTTGCCTTTATGCTTGGAGCACATGATCTATCTAAGTTAAGGGGAACAGCTCTGGGTGAGGCTTGCAGCCATAAATGCCATTAATGTAAGTAGCTTAGACTCTTGCATGTGGTAATGTCCAAGCAAGAGTGAGTGAGAGCAAGAGAGAAAGAGAGAGGAGGGAAAGACAGAGGCAGAGACAACAGACAGACAGACATACAAAGAGAGAGATGGAGAAAGACAGAGACAGAGAGAGAAAGGGAGAGAACATGTCATGGTGTATACATGTGCGCATGTGCATACGGAGACCAGAAGTTAGCATCACATGCCTTCTATTACTCTGAACATGGACCTCACTAATCTGGCAAGCCTAGCTGGGCCAAAATCTTCAAGGGTGCTCCCATCTCTTTCTGCTCTTCTTTGGAATGTGTCATCATGCCTGGCTTTTACATGAGTGCTGGGTATCTGAATTCAGGTACTGTTGCCTAGGGTTAGGGTTAGGGTTAGGGTAACTAACCTTTCTTTCCAGACCAAGAAGCAAGTTTTCCTACAGGAAGCTGAAAGTTGGGAAATGTTTGATATGGGTCCGGTTGCAGCTCCCATGAAGGAACTTGAACAGATCACTGCACCATTTGGAAGTTACTTCTCCTGACAAAGGAGTTTCAACATTACCTCTTCGATTCTTTTCTGCTGTTGTTATTGTTTCCAAAATGACGTAACTCTATCATCTAAATGGTTTAGTTTTTTGTGCAAGAGAAGCTGAAATCAATTGTTGTTCTTTTAGAAAACAAAAAGTCAGAGGAGGGCCTTGTGAGCAAGAATACAACCAAAAGAGCAGCCCTCTGGCCATTCCCACAAGTCAGGTGAAGGAGTCAGCTGCAGGCTCTGCTGCTCCTCTCCAGGAGACTGTCTACACACCGGGTCAGGTCACTGCACCAGAGGCTAGGCCCACATCCGAATGCTCATTAATGTGCTTTCAGCATCCTTTCCTCTCTCTGATGCAGCCTGACGGCTCCACTCAGAGGATCTCTAATTAGCGCCCCACATTGGACAGCTCCAGGCAGAGACACCAGGCTTAGTCCAACATCTGTGCAGCAGGCTGGGACGGATAATCTGCTTTCAGTATTTACACTCTGACTCAAATTAAGGGGAAGAGGAAGAAAGAGCATTCCAACATATAGCACAAATCGGAGACTGAAAAAACCTACAGAAAATGTTGGTTCCCAGTATCCCACTCCCCGTCCCTTGGCTTTGACACTCTGTTGCCTTCAAAGGGAACAACTATTACTCTAAAGGCAGGTGACAGTACCAGAAGGGGACTTGTTCTTCAGTGACTCAAAGGAGAAGGTTTATTCTAGACCCACTCTGACACAAGCTCCAGAGTGACTGAGCATTAATCACATGTAACTGGACATGCATGGCAGCATCCCTGGCTACTGCTTCTAGCACTGCGCCTCTGACAGTCAGACACTTAGGATGCTATGGAGGAGAGCTCCAGCTGTTCTCTTCCTTCCACCTTCTCTTTCACACACAGTTTAAAATTAAAGACGTTTCTATAACCTCTACCTTGAAGATGATTTGAGTCTCAACCTATCAATAACAAGATGTTCCCAGAAGTAATATTGAGTAGTCTGCAAGATACCTGAAGATTAACAACCTAGAATAAAGAAGACTAACTTGTCAGTTTCCAAATCAAGGTGGGCATTTGTGGTGTGAGAAGTTTCCAATCATATGGAGGACCCAGTTGCGGTGCTGGGTGAGGACCATCGGGAGGCATGATGCAGCTGAAACTATTCCCAGAATTCTCTAAGACTCAGCAGGAGGGACTTTCCTCTAGGCACACACCTTACCCAACTATCACTGTGTAGGAAAGGGCAGAGCCACTTACCACAGTGAGAAGCTAACAGGAAAGAGGGCACATTGGGAAAGTGAGTGCTCCTGCCAATATAGCTCAGTGCACTACACAGCGCTGAACCTCCCATCTGATATCTTGAGCTGTACTTTTACTACCTGAAAAGCCAAGAAAAAAGATCTCCTCTTCTTTGAAAGTGGATTTAAATATTAGGGAAATGAATGGCAGATGTGCCGAGCTTAGCAGACGACTCCAAGGAGGAATGTGGTGATGCCACTATCCAGGCAGCCTCACCAGCATCAGCATCCTCACCATGAGCAGCAGCACCCAGGCACCATCTACAGCATCTGAACTGTGAGCATCACTCTGTATAGCATCAGCATCCTCACCACCAGCAGCATCCTTACCACCAGCAGTAGCACTGCTCTTGCCACAATGTGTCAATCTTCTGGTGACATTCTAGTGAAAAGAATAACTCTAACACGGCCCTATCTTCAATCAGCTTGCAGATCAACAAACAAGCTAGGTGGGAGAAACCGATGGCTAATTAAAATCACACTACAGAGAGGTTCAGAAAAGCAATACTCTTCAGATTGAAGTGATTGCATTCAGTGTGGCTGAACAGAGCTGAGGCCTGCCTCATTTGCCCATCTTCCCAGGTTGTCGAGACAGTGGCTCCCATTGCTGTTAGATTTCCAGGCTACAGTGTTAGAGGTAACTTCAAGCCTCCTTCTTAGAACAGTGCACCTCTCTTAGAGCCCCTACCCAATCTCTGCTTGTATAGCTATTGTTCAGACTGACAGGAAGGACCAGAGGGCCTGGGAGTCCCACAGGACACTCTGTATAGACAAAAACTCTCATCTGCACACTGGCCACTCAGCTCATCAGATATTCGCGTATGCCAAGGATCCACAACAAACCAGGGAACTAAAAATCAAGACACCATTGACCACATAACACACATCTTCCCTGGTGTGCCCAAAGGCAGTGTTGACAGTCATATTGATCAAGATGTAGCCTCTGGCCTGACATAACAGTGGGGGAGGAGTCTTGCCTAAGGCTTCTTAATGAGATGGCCTCATAGCATGACACACTGGATCACTGATTTCCAAGGGAGTGAAGGGAGGTACCAGCCATCCAGCACCGATCACTGGTAGAAGGCCATTTAGCCATGGGAACTGTGGAGAATGGTGTTTTTGTTTTTCCTGTCTCTTTGTCAGTTTGTCATAGATCTCTATGTCTGTCTGCCTATCTTTCTCCACTTGTCTGCTCCATCTCTGTCTCTGTGTGTGTATCCCCCTGCCTCTGCGTGTAAGTCTCAGTCTCTGTATCTTTGTATATCTCTCTCTCCACCTTTGCATTTGTATGTCTGCCTAGACCTATCTCTCTCCTCTCCCTGTCTCTCTATACTTGACTCTCTGTATTTCTTGATCTATGTCTCAACATCAAGTGGTTTCAATTTCCAGCAGGTCTCTGGCTTTGTAGCACCTACTGTGTAAAGCTCTTGCTGCCTGCATGAAGTCATGGGGAGGGTTAGGGTTAGGGTTAGCATTCCTGCCTACAGGAAAGGGAAGAAGTCTCCTGCGTGTTGTCGTGCCTTGTTGTGGAGATGACGGGATCCTATTAGGAGAAACCAGTCCTCAAAATGCTCGCATTTCACAAACCTGTGAAGTTGTAGGGCCACTCCATGGTACACTGAGGGTCACATAATCTCACAGAAAGTTAAGTGGGACTGTGTAGGTGGACGCTGACCAGGGCCTCTGCTGATCATTTAATCTGTGGGTTCAGAGGCCTTCCAAAAGAAAAAGATGCATAACACAAATATGACTACTTCTTGCATGGTGCATGCAAGAATGCTACATCCTGCTCCCTGTTATCCCATCCATTCTTCTATGTCTAGCTCATATGTTTCCTTCTCCCTTTTGGCACCTGCAGCCTCCTACCTGGATAACAACAACAAAGCCTGGGGAGCTCACTGGACAGACACGCCACAGACAGTAGTAGAAAACCCACAAAGTGCCCAGTCTTTACAATCTGACTGCTTGGCTTCACCAGGCTGCCCATCTTCACTCCTCCTAGTCCTCTTCTGTCTTTGGATGAGATACCATCACCTCACCCCACAGACAAACAGATGAGACACTCCCAGTGTGAGGTGGCAGAGCTGGTGCCACAGGGTCTTACTGCATAAAGACAAAGCATTCTTTCTCTGATAAACTGGTATGAAAAGAGGGATCGGCTAGGTTTCAAAATGTAGTTTGGTGACTTTGGTTTGAGGATTTAACAAAAACCAAGATCAGGCCAGACAAGAATTCCAGGGCTGTGAATTCAGCTCTATTAGTAAGTAACTGTTTGAAAGTGACATTTTTAGCCTGTGGCCACTCTGAAAATGGCACTACCACTCTCATCTAAAGGTGGATATCTTTGTCCTTGATGGAGTATGCATTTACAGCTAGCCACTCCTTCTAGCAGGTCAGCTATCCCTGACATCAGGGAGAGGAATTCAGCTGCCCACAAAGAGGAGAAAGCAGAGAGGCGAAGACCTGAATATAAATCCTCAGAAGCTCCTCATGGCTGTCACAGCACAGGCTCTGGATTGCTGGCTGCCCCTGGGAGCTGTGTGGGTAGGTTTATTGTCTCATGAGACCTCCTGACTTCCTATACCATGGGATGCTTGTGCAGAGGTAACTGTCTCTGTGATGTTTGGTGGAGGGTAGGCAATTAGTAGACAGGAGGAAGTAATAAATTATACTCAGGAACTATGGGCTCCAGATTACTATCTGCATTAGGCACCACTGTATGGGCTGAAGATAGTATCTAGCCTAAGACAGCTTCCTGAATGTAGAAAAGCAGCACCTTGATCCAGGGACAGCTTCCCCTAAATGCTAGGATAGCACCAAGCCAGTAGATAGCTCCCTAAAGCTGTGAAGCCAGCTCTTAGGTCTACACACAGTTCTCCTAGAGTGTAAGGACATCAACTAGCTTGGGGACAGCTCCACAGAGCCTGGCTTCCTGCCAATCAGTAGTCAGAGAAACACTAATGAGAGCAGGAACAGGTTTAAAAAATAAAAAATCAAATGAACATTATGACATGCATGCAAAGTGCTGTCCATCCTCAGCTCTGTGCTGACAACATAGACAGAAGATGCATCCCCAAACACTGCCTCCCACGAGGCACCTCTTCAGATATGGCTGGCTGCAAAGTGGGCCTGTGGTAGACATGGAAGCTATTTCTGGCTAGATAACATCTGTGAATCTGCCATGAGGCTTTGCTTACACATACACATATAACACACACAGAGACAGACAGACAGATACACACACACACACACACACACACACACGCACACAAACATACACACAGGACACAAGGTCTTGATTCTCAACTGGCTTGCTATGTAGTTAAGGATGATCTTAAACTTTTGATTCTGCTGTCTCCAATTCCCAAGTTCTGGGATCACAGGCACATGCCACTATGCCCATCTTAGAATATGAGTCTTGATCTTATAGACATAGAGTAGAGTTGTTGGTCTTAGAATGAACAATTCTACCCAGAAGAAACAACCAAGTCATGGTTGTAACAGTTGTTACTCTCATAAACATAAATGTATCTTACCTCACATCCCCAGCAGAGTTGACATCATAATTTTTATATTTTTAGTTATCCTTTAAATTTTCACATATTTATACAATATATTTTGATCATATCCATACATCATCATCTCCTAGTAACTGCTCAGAACGTGACACCTTGTCCTCTGTCTTAGCCAGGCTGGTGCATCTGAAGTGGTGGCTCTTCAACATCACTTCATTTCTTCAATGAGTGACACTGAACAGTGTTTTAAAGATTTATTTATTTTTATTTTGCGTGCACAAGTGTCTGCATACATGTGTGTGCCTATGTGTTTCTGGTGCCCTTACAGGCCAAAAGAGAGTATTGGACCCCTGGAACTGAATTGATGGATAGTTATGAGCTACCATGTGGGTACTGGGAGCTAAACCTGTGTTCTCTGCAAGAGCAACAAGTACTCTTCACCATGGAATCATCTCTCCAAACCCAACACTAAATACTCTCGATGCCTTTTGTAAATTAAACACATTGATTTTTTTGTATATTTTTTTCCTAAATAAAGTATCTGTTCAAAAATTTTACACATTTTGCAGTGGGCTGCTTTTTTTATCTTTACCAGTGAACTACCAGCATACAATTCATGCATACATTTGCATCCACACAGGCATTGTCCCATAAAACCATCCACAGGACAAGGATGAGGTCTGAAGCATGTGGTCACAAGGAGCTCTCTGCCTGTGCAGAAATGCCTTCCCCTTCCCCTTACACATCTCTGTGCAGCCATGATCTGTTTCTGTTACCCACCACTTTATAGCTTTTGTCCACCATTCCAAGACTTACTCATGCTGCTTGCTGCTGCATGCCTTAATGGTCTGTGCCACATACCTGCTCACATGTTGGCAGACATTTCAGTTAGTTCTAGTTCTGCTCTCTACTACTAAGATTACCACATAACTTCCTGTGCAAATTTTGAATGGATATATGCTTTCATTTATCATAAGAAGAAATGGAGTAGTTGGAATCTAGGAAGATGTATGCTCAACTTTTTAAGACATTTTGCAGCTCCAGGTCCTCCATGCCACCAAAACATGTGGCCAGACTTCTAAATTTCATCCAGTCTCCAAATATGTAGGATGTCAATCAGTTTCACATTGCCAGTCTAAGTTGTTCAGACCTTCCATCCCATCCACCCCACTCTTCCTCACATCTTCTCCAAACTGTCCTTGTCTGAGTACCTGCATTGTGCTCACAAAGGTTGATTTCTGGTTGGGTTTCTCTGATCCTCTGAAGAGGTTTCTGCTCATCTTGCATGGCTAGCTCTTGACCAGCCTCTACATATAACAGATGCTCCCAGAAATCCCCATGGAGCTTCTCTCCCTACTCTGGAGGTTTATCTGTTGCTCCAATTTGTAGAGCCCCAAATCCTTAGGACTCTGCATCTTTAGCTAGCTGAGGGTTTCCTGGAAACAACAAAGTAACAGCTCATCTAATTATCCATGCTATGGGTGGTAGTGGAGGTCCCTAAACCATAAACAGGGTCAACAATTGACCTATTGCTGTCTTATCACTCAGGATACCCCTGGTCCACCTTCCAATCCTGTTGCATGTCCTTCACGTTGAATATTTATCTCCATTACTGTACTTACTCCATCTCAACTACATTTTTTGTCTGTTGTTTCTTTTATCAAATATGACTGAAGATTCTAAAGGGCAGGGTCAGTCTCTTACCTTTCTAATCTCAGAGCCCATTATAGTTGCTTTATATTAAATATGTTCTCAAAAAGTTTCTAAAAGTAAATTAATGGTATCAGCAAGCAATGAATTTCAGCTTGACCCTCTTCAGTGACTGTGGGACTGTGAAAGGCAGCTTGGTTTCTGGTTGAGCTAAGGCTAGAAATCCCAATGATCCTGAAGGGACAGTAGGTGCTTTGTCTGATTCCCAGGCACCAGGCCCCTGTCACTAGTCATACCCCTCCATAGATTTGTGGCCATCAGTCATGTAAGGGGAACACCCCAAGCCCCTTCACAGGTGGAGGACATGACCTTGTGGTCACTTAGGCTCCATTTTAATGAGGTACCTAAAGGCCTGGTGGCTTAGCCAATAAGCTTTCCTTCCCAGACACTTCCCTGCAAAAGGTATTTAACCTCAGGCCCACCCTGAAAAGTTGGGTCTGGTTTTACTCATCCACTTTCCACCATGACAATAAACATCTTGAAACCATGGACTGCCTCTTTTCATCGGGATCCGCCATGGGAAGTCACAGAGAAGGCCTTCCCCTACAAAGTACAGTAGACGGCCTCTCTGCACTCCCTGCCACAGCTGATTCCAAGCAAAGCTCAAGACTGCTACCTGCCAATCCAAGGACTACCCTAAGGAACCAGCCGGAGCTCCCCCCTTCACCCCTCCTCCCCAGCCTGGGCCAGATCCAGCCCACAGGCCCCTACTCCATTCTCAACTCTTCGGAGGCTCCCAGCTGTGCCTGGGTATCCAAGAGCCTGAGAACCTCGTCTCAGGCCCCGGGACCTCCAAGCTAGCTCCAGCTGTCCTGCACCTCAGAATGTGCTTTCCCATCCCAGAGTGGTATCCTGGGGCTTTCCTAGAGCCCCAGCACCCACCCGGTGTGTGCAGTAAGTGTAGTCGACTTCCCTGGTCCTGCCTCCCCAAGTGGCTGAGCCCTGTGGTGGAGCAGAAGTGGGACCCCATTAACCCTACAAGTGACATGTGGAATTGGGATGTAATGATGCTCTGTGGGTAAAACTGGGGCATAATAATGTTATGCAAAGTGCCTGAAAGGACTCTGAGCCACTGCTACTCTGGGCAATAAAGCAAGAAGGTAGGCACCCCACTACCAACACAGGAACAGTGGTAGTGTGGACTTAGTTATGTTTGTGTGCTCAACGCATGTGTCGGAGTGGCTCCTGGCCATGCTCGTTTAGGAGGAGCATGGAAGTCCTACTCCCTATGGTTTCCATTATGAGGTGATCAGTCCAACAGTCTCAAAGAGAATAAATTCAAAATTCTATCTATGCTGGAGTCAGATTCTCCAGGATAGATATACAGAAAAAAAATGATTTGTAAACAATTCACTAGAAATTGGATGCATGTTGGAACACCACCAGTGGCTACAGTTTAAATTGCTACCAAGATAGCCTGTCACCCAATGGGAGGGGTGGCAGAAGCTCCCTAGTTCCCGGCTGGCTTTGGAGCCCCACGGCAGCTTGGATTGCTACTGCACTTCTGTGCTTTGTGCAGACGCTGCTCATTAGAAATGTGACTCAGCTCTCTTCTCATTTAAGCACTCAACAGAAAATAATGAGTTCTGGGCTTTCACACTATTTTTTTTAAAAATATGAAGAAACATCTATCTGAACACAGAAGGAAAAATGTGTAAGCCAGAAGTGCCCCCCAGCGCTCGGCTTCTGAATAACTCGCAGCCACTGCTCTGAAATGGCCACCCAGTCAGATGATTATAATGTCCATTAGTTCACACTGGGTTGCTTTTGAAGGGAAATAACAGCTGTGGGTAAAAAGACTGGGTTATAGGCATCTACTGGCACTGTTGTGGCTCCCTGTGGTGTGAGGTCATCCTGCTGAGTGGTGGTTTCAAGGAACCCAGGAGCCAACATAGTGTGAGTGGTACTGGTGTCATGGTATTCTGGCCACACTCTGCCAGCTCCCCTTGCCAACTGCTTTTTCTGGACTGTGGGGGATGTGAGCACTTGCCACTGCTTCTCCTCTCTATGGGTCCAGAGCTCACAGAAACATCTAGAAAAATATGCCAGCCTCTTGTGGACATCTATCGAGAGAAGCCCTTGTTCTAGCAGAGCAAATGGTGCTGTCATTCTACATGGGGAAAGGCTTCCAGTACCTTCAGGGAGTCAGATGTGAGTGCTGGGCTCACAGCGTAGGTGTATACTATGTATGTATGATAGGTGTATCAGGACTGAGGAAGCCTTGGTGCAGGTTCGGGGAAAATCACCAGATGTCCCTCGGTGCTTAGCACCACACTAAAGTTTCAGACAGAAAACACAGCCCAATGAGGTAACATGGTAGACATTCGTTAGAAAGAGCTGTTGAGCCTGTAAAAGGCTTACCACACACACCAGGGAGTCCGGCTTGCCCACCACCCCCACCCTCACCCTCAGAGATGAGCTGGTTCTCAGGCTCCACACTGACTTCTCCTGGAATCCAAAGGCCTTTGACTTTTCTTGAAGGCAATTAAAAGTCTGGCAAGGCCTGTTTGCAAGCTGCTCTGAAAGCATCTTGGTGACCATACCTTTGACTCCTTAAAAGTCCACTGAAGTTCTAACGATTCCTTTAAAATGTGACTCATCTCCAAAGCAAGCTAGCGCTAACATCCTGGGTAAATGAGCTACCTTGGACCTAGCTGGCAAGTCTGGCGCTGAATAGCATGGTGATTGCCCTGTGCCTAAACCTGCCTTTAACAGACAGATAGTTGTCTAGAGCCCAAACCTGAAAGCCTTACTGTTTGGGGCACCATGTCATCTTGATACTCTATCCTAGGCAGGCAGTCATTCTGTTGCCCAGAGATATCCACACCGGTGACTTTACCAGAAATTAGAAATCTCCAGGGATATAGAAATTGCTGAGTTAAAAACAGGCCAGCCAGGTACCAGTCCTAGCTCCGGCCATGTTCAGATGCCCTTGTCCTCTTGCCATCTGGGCTATGTCTCCACTCTTTTCCCAAACACTTTTCCTACAGACTGGGAACACCTTGAGTTCTTAGCACTAGATTTCCTGCAGTGGTGCCTGGAGTTAGCTCAGTCCCAGGGTCTAGAACCTCCTTGCATGCAGCCTCACTCTTCTTACACTATCCAATGCCTGTGGTCAGGAGGACAGCTGCTGGGAGCCTGAGAACTGGGACCAACTGCTCATTCTGCTAAGATGTCCGAACCCTACAAACAACATACAAACAGGTAAAAGACAACCCCGGCCACGAGAAGTAGGCTGAAGCATCACCTTGGCTGGATGAGTCTCATGTTCTGTCTTGGGGCGTGCATTTGCTGTTGGGTTCTGGGACAGAAGCTCCAGGTAGGGCAGATAGCGCCGAAGGGTCTTGGCCAGGGCCACCTCGCTCTCCAGACTGAGCCATTTTTCATTATCTGAATTCTGTTGTAAGGACCTAAAAGGCAAAGAGAACAATGACTCAGCCATGCTAAGCCTGAGACGGCGACAGCTGTGAGCGTGGTATGTGCACAGCCTCAGCAGCCTGCAAGGGTGCAGCTGTACAGTGAGCAGATGGTCAACACCTCTGTATTTCCTTGACCAGTGTTGTTAGGTGGAATGCAGTGGAGCTGTTGGGAGGGGCTGAGGAGTGGCCCAACAGGGCTCATGTATATATAACACACTGTCCACAGTGTCCTGTGACACTGCTGACATGAGACGGATGGAAATGGAGCACAGAAAAAGCATCCACTACTGTCACCTGCAGCATAAACTCTACGACTGAGCCAGGTGGCCCAGATCTGTCATTGTAACACTCAAGAAGCTGAGGCAGGGGAATGGAAAGTTTCATGCAAGCTCAAATAACCTAGTAAGGTCCTATTCAAATTAAATAATTGAGAATTCCATACATGCCTGTATATTTTTTTTTATCAAATCCACACCCAATTCTGTATCCTATATCCCCCACTACTTTCCCTTCCTAACTTCATTTGATTTTCTTCCTTCCTTTTCTTTCACTTTATGATTTTTAAAAAGGGTTTCTCTTTGTAGCCCTGGCTGTCTTGGAACTCAGTCTGTAAACCAGGCTGGCCTCAGATTCACAGAGAACCACCTGCCTCCATCTTTCGAGAGCTGGGATTAAAGGCACTATCGCCCAGCTTGCTTTTCTTTAAAAGTCACTGCATTGGCCAATTTTATGTTAACTGGACACAGGCTAGAGTCATCTGAGAGGAGGGAACACCCCCTTAAAAAATGCCTCCTCCATAAGATCAGGTTGCTGACAAGCCTGTAGGGCATTTTCTTAGTTATTGGTTGGTATCGGAGGGCTCAGCCCATAGTGGGTGGTGCTATCCCTGGGCTGATCGTCCTGGCTTCTATAAGAAAGCAGGCTGAGCAAGCCATGAGAAACAAGCCAGTAAGCAGCACCCCTCCATGGCCTCTGCATTAGCTCCTGCCTCCAGGTTCCTGCCTTGCTTGAGTTCCTGCCCTTACTGCTTCCAATGATGAGTTGTTCCATGGAACTGTGAGTGAAATAAACCCTTTCCTCCCCAAGTTTCTTTCAGTCATGATTTTTACCACATCAATACTAACCCAACTAAGACTTTCAGAGTCTACTTAGTGCTGCCCGTATGTGTATGAGTGCAGGATCAGCTAGTCCTACTGGAACATGGGTAACCTCTCAGGCACCAGAACCGTGAAAAGAATTAACCCTCCATCCCCATCAGCCATCAACTGCCAAGTGTCCTTAAAAGGAGTTTTTAAGGAATAGAGGTGTATCTCAGTGAGTGTGCGGGTACCTAGCCTCAGGATCCTGGTTCAATCCCCAGAACTACACATACACAAAAAAGTGTCTGCAGTGCTGAGAAAGGCAGCCAGAGAAAGGGCTGACATGGCACAGCAGACATGGAGAAGGCAAAGAGAGTCTGTGGAAAAGGCAAAGGGTACTTTAAACCCTACAAAATTCTGCGAGCTCTGGACAAAAGAAGAGAGTATGGCCTTGGTAGTGTGGAAGAGTCAGGCATGACTCCCCTGCCCCGGAGCAGGGTCCAGGCTCACCCCATCTTTGTTTCAGCACAAGATGCCATGAGTGACTTCCAACCTATGGAGTGATTGTTTTTACACTTAATACTAACTTTGTGACATATTGTTACAGTGCCCAGGCTCTGCATAGCAGTCACTCTGCTGTCAGATGGTCTGTGTTACTATCTGTGCCATAGATGTTCAGGAAGAGAAGTCTGAAGCTGTAAACATCTTGGGTGTGGGGCTCACCCTGTAGGTAGATTAGGGGGTAGGGGTAGCAAGGTGAAGGCCAAAGAATCCCAGGCTTGAGTGACCTATGGGCCTGACAACTGCTTGTAGCAGCAGTTGAAGGTGACTGCATTAGAAGTCAGCAAGTGCCACAGTGGCTGTAAGAGAGGTGTCAGAGGAGTGGCCAGACATCACAGATCCTGAACAGGGTCTGGACGAGCCAGGACAATGGGGCAGAGATTCTAGAACTTGAAGACCCATGTGGAATGCCATGATGGAGGTAGGAGGAGAGGTATGTCAAGTAGACATTGACCAATTAACCAATGGCCGATCCCATGCTCCTCCCAAGTCTCTCCCGGAAGCAATACCACCTGCCTTGTAGCCTGTGTGGGCAGCAGGCCAGCTGCACTGAACATTCTGTTTTCCACACTAGTGCTCATTGCCTTCTGATGGAGGAATGAAATGCAGGCAGGCTCATCGATGAGCCAGGACTAAAACCATATCCATAAACCACACTGCTAATAAGAGTCAAAGACTTCTCTAGCAGACTGAGTCTAATGGCTGGGAATGCTGACAGAATGCTTTGAATTCTGATTACTTTCAGGCTTTCAATTCATTAAGCCCCTTGTTTATGTCTAGAAAAGAGATGGGAATTAGTCAAATAGGTCAGATTGTCTGAGCTACTGTGGGCCCTGGCTGCCCATACCATATTGCCTCCAAAAACCTACCCAAATCCCCAATGTCAGCCACCATTAGCTCACCTTCCCTCAGACCTCTGGTAGGCCTGCCTCTGTACCACCCAGCCCCTAGCAGGCTACTGGCTCTGCCCTCCAGATGATCCCAGCAGAAAGAACCCTCCCATCTCTTCTCCTGCCCCAGGGTAGACTTCCCAGCTGGAGGCTGCTACTCTTCTGAAGCTGAAGCAGAGGCTACCCCTGTCCCACCTCAGGCCTGGCCTCTCCTGGCAAACTCAGCTCTCTTAGATCTCTGCTGGGCAAGGAGGTGACATCACCAGGGCTGTGGCACAAAGCTGCTCAATTCAAATGTACAGTTGCAAGACTCTGCAGCTGTTCTACTTGTGTTCATCACTTGGTTCCTCAATGCTAGTGTTCACTGGATATTTTTGTAATCATAAACGTTTCTTTTGTTGGTTCGCTACCATAATTCTAAGCAGTTGCTTTACCGTGCATAGTATTCACCTGTGACTGAGCCTGTTACAGGTGCCTGTAAGTGACAGTCACAGCGCAGGTGACCTATGGGAAACAAGTACAGTAAGCCTGTGAGCTTTCTCCCTGCTGTCCTGTGTTTGACCATCTATGTTGCCACAAATTATATTTACAGTTACAGATGAGACCCACAATGCATCATATGTATGCATCATATGTTGTTTAATCAATCAACTCTGCATGAGATTGAAATAGCAAGTTATAACCGCAGGTCCCTGGTGCTCAGTGGCTTTTGGGGTGTGCAACCCAGTGCATTAGCCTGGCTTCTTTTCCTCCTCTCACAGCTATGACAGAAAAGCTGCTTCAGCTCCTAGATCGCTGAGAAAATATTAAGTTCCAGCTACCTGGAAGAAGACCAACAGCCGAGCTACCTGGAAAATGTTGGACCAACTGAGCCACCTAGAAAGAACACTCTCCAACCAGTTGGTCCGAACATTTTCCAGGTAGCTCGGCTGGTGGTCTTCTTCCAGGTAGCTGGTCCGGTTTGGTCTCAAGAGTCTTCTTGGCAGCTTGGCTTGTCTGAGAGCAACTCTCAGCAGCCTTTATTGAATACTCTTAGGAGGGAAAAGCCTAGTGGATCTGGTCAGTTTCAGGGACTTCCTGAAAGTATTTGGAGTTGCTTAACTTCTGTGTTAAGGAGCTTCCCAGTAGAATGGAATGCTTCGATCTGTGAGGAAACTGTTACACAATATGTGCAGACCAAGTGTTCAAATATATAAACCCATCAGAGACATTTCTCATTCAAACAACCACACCTAGGAAGCTGTATGACTCCCCCAAGAAATATGAATGTGAAAAACCAAGACACACTGTGATCAATTTGTTCCAAACCCCAGCAAGAGAGCAGGAAGGAAGAGAGAGGAAGGTTGTGTGGTTGCTGGTTGCTCTTGGTCAAAGGCAAGAACGCACTGGGGAAAAAAGGAAGATCAACCCAGAACTCCACGTGCCTCAAAGCACCTTTCAAATGCAACAGTGAACTGTCACCCATGCTGGGGTGAGCTTTGATGATGAAGCTGTCTGGTGAGTCATTCCTGCTTCTCTAAGTAAACTTTGCTCGTATTCCTCTAAACAACTCAAAGGCTCACCAAGTTGGAGTTTGGTGGTATCCATACAGGGGATCACTATCTGGAGTGAATAGGTGTATGTGTGCATAAGCACATGTGTATTGGTGGTGGTGGTGGTGGTGGTGGTGGTGGTGGTGGTGGTGGTGGTGGTGGTGTGTGTGTCTGTTGTATCTCCCCAAGAAAAGTGTTTTTACACATCACCGATTAGTGGTACTTTGGGGGAGGGGTATGCTGCTTTAGCTGGTACGGCCTTGCTAGAGGAAGTACCTCACTGGGGATAGGCTTTAAGAGTTTATAGCATTGCCCTACTTGGGGTTCATGCTCTGGTTTATGTTTATGGACTTTCCCTCTGGAACGATAGGCTATAACAAACTCTCCCTTCCTTGCCTTTAGTTGTGGTGTTTTATTACAACAACAGAGAAACAACTAATACAGTACATCTCTGGGTTTATCATTTTCACCACGTGGAAACAATTTTGGTCTTCTGCAAAGGGCTTTTTCTTTTTGCCAATACTTCTATCTTTCCCTCCCTAGGGCTCTGCCTTCATGCATGTTTGGTCTCTGAATATCTCTGGACTCAATGGTGGTGTTTACTTTACTCTATCTTCTCTCTGTTTTCTTATTGCTGAATCCCCGGGTTTGCTAGAATTTTCTACATGCATCTTCCTTGCTATTAGCCTAGCATGCGCTCTGCTCAGCTCCCACCTCCTGCATCTGTATCGTTCCATCGGAACTCATGGGTGTCACTTTCTTGCCTTCATCTAGTAATCCTTGATTGGAGTCTGCACACTGTATTTTTTCTCTTTAGGTGATATATGTTCATGTATTTCCATAACATTTTCCTTTTCATTGCTGCTTTTTGTTGTTGCTGTGGTTGTTAAGAGTCAGTCTAGCTATGTAGTTTAGTTTGGGGGCTTTAACTCATGACCTTTCTGCCTTGGTCTTTCCAGTGCTGGTATTCCCATGCCTAGCTGCCATTAGCCTCTTTCCCCTCTATTCTGATATCCCACTGAGTTCTTTGGAACAGTTCTACCCTTCAAATCTTATCTATAAGGTAAGTGCAGTGGCAGTTATCTAACCTATAATCTCTGCTGCTTGATCTCAAATGATGGTCCTCTTTTAGAGTCAACACCTTGCACACTGTGGTTGGTGTGTCACATGGCAGAATGTCCCCAACCCCCCAACCCCCAAGATATGGTGGGCTTTCACTGCTCATGGTGATTACACATACCTCCAACAGATCTTCCTTGCATGGCTCTTGCTGTCTTGCCAATGTGTAACACTGAGTGCCTCACTGTGGTCAATGCTGGCAGGTACCCAGTCCCCACTGTGTTCAGCCAGCTTATTCCCATGAGTGATGACTTGGGGACATCAGAAAGTTACTGCTTGTTCTCTGACTCACTGGCTGTCACCCTTGTATCTAAGGGACTGTTGTCCTTTGGTTTGTTTGCTTAGTGTAGAATAAGATGGTGTCCTTTTTTGCTCTGTCTTGACCAGTTATTTTAAGTCTCAAACAGGCCACAACCAGTGCCCATCCAATCACAGCAGGGGAGGTGAATGGAAAGGTCTCCACATAGTGGATATTATTTATGCTTTATAAAGAATGAATGTACCTTTAACATCAGATGCAGCCTTGTGAGGGCAAGTATCTCAGAAACTCAGCACAATGTTCATAATTACAGGAAACTCATCTACAAATAAATCCAGTATAGACACTGAAGAAAGAACTATGTGCACAAGGCATAAGTAGAACTCTGGATGGCTGAAACTCTTTGTGTATTGATCTGGGTTCCTGGCACTCACATGCTAATGTCAAAAGTTGTCAGATTATATGTTTGAGAACTCCTACTTCACAGAATGTAAAATTTACCTGAATGAAACATCACAAGTCCCCCGAAGAGTGTTGTCACCCAGCTGTGTCACCTACAAAGTGGCCTTCTGAAAGGATCTGGCTGCCTAATCTTCCATCCTAACTGGGCTGTCAGCATCCCCCTCTCTCAAGCCAGTCATCTCTGAAGACTCAGCGGGCCCTGTTTGGGGTTCAGGGTGGATTAGGCTCCTGAGACCACTGTTACAGTGCCCATGAGACCATGGGCCACCTCAGTCAAGCCACCATATCCACTTTCTAGACTGCAAGCTAGATGCTGCTACAGCTGTTGTAGGTCTTCCAAACTGCTCAGAGTCTTCCTGGGCTTGGGTACAGAGCCCTTGCTGACTTGGGTATTATTGATCTAGCATTCCAAGCAAGGCATCACCCATCCCTGTAGAATTCATAGGGCCTGAGTCCTGGCACAACATCATTCAATTTATATGGACCACGCCCCAGACAAATGAAACTGTTTTCCTTACAAGAGATCAGTCTGTGAATCTTAACAACCCACCCACACATACGGCCTCTGGGACCTCAAGATGGTGACCAGGGGTCAGGTACACACAAGTTTTCAGTCATGTTTGCTTGCTGTCACTGGGCTTTCTTAGAACTTAGAGAGATACCTTTTTCAACACAGGCTAGCCTGTACCACTTTCTATCCTAACAGCAAGAACTGAACTACATAGAACAAAAAGCAACTCTCAAGAAATCTGGATGTGACCACATGCTGATCCTACCATACTGTGTGTATAAGAGGAACATACATATACAAACAGGAGGTGCAACAGACTAATTCCTGTGCAAGGGAGCCCCAGAACATTGTTCTGGGTAATAGATTCTGGGTTTTAATGTCAGGTTTCATAGAATACATTCTCTTCTTTCAAGGTGCTCTCTTGACTGGTGTTTTATGTCAGATACCCAAAGCATCTAACCAGGAAGCATATGCCTTGTCTGAAATACTTTGAGGTTTGGGAACTTCTGGATTTGAGTGATATTTGCATAGGCTGAGTAAGATATTTGAGGATGAGGCACAAGTTTAAACATAAAATTCACTTGAATTTTACATAAGACATAGAGGCTAACATTCACTTTATAAAGTCTATTTGATGAGCTTTCCCTCCTGCAGGAGACAACCTTGTAAGATCACTTAATGACTCCTTTATCCTGGATGGTCTTTTAAGGTCATTTAGTGACCCCTGTGCTTAGTAGAATTTCTTGTATATATTATTTCTAAAAACATTACTGCTAAAAACAGTGTCCGAGATTGGATTTCTAGGTTAAAGTTACCTCAATTTGTGTGTTTGTGTCCATGTGTGT
Organism: Uromys caudimaculatus; assembly: GCA_028551405.1. Taxonomy (NCBI): domain Eukaryota; kingdom Metazoa; phylum Chordata; class Mammalia; order Rodentia; family Muridae; genus Uromys; species Uromys caudimaculatus. The sequence goes on along the minus strand of CM052705.1, from coordinate 116,524,067 downwards.
CCTTCCAAAGACTTCAACACTACATTTTGAACAAAATCAGATGCAGAAAATTATTTGTACCATCCTCTAGAGAGGCATTGCTGGGAGGATGCCATGAGCCAGAGAAAGATGCAGTGCCACCTGGAACATTGCCGATGTCACACCTGCAGTGGACCAGGGAAGCAGTACTTCATTTCAACGTGACCACTCCATGCCATTCTTGGGTTTCTACTGTGACCTAGACATACTTTAGAAAATGTACCGAGGCTTTAAGTGGATATAACTCATTACAGATTCCTCACATAATAGTTAACTGGAAGTCAAGTACCAGCTGATGTTTCACATGACAAGACAGATTTTCAAGGATATGTTATTGGGGTATCTGAAGGAGGAGGATTGGAAGTTCAAGGCCAGCCTAGGTTGCAAAGCAAGAAGGGTAGAAAGAAGAGAAGGAGGAAGATGGAGAAGAATAGAAAGAAACAGGGAGAAGGAAGGGATTATGAAAAGAAGGAAGAAAGGAAGACAGTCAGGCAGGCAAGCTGCCACTGTTATGGGTGATGCCAGCATATATTAAAATTCCAGCAAGAAAATGCAAGTCAAAACCACAATGGAATATCATCTCACCCATTAGAATGACTAGTTTCAAAATACAGAAACAGGCATTGGTGGATGTGGCAAAGGCATTCTCACATTGCACACTGCTGTGAAGAATGCAATTCTTATAGGGAACAATACAGAAAGTCCCAGGAAGTCTGAGAGTAAGACTGCCATGGAATCTGCTTATCTGCTTCCAGATATTCATCCAAAGGAACTGGAATCACGTGTTGTCAAGGAAATGCTGGAGCCGATGCTGATTGCAGCACTTTTCACAAGTGCCACAGTAGGAGATGAGTCTAGGCATCTATTGTGGACAAATAAACATACACCATGAATTGTCATTCAGCCATGAAGAATAAAATCCTATCATTTGCAGCAGAGTAGATTGAATCAACCAGGAAACATGCTAAATGGAATAAGCCGGACATTTAAAAAACAAGCTAAATAAAACACATGGCATCTCTCACATGGCCAACCTGAATGGAGGATGGTGGACACTGTTGGTTGGAATGGTGGAAGAGGGGAGGACACAGAGCACAGAAAGGAATAGATCCTATGAACACAGCACAGGGCTGACCACAGCAGTAACACACCCTGTTCTTTGAGAGGTCTGGAGAAAGACACTTGAACTCTATACACAAGAGAGGGCTGAAGGGAGAAAAGGTCAGTGGCCCTGATCTGATCCATGCATGCCCTGGGCACACAAACAGCAGCCAGACTCAATTCATGCATGTGTGCCCAAAAAAGGTCCCCTAAAGCTGAGGATCATCAAAATTTTCCCCATTTCTGTTTCTCTTATGTGAAAAGCCCATTCTATCACCAGGTATGGCAGTCAACGTCTGTAATTCCAGCACTTAGAAGCAAAGGCAGGAGGAAATACCATGGGATCCAAGCCAGCTTGGACTACAATGTCAGATAATTGCTACAACATGATATACAGAATACCAAATATAAATACAAAAATAAAACCAGCCCCTGGTGAAGGATATTTAATCACACTATGAACTCCAAGATTGTGTTGTTCACTAGAAAAAACTGTTTCTAGTTGTAGCATGGCTCAGCCTTAGCACACCCCTTTAACCCCTCTACCCAGAATACAGACACACCCCTAGTATACACCTTTAATCCCAAACAATGAAGATAAAAGTTTGTAGAAGGAAGCATCCATGTTTGAAAGTAGTGTCTAATTGAGTGGCAGACAAAGTGACGAATCAAAGAAAGAGTTGACAGAGTAGGATATACCCAACTCTCACAAGAAGACAGAGGAAAGGGAAGTTACTTGAGGGAGCAGTGTAGATAGAGAAAAAAATGAGAGGAGACAGTTTTACTGGGAGAGTCTTACAGAGATAGGTTAAAGAGAGAAAAAGTTAGACACAGGCGAAAACAGAATGAACCAGAGAATGAGAAGGAGCCAGAAGATCATAAAAGATTGCTAGAGTTAGCTTGAGGCCAAGCAGAGCAATTCAGGAGAAACTGAGAGAAGCCAAATTCAATCAGTCAGCTTGGAAAGGAGTTTGATCTAGACAGCTGAGTTGAACCAGGCAGACAGAGCTCAGAAAGAACAAAGAAAGGTGAGCTTATTCAGCAGCAAGTCTCAGAGAAAAGCATTCTAGGCCTAGATTAGATTTCACAGAGGCTAGAAACTTCCAGAACTAGGACTAGGTGACCAGACTGAGGTAGTAAGCCTTAGGCAGCAATTACTTCCAGAGAATGAAAGTTATTATTACATACCCTGCCTTGTTGCCAATGTCTGGTCCAGTCCATGGCAAACACATAATCTATGGGGTAGTTCAGAGTTGTGTGCATCTCAAACCACAGCTAATTTTCCTGACTACTTCTTAATGGGTGGAATTTCTCTTTCTATGTTATTAGATTGTAATCTAGCTGGTCCATTTACTCTTCTGGTATTTTGTTTATTTTTTCTCACCTATCAATAATCAGTGCAGACAGAGGCAGATCATGAAGGTGCCTTTAAGTGGCCTTATTTGTCTTCCCTGTGTCTCTTCTGTGCATGGGACATAGTTTGTTACCCTGCCATAATTCATGTTGACTGAGTGACCACCGTCATTCTGTATACTGTGTTGTAGCAATCAACATGGACTTTTACCAGATCATTTGGCTTCAAGGCAGCCAACAATTTATGGGAACATTTCTACCTTCTAAGAAGGTCAAATATCTCTCACACCTGGACTCTACACTTGATGCTCGCCCTTGAATGCACTGTGTTCTCCACCCTTCCCCCTGCTGCTAGAAGTTTATCGTGCAATCTGTGCGATGAAAAGAAGCTAAGGAGAGCAGAGAGGGACTCAGGCAACAGTCCTTTCATGTCACTTGGCTTCACATGCAGGCTGTGGGCCAACCAACATGGATTACAGAGGTGGTACTCATACACACCAGGCCCCTAGTCCTGGTTCCGATCTCAGATCTGCCGAAGACAGCCAGCTCTTGGTTCTCAGTGATCCTGTGTGTGCCAAGCCTCACCCTTCACAGGGATATCTGACACACCTTGTGCTGATCCCCACATGGCTTTGTCCAATTCAGAGCACCACATGACCTCCTCTACCTAAGTCAAGGCATTTTTGTTGGGGACCATAAATGACCAGCTGTGACTGCTACTCTCTCAGTTTATGGATCAAGTGGGGATCTTCAATGAAAGACCAAGATCTCCCTTGTCTCCCCACTCTATCTCTTCTGAAAATGAAGCCCAGAGTTTGCACATATTAATAAGCATTTTATCACTGAGCTACCCTGTAACTTTCCTCTGCCCATTTCTTTAAAAATTGAGACAGGGTCTCATTCTATAGTTTGGGCTGGCCTTAAGCTTTCGATCTTCCTACCGCAGCCTCCAAGGACCAGGACAAGAGGCAGATGGTGTATCCCACAATTTCAGCCTTATCTTCACTGTGAAGGAGTCACCAATTTGAGGCAAACTATTCTGTCTTTCTGGTGATAGATGCCATATATGAAAGAGCTCCAAATTCCATTTCATGGCCAGCTGTGAATCTGCTGAGGAAAGGCTGAAGGACTCTTGATCACCGTTGTCACCAATCTCGTCATTCAGACACATTGCAGGTCCCTTATCCTTCTCTCCTTTAAAAAATTTAGTGACTTACGCTGGTAGGGGTAGGTTCTGGTAGATCAAGAAAGAAGTGTCTGGGGTAGGAAGGGAAGAGGCTAAAGCAAAACTGTTCTGTACTCACTAGGGATTGGGGACACATGGGCGCCTTTAATTAATAATTGAAAAAGTCCGTTGCTTGGAAACCTGGGGTGATGGCTATCTGTGAATTTATAATCAGACACAGTTATTTAAAATGTCGAAGAAGAGAAATGCAAGCAAATCACAGTTGCACAGAGGAAAAGGGGGCTCAAGCACTGCAAATGTGGATGAGCTGCTGGGCTCCTGCACATCTCGCAGAAGCTGTTTGGTGTTGCTTATGAAGCCTGTACTTCAAACAAAAGTGATCAGGGGTCAGATTTTAAAGGAGGCCACAAACTAACCAGGAAGCAAAGGCAAAGTGAGAGCAGCAGCGCCATCCTGAGGCAGGAGTGAGGGACATACATAGCAGGGGCTCCCAGGCTCCAGATGATCACAGCTACAGGGATCTGGACAGGTTTGCAACAGGACGGTACGGGACTGAAGTGCAGTGCTCGTAAAGCATGATGCTGGTGAAGCAGGAGGGACCATGACAAAGGAGATTTTACCTGAGACATCTTCTTAGACCAAAATATGAATAAAGACCCTAAGCTCATGTAATGCCACTGGCGTTTGTATTTGTAATTAAAAACACAGCATATTATACATAAAGTTATAAAGTACAAATGTGTATATGCTGAAAATAGTGGGTACAAATATACTTTTGAGTCATCCGTTGGAAACAGAAAAGTTATTGCACAAACAGGGTCACCAAAAAAACAGCAAAATTTCCAAAAAGTTCAAATCTAACCATGGACTAAAAAGCAATAGCATTTGACTCTCAAATTTACAGGCTAAAGCACAGAAATGTGAGAAAAAAGGAAAATGTTATATGCTTTAATTGTTCCAAAAAGATATGAAATGATGGTCACAGGTATATAGAGAAAAGCTCAGGAGGAGGTGGCACCAAGGTCATGGCCAGAAGCAATGTAAACAAGATCTTCAACTTAACTCAAGAAGTTACATAAAAAACAGTAAGTCTAAAGATAGCAGTAAGAATAAAGCCCAATAAATAGGGGGTTTTAACAATTATTTTTAAGTAGATGAAAAGAAAACTTAAGTTTAACTGTCACAGGGATTATAGACACAGGGCTGAACCCTTTCTTCCTGCTGACAGGGCAGCACGTGGGCACTAGGCTAACATCCTGGAAGTTTCTATGGAGACAGCTTTCTTTGAAGATGCTAACAATGAGATACTGTGAGATTTATGTACAAAGAAAGATGATGTTTAAATATATCAGGGAATAGATCATTTCAATGATAAAGAAAAGTTTCCTGGTGACTTTGGGGGTAAAAATGGGGATTTGCACAATTGACAGGTGACAATGACTTGGTGGTGAAGAAGCAGGGGGTAGGAGACAGGAGGCAGGGAGCTGGGAACAGAGCATGGGGTGGGGAGCTGAGAACAGGAAGAAGGAGGAGAAGCAGGATGCAAGGAGTTGAGAGCTAGGGAACATTAAACATGGAGCACGGAGCAAGGGACAGGTAACTAGGAGCCAAAAGCAGGGAGTCGGCCTTGGAGAGCAAGCTACAGGGAGCAAAATACAAGAAGCTGGGCTCAGGTTTGTGACTTGACCATAGGGTTTCCATAGAGTCCCAAAGGTCCACAGTATCTCTATGAGAATCTCCTAGACAAAGGTGAGAGGTCAGAGGGTCAAAGTGAGGGGAATTCATGGGGCCTAGGGGCTATAGAGAAAGGGCTATGATACATTGGAGTCTGAGCTTTAGGTAAGGAGCCAGGATGAAGTGTCTGGCCTCCCTCTGCTATGTGTACAGTAGACCCTATCCCAGGGGTCAGATCAAATCAAAGATAAGACCAAGAGACTAGGAGGACACAGGAGTCAAGAAGCCAATTTTCCTTGAAAGGATAGGGCTCAGAGGGTAGACAAGAGTCTGGAGAATACTTAGCCAGTTCCTCCTAGAAGCTCTGGTTGGTCCTTAGAGATGGATGGCCAGTCTCATTCCCTTCCACACACGAGGAAGGAAGGAATTCAGGAGAGCAGAGAGTTCTTGTTTCGTTGTTTTTTTTTTTTTTTTTCAAACCCTGCCTCAGGCCATCTCTGAGCCAGAGACAAAAACACTCCTCAAGAAACATGATTGAAAGCCATTCTCAGCCGGGCAGTGGTGGCACACGCCTTTAATCCCAGGATTTGGGAGGCAGAGGCAGGCAGATTTCTGAGTTTGAGGCCAGCCTGGTCTACAGAGTGAGTTCCAGGACAGCCAGGGCTATACAGAGAAACCCTGTCTCGAAAAACCAAAAAAAAAAAAAGAAAGAAAGAAAGTCATTGTCATTTTTTTCATGATGAAGTAAGCATTCAAGACAGAGATCTAGGCACTTAACATATATCAAGACATATTTATAATTTATTTTAGGTGTATATCTACATAAATATATATCTACATAATACATAAACTGTTTTATATAATTTTATACTAATTTCTATAAATATATAATAAATAAGTTCTTAAATGTATCTACAACTTGATGAAAAACATGTATACATGTATAATACATCATATAACATGAAATACATACATCATATGTACATATATACATACATGCATACATCATACATACATACATCAGTCTCTATATAAAGGATGTCCCCAGGAATATTAGTCCACTCTATATGAAGCACAGAGACTCCATTCATACCACACACAGACTCACTGTCCTACCCAAGTGTCCACGTTTTACCTTTTTTTACTGTTGGTCCCAGTAGGTTTGAAATGGCCTCCAAGATGACTTGGGGCTCTGACTCACTCGATGCACATGGTCATAAAGGCCAAGAGTCATATTTTGAGTTATAAAGATTTCTACATGGAAAATTTAGTTCAAGAATATTCTGTTGCATAGGGAAACAATGGACCTTGCAAACTAAGCCTTTGCGAAAGGTCCCAAAGGTTTGTTCTTTAATCTCAGACTACAGCATAGCAATCCAGATTCATTCTTGCCGTAGTTTCTCTTTGGGCAATGTTGCCCATTTCATGACTATGGGAAGTGGGACTCCCAGATCACTGCCTTATCTGTAAGTGCAGGTGAATGAGATGGCACAGAACAAATTGTTGCTCAATATTGGCTGCTGTGCTTTGGGAGAGAAAGACCATGACTCTCTGAATTAATCCTGCTCATTGCAATGTAGTTATCACAATTTCCTAGTAAGAAACCAGACTTCTTGACCTCACTTTGCTAGACCATTGCTCTGGAGGTGCAGGGCTCTTCTGGGATCTTAGGAAGAAGTAAGAGAAGACCCACAGTGTACCTCTCAGTGTCCACGGTACCACATTGCAGGGTTGCCCCACTGTATAAAGATGCCCTTGCAGAGCATCCTCTTCTTCGTGGCTATCCATTCTACACCCAAAAGGTGGGGGTTGCTTTGCTATACTAAAAGTAGCCAAACTTAATGATACAGCTATGGCTGGGAATAAGAAGAGGCAAGCCATGCCCACACGTACCTGGCTGGACTGGAAGCTTCCCCGTGCCATAGGTAGACCTTGGGAAGGTTTGCAAGCTCCTGGGTGATCACACGCTGGGTATAGTCATCTTGCCACGTGAAACCTGTGGGGAAAGGAGCATAACCTGAGGCATGAATTTGGAAATGTAGCTATACTCTGACTCTAGATTCCTACAGATCCCTGTTCTTCCAGCAAACCACGGGGGACGGGGGGCTTGTGAGGTTTAGTAAGGTCTCCTTTAGCTTTCTTAAATCTCCAGACACAAATGACAGTCAGTGTTTTGCTCCATTGTTTAAAAAATAGGAGCAATGGGTGTTGGCTGTGGCTGGCAGACAAAGAAAATGGAAACCAAGAGAGACATTTGTCTAATGCAGAAGATGGACCTTGTGTACCTGGGTAGGCTCATTGGCAGCAAAGAGGCCCCCACAAGCAATGTGCTTGTAGTTGCCCCCATCAACAGTGTACATTTAGTTGCTCAGCATATCTGCCGTACTGCCTTGCTCAGCACACCCTCTGTTCTGCTGACCTGGTTGCCACACCACATGGGAACAACTGTTTTCCCTAACCCATCCTTCCTGAGAACCCAGCCTTTGGCTGGATAGGGTTACAGTCTTGTGAAGCAATTACTGTGGATTTAATGTACTAAATCTCAGAGCCAATTACATTATATTTACACTCAAATGTTGTGACAAAGAGCTTTATAACAAGAGGAAGCAGTTATGAAGGCAAAAATCCATGCGATTGTGCATTAATTACATGCACTGTGGATCACATGATAATTATGCTCAGAATTACCAAATAACTCCCAAGAATAATTATTATGCAATTTGTACATTTTAGATCTTACGGTAACGCTTTCACACTTAGAGCTACCTCGTGCAATTATCCATAATTATCTAATCACTAAGCATCACATAATTACAGAGGTATATTTTTATGCTCTGTGCAAAAAACAAGTTACAAAGCCTTCAAGTCAGGACATCCCTGTGCATGTAAATGTTTGCATACATGTGAACGTGCATGCATGTGTGTTCATATGTGATGATCATGCATATGAGTGTATATGTGTATACATGGGAAGGTGTATGTGCACATTTGTGTATGTGTGCATATTTGTGTGCGCATGTGCATGTGTGTCTAGTATGGTAATGAAGTCTAGAGCACACACTATGGATAAAATTTAAAGTATAGAGAAGTGGTTTTCATGAACGTATTTAAACATTTTTAATGCAAATATGAATTGTTAAAGCTCACAGATGGCAAGAATCAAATGACTGGCACATGCTAAGTCCCAGGAGGCCCAATGGTGAAAATACCAGGAGGACTCTGGCTTCAGCCCTAGGTCCTTCAGAGCATCTCTCTGCGGAAGGTAAGTCACTGCAGGGAATTCAGACCAATCCCTGTAGCTTGCAGTGCTTGGTGATGAAGGCATCAGAAAAGCAGGTTCTTGGCCAGGCATGCTTCTGAGTCCCCACTCTGTCGTTCCCAGGAGCATCCTCAACTGAAAGCACTTTGCGATGTTAACCCAACAGCTAGCATTTTGGGTTTAGAAAACAAGCGAATTTTAAACATGCTAATCCCCAAGGACAGTTTTACTATTAATATTTATCAGGCAACAGATACTTGAGAGCATAAGAGAACTTTGCATGAAAAATTTTTCATTAAGAAATGGCATCTTCTGGTCTGGGGAGATGACTCGGTTGGTAAAGTGCACAGTTTGCAAATTCAAGGGTCTGTTTGATCTACAGAGCCCACACTTAAAAAGCTGGGCATGAGAGCACATGCTTGGAACCCCAGAATTAAGGAGGTAAAAACAGGGATTCCTGGGGCTCACTGGACAGTCTAGCAGTAAGGTTTCAGGCCAATAACAAACTCTGTCTTAAAAAACAGGAGAGGTTGCTCCAGAGAAGCAGCACCAAAGGTTGTCCTCTGGCTTCCTACGCATACATATGTGAAACATGTACACCTGCACATGCAGACACATAAATCCATGCACATATTCACAGGCACACACAAGTAGTGTTTTATATCTAAAGAGTACACGGCTTGAACACAGTGCCGCACATGCTGAACACTGTGACAGGGCTTCAGGAGCATGATGGCCACGGTGAAGTCAGCTGCACAGGGAAAGGGATCTGGGCACCAGCCCAGACTTCTAAGCTTTCATTCGAGCAAAAAGTAAGTATTTGTGTGTTGGAAAGAAAATGGACTGAGCATCACTCTGAACTACCAAAGAAACAAAGTACCCTGGAAGAGAGGATCCATCTGCATGAAGGTGAGAAGATAGTCCATGTGCAGGAAATTAGAAGACTATATTTATTCTGTTCACTCACTGTCAGCTTCTAGCAACCGTAGATATAGAGGACCAAGGGTGGAGAGAACATATGAAGAAGGAGCCTACAGCAAAGCTTCATGCCCTTTCTCTATGTGCCTAGATGTGGAGCTAAAGACACCAACCCATAAATGCCCTGGGTGCAGATAAAAAAGATCCAGATACAACTAGTTCTCTGTGTCTGAGGCCAGGAAAGGGCATCCCATAAATATCAAAGAGTATCAGACAGTGATGGGCTCTACATGAAGTACGGTCTCTCAACCCACTTTCCTGGCTGGGAATCCTAGGATTACTTCCTCCTACACCATAATGAAGTGTCTCAGCTTATCCTGCACCTACCCATGATACATGGTAGAACCAGAGGCTGGAACTCCCATGCCTCCCTATCCCAAATTCAGAAGGATTCAGAGGGATCTGAACCTCCACTACTAACTGCTTGATGCACTATCTCACAGAACAGCACCATTTAAAGCTGGTTAGAGCACAAAGTCCAAATAGAACCCAGGCTCTCATATGAAAATGGCATAGATGTCCATGGGATGTCACTGGTCCTACCGATATCCCAAGCAGAGTGAAAGGACACCAGCACTGGGATGGCACATGTGGCAACAGTCAGACGAAGATTAAAGAAGCCATAGCTTCAGTGAGCAACTCTGAAGCCCCGAGTGAAAGAAAGGAGGAAGTAGAGAGTCTCAGAAAACACAGGGGTGATATAAAAACAGTAGAAATGGAAGAATTGCAATCAAAGTCGACAACAAGTGAATAGTTCTATGGATATGCTTCTTAAAATGAAAGGGGAAGAAGAGTCGGTGAACTGCAAGATGGAACAGTAGGTATCACCCAGTCTCAACAATACTGGGCAAACAGTGACAAGAGCCCAGGAGTCTCTGGGGCTTAACCAAATCTCTACCATCTATACCAAAAGAGACTTGAGGAGAGGAGAAATATGGCAGGATGGGAAAGCCACTTACAAAAATGAGGGCTAAAAGTGTCTCCATTTAGATAAGAGACGTAGACTTAACAATTAAAGAAGCTGGGGCTGGAGGGATGGCTAAGTGTTTTAGAGCATTTGCTGCTCCTCCAGATGACCAGAGTTCAGTTCCCAGAATCCACACCTGATGGCTCACAACTGTCTGTAAGTCCAGCTCCAGGGGATCCAGATTCAATGCCCTCATCTTGCCTCTACAGGCATCCACACATATATGCATACAAATAAAAATAAAACAAATCATATATATACACATATATGTTATGAGATGAAGCCTAAAACTAGAAATTTCTTATCTAAATTTTTTTGAAGAACCTGAGTACATACCATGCATAGCAGACCCCATCTCTTCCAAGACTCATTGTGATGGTTTGTATATGCTTGGCCCAGGGAGTGGCACTATTAGGAGGTGTGGCCTTGTTGGAATAGGTGTGTCACTGTGGGTGTGGGCTATAAGACCCTATTCCTAGCTGCCTAAAAGCCAGATTTCTGCTAGCAGCCTTCAGATGAAGATGTAGAACTCTCAGTTCCTCCTGCATCATGCCTGCCTGGATACTGCCATGTTCCCGCCTTAGTGATAATGGACTGAACCTCTGAACCTGTAAGCCAGCTCCAATTAAAAGTTGTCCTTATAAGAGTTGCCTTGGTCACGGTATCTTTTCACAGCAGTAAAACCCTAACTAAGACACTCATGATCATTAAATTTCTGAAAACCTATAAAGAAAAAGTCTTGATGCTGCTCCAAATGATCCCTTATCTATGTGGGAAAGGTCATCCCAATGACAGGATTCACCATCCTTGTCACAAGGAAGCAGCTGGGCCCTGGGTACAGAAAGAAGAGAAGCCTGTCCCACCTTCTGAATCTATCAGCTTGGCAGGACGAAATGATTCAGATGAGGGAAAGCATGTCTGAGGCAGCCTGAAGGGCCTTCGGGAATGAGGAGTAAATGAGAAACTCTCAAATGGAGCAAAATGAGTTTTCACTACTACAGAAGACCTGCTCCAAAAGGACCACTATGTAACTGCTCAGAATACAGAGGAAGGATGGAGGAAGGAAAAAAAGCAGCAGGAAGGGACAGGGACCGTGCACAACTCACACCGCACTGTTTCTCTCATATCTGAAAATGGAACCACACCTCAGAACATTCACACTCTCCTAAGGGTGGGGAAAGGCAATGCTAGGCAATTATGTTATCAATGAGCGGGTAGGAGTCATAAACAAGGGTAAAGGAAGATGCCAACAAGCTGCTTAAGTCCGGTACATGCAACATAGTATCTCAAGTAGCCAGCTATTGAAGATATACTCTGAAGCACTACTGATAAAATGTAACCCAAGTAAAACAAAGAAAACAGATATATAAAAAGAAGAGAAACCAGCTAGGAGTGAAGCTCAGCACGACCACACCTATTGAACCTGTGTGTGAGACTCTGGGCTTCCTCAGCCCTGGAAGAAAGAAAGAGGAAAAGAAAAATAGAAAGGGGGAAGGGCAACATTGAGGCCTTAAAATGTCAACCATTATATTCAATGTCAGTGTGTTAAAATATAACAATGAAAAAAATACTTAAATACTCAACTTTATACTACCCGTGTAAAATTTCTAAGAAAATCATATAGAAAGAATGAAATTAGCATGGATAAATGCTACACCAGGTAAGCATTAAAGGGCAGCAGCCTGGGCCATATTAACATCATGGGAATGAACCTGCAGAGTAGAGGTTACCAGAGACAGAACAGGGACATGCACAGCAGTAGATGAGCAACTACACAGAAGACATACCAATCCAATCCTAATAACTATGTGCCAAACAGCATACCAGCAGAGTATGCAAGGCAGAAATTATATCTATAAAGGAGACACAGACCAATCTACAATATCAGAAGCAGGTTTCAAAATCACTTTCTTAGCTATCCTTTTCCTTCCATAGACAACTAAACAGAAAATAAGCAGTTCTGAAGCAGCCAACAGTGCAATCGATGAAAACTTTTGGATCACTCTACCCAACGCATCCAAAGCTTTGTGGAAAACACACTGCAGCAGACCATATCCTGAGCCATGGAACCAGCCTGTCAAAAGCTGGACAACAGAATCATTGTGTTATAGCCACACAGCCACATTCAGTGTGGCTCTAACACAGTGAAGGCACACTAGAAGTCAGTAGCAGAAAGATATGGTGGGAAGCCCAGACTTGGATATTATACATATGTATAAATAACCCATAGATCAATGACAATCTGAGGGGAGAAATGAATTGACCTGAATGAAAATGAAAATGTAAAGGCATATCAATGATTATGGTACACAGGATACTCTGTTATGCTCATAGACAGGAATCTAGCATGGAATCTAGCTGTCTTCTGAGAGGCTTCTTGCCTATTATTGCTCTGAGATCCATTTGTCTTAAATAACTTCTAAGGAGAGCAAAGAAAAAGATGTTTTTGTATGAAAATGTCATCTAAAGCATTATTCTGTACAATGAACATATGCTAATAAAACAGACAATATCTTTGTACAAAAAAAAAGAAAACTAAAAAAATTAAATATCCCTGTCTTAGTTAGGGTTTTACTGCTGTGAACAGACACCATGACCAAGGCAACTTCTATAAAACAACATTTAATTGAAGCCGGCTTACAGGTTCAGAGATTCAGTCCATTATCATCAAGACAGGAGCATGGCAGCATCACCCAGCAGCTGACTTGGATGTAGTGACCAACAGCCAAACAGTGGGTGGAGCTTCAGCATTCTTATGCAAGAATTGGGAGAAGGATCGAGGCCCCCTTCCACAGGAAGGCTAACAAAGTGAACTAACCTGGACCACTGGGGCTCTCAATGAGTGAATCACCAGCCAACGAGCATACAGCAGCTGGACCTTGACCTCCTTGCACATATGTAGCAGATGTGCAGTTTGGTCTTCATATGGGTCCCAAACAACTGAAGCATGGGCCATTCCAAAAACTGTTGCCTGTCTGTGCAATATGTTCTTCTACCTGGGCTTCCTTTTCTAGCCTCTGGGAGAGGAAGTGCCTAGCTCCACAGAGAATTGATGTGTTGGGGGCAGGGATCCATATCCCTTTCATAGGAGAAAGGGAGAGGGGTTGGGGGAAAGAATTGTAGGAGGGAGTGACCAGGAGTGGGGGCAGCGATCAGTAATATCAAATGAATAAATAAAAATAAAAAGACAGCTATAGATTAATCTCCATCATGAATGTAGGAAAGAAATGTCATTAACGATATCAGCAAATAAAGTTCAGAACTAATTAAGAAGAGTGTGATGGGCATTTCATATGCAGAAGACTCTGTTCCCAACACTCACCTGCAGTTTCTGGGTCCTTTATTTCCTCTATCCTTTCTGTGATGTTCTCTCAGCCTTGGAAGGGATTCTATGAATGTCTCACTTAGGGCCCAATGCTCCACATTTACTCTCTATACTTTGACCAATTGTGAGTCTCTACATAAGCTAATTCCCACTGTGAGCATTAGCTTTCTCTGAGGACAGCACTAACCTATTGGTATAAAGGTAAGCACTTAGTAGGTAGTTTGACACTGTGTCCACTTAAGAATTACACAGTAGTAGCACTGCAGGATCCAGCTCTCTCTGTAGATGGTAACACTGAAAACTGCACATTGTCTACATCTGTTACAGTGAAAGCAGAGGCTGGATATTCAAGGCCAAAACAGCAGTGTATGGAATACTCAGGAAGAGGAATAAGAAAGCTGCGGTTGAATAAGAGATAAGAGGAAAAACAGGACTCAGGGCCAGTGATGGAAGACCAGATGCTCTCTGGTTCCTAATGCTTGAGGGATACATTTAAGGCACTGATGTATCTTTCTTATACCCTGATTTCTGGTGCTTCTAATTGTAACAGACTAAATTGTAAGCAAGACTGTCTTCTAACAAGAAGCCTCTGCCTAGTTTAGGAAAGATGACCCAGACCATCCCCTAGATGAGGAGTTAACTAAGAACAAAGGCAGCTACTTCTTGGTGGCTGTGAGAACAGAGGGCCTGGTACAACGGAGGAGATTTTAGACAGCTGCCAGGTCGGAGGTAGCAACACCTGCCAGTGACTAACAGCTAGAAACAGTCAAGGTCAACAGCTAACGAAGCACAGTCAGAGATGGACAAAGGGGGCATCCACCACCCCTAACTGGGGTGCATGAGCAGATCATGGTCATCTTCTGGTTGGGATAAATGGACATGCATAGAGGGTGTGGGTCCTCCATTGGCTTGGCTCTTGATAGCATGAACCAATCTCAATAAAGATTATCTCAGCCTTTGTTCAGTTTCTGCCATAGACAAAGGGGTTCCACAGACTTTTCCCTCTCTTAGAAGCCCTTTCACTCTTAGAAGTTTCTCACTTTTCCTCAATCTTTCACTTGTCTGTAATTCTTCTTAATAAAGCTTGTTTCCCCTTTGCATAATCCCATGAGACTTCACATTTTGATTTTCATTGTACAGAACAATGAACTCAAAGCCACTGTCTTGGGTTGACCTTTGGTGACCTTGAGTTTGAGTGTCTGGCATCTTAGGACCCTGCATGAAGGAGCTCTAAAACATTGCTCTGGTTTAACAGAGTGCTGTACACTGTAGCTATTGCTACAGAACAAGATATGGAAATAAGGAGGCATGAAAATCAGAAGGGAAGACATGCACCTGAACATGTCTCCATAGGACATGCTCAAATATACATATTATATATTCACAACTCCATAGGACTTGATCATACATACATATATACAATCATATAGGACATGCTTGTCTACTTGGAAGTCACAAGGATCCTGCAAAAATAAAAACCTATGTATAAATAATATCAAATAATATCATTGAAAGTAAAAGCAATAAATATGTGTTGTATCAGGAGTGTTAGTAGTTGTCGAGGGAGAGAGCTGAGCTCATTCTCTTGGAACAAGAAATTGAACATCCAGGAAAGACTGAAGACCAAGCTGTGAGAAAAATGAAAGTTAACTGTTTTATTCCTTCAGGATAGGTGAGGCCCTGAGGCTGAGAGTCCCCTAGCAGGTACTGGCTTGGATATTTTATAGGGCTACTAGGTTCTCTCATTCCTTTCCCATACCAGTCCTGTTTAGACACTCACTCCATGCCTTCCTGCCATTTTGTTGCAATGTCTTCTGGGGACAAGAATCTCAAGATTCTTTTCTACTTTCCTTGTATATGTCCATCTAACCAACCTTCACTGCATGTCACACAAAATTAAATAATAGTGTTTAAATCTAGCAAAACATGTAAGACTCATAGGCTAAATCTGAGAAATAGGAAGTATGTCATGTCCACAGACCTAAAGCTCCAACTTTTTGGTGGATAAAAAAGCTTATATGAATAACAAATTAACCAGAGTAGCTTTAAATTGGGAGGAAAAGAGGAATATAACCAGATAAGTCACTATAGGACATCACAAATCTAATTATATTGGTATAATATTAAAAACTATCTTTAGTGGAAGAGTAGACAACAAAATCAACAAAGCAGAGTAGGAAACACAGAGATAGATCCACACAAACATGCCCAAGTGATTTTTGACCAAAAAAAAATTTCAAAAATAACTCCATAAAAAATTGCCTCTCTCACATGATGCGCTGGAGTGATTGGGCATCCACAGACAAGACTAGAGATTCCACTTCCAGCATGTGTGCAAATAAAATGGACCCAAGGGCATAGATGTCAGTTTAAAACTATATACTTTCTAGGAAGAAAAAAAAAGATCACTTTCAGGACCTAGGACTAAATCAAAGCTCTTAGACTTGCACTGAATGCCCATAAAAAGAAAAACTGATCAATTGAACTTTCTCAAAATCAGAACCCTTTGCTCTGCCAAAAAAGCTCTGTTGAGGGTATAAAAGGACAAGAGCCAAGTGGGAGAGAAAACACATGCACCAGGGCCTGGAGTGGAGACAAAACTCTCAAACCAAACACTGAAAACAAACCAATTATAAAATGGGCAAGAGACATGAAGAGACATTTCAGTGCTGAATCTCCACAGATGGAGGCTAAGCACATGAAAAGATTCTCAGCACTATTGGCCATCAGGGATATGCAAATTAAATCCACAATGAGACATCACTCCACACCCACCAGAACAGCTAAGATAAGTAATAGGAACAGTGCTGAGTTCTGAGAAGGATGTGGAAAAACTGGATCACTTTAACTTTCTGGTGGGAATATAAAATGAGCATGCATTTACTGTGTGACCCAACAACGGAGTTTCTGGCCTTTATCCCAAAGAAAAGAAAGCGTGTGTGTGTGTGTGTGTGTGTGTGTGTGTGTGTGTGTGTGTGTGTGTGTGTATGTGTGTGTGTATGACCATTCAATATTGTTTATAATAATAGCCCTCAAAGTATAAAAATACTGTTTATAATAAAAGCCCATCTGGGAAACACCCCAGATGGCCACTGGTGAGTGAAGGGTTAATAAGCACTCAGTGGTATAGCCACATCACTGAGTACTATAAAGAAATGATGAAAGAATGGTTAGTGTGTATGAACTACAACTTGGGTTAATCTCCAGGAAGCTGTGTATGGTGAATGCAGAAAGGTATCCTACAAAGGTTGCCTATTAGCTGATGTCATTTAAGTATCATATATAAAACCTACCCTTGTGTTCTGTACCAGTCACCTACAGCGTGAGAACAACCACAGTTCCTGATTTACAGTTTGTAGCACAGCTTAAACACATGTTCACAATTAACTAAGATCCCAATTAGAAGGTGTTAAGAAATGAGAAAGCTATAGGCAAACTGTTAAGCAATAGAAGTGAAGAGTCCAGCTGGGGCTAGAGAGTAAGAAAGATCCATAAGGGAAATGTGAGCTAAGGCTAGAAAGAATTGGAGAACTCTAAGAGGGTTAGGTCAGAGGAAGAATTCTGCAGCAGTTGACCAGCATGAGGAGAGATGACAAGGGACTGACATCTGATATGGGTGACTACAACAGCAGAGGAAAGGGTGGGAGGCAGTATTCTACCCAGAGACTGAGTATCATGTCCACAAGGGTTGGACCTTACGGCATTCACTGGGGGCAATGGAAGCCTTTGGAGCTGTATGTGGTAATACACCTGCAGCTGAGGAAGATGATGCCACAGTTTAGATGTGAAAGTCCTCCAAAAGCCCAAGTGCTAAAGACTTGGTCCCCAGGGTGGCCCTAATGAGCTATATGTACTTTTAGAAGCTGAGTCTTTATGGAAAGCACATGACTCATCAGAGGCCTGTCTCTGAAGAGAATCCCAGCTCCCTTTCCCCACTACCTTTTATTCTTGCCATGAAGTGAGAAGGTTTCTCTGTCATTTCCATCTGGCAAAATGAAAGGCATAAGAGAAACTGGCCCACCCAATCATGGATTGGAACCTTAAAACTATGAGCCAAAGCAAACATTTTGTATTTGTGATATAATTATCTCGGGTGTTTTCTTATAGTAACAACAACAACAAAAAGAACAACACATAAAAATAGCATCAGGAGTAGAGCCTTTGAATATCTCTCAACCCAAAGTGGCATGAAAGAACCTTTTAAACTGGGTTAAGGGAAGGGGTTGAAAGAGCTTGGAGGAGCAAGTGAGAACGGGCCTTCTTGGCAGGGTTGAACACACAACATGGTTTCTAGCCTGGGCTTTGACTTGCAATACTGCCTCTGACATCCATGCTATGGTATGACTGTTCCCCTGACTTGGAGCCCAAAGCCTGGGGTGGGGTGTGGCTATTGGGCCATTGGAAGTGAGAGTAAAGAAGCAAAACTAAAAGGTTGTGGGGATGAAAGAGCTGGGATTCCCTTCAGAGACAAGCCTCTTAGGAGTCATGTACTTTCCATGGCCTCTGGCCATGGTCAAGTCAAAAGTCCTTCATTTGAACTATCCGGGCGAGCAACAGAACAAAATTTCCTACAAGAGTATTACCACCTCAATATGGCAGACAACTTCAAATAATGCACTTATGAGGATGGAGCCATGCCAAGGAGTCCTACTATGAGAGATGTATGATCCCAGTGAACACTTCTACTAGGGTAGGATGATATTAACAAACTCTCCTGAGAAGCCAAGATAACTCCACTTTTTCAACTGGCTGGCTGCTGAGTCCTCTGACTTGGGTTTCCACATTCACTTTTATAAGTCCATAGAAGCTGTACCTACTACGCTCCCAATGGCTTTCTCCCAAATTAGACACATCTCCTGAGGTGGCCACATGGACCAATGAGATGAGTGTAGGAATAGCTGGCTTGGAGCTAGTGTCCAAAGCACAGTAGGTCCCTTCTGCTTGGTGGTCATATCATTCTGCATGTCCGGTGTCATAGCTGTCCCCACTTGACTCATGGATGTGGGATGGACATAGGCTGGTGCAGGCATGCTGAGCAGGTCTTAGCTGAAAGAAACTTGGTTTTGGTGGTTCCAGCTATAGGAGTACAAACAGGGCATTGTTGACAATGGTGACTGTCATAAGATATTTCTCCATCCATCAGAGCAAGTCACATTCCTGAGTGACTCAAGACTTTGGGATTCTAAAGACTACTGAAAAGGGAACTTCTCTTGTATGGGTTGCTATCTGTAATTGGTTGGTTGATTCACAGACAGATTAGAATTAGATACACATTTCTCCTAAGATTTGAGGAACACATGGAAAGCATAAATTAAATTAAAATCAATGTTTAAAGGACAAGCACTTTGGATGCAGATAAAATGGCACAGCACAGGGAGGGCTCCTCAAGATCCTGCAACACTCTAGCACCGAGAGGGAGACTGAGACTTCAGTGACAGGCCCCATACATAGGTCTGTTCAGAGGTTCAAGCTGGGAATGTCCTGATCCCAGACTATACTGAGAACTACCAAAGTGACCTGGGGCAAGTCCAGTCCCTTGGACCAGTGCCACCTCGCAGCTTTGGGATTGACTTGACTGGAGCAATAGGGACTAAAGAAATGACATGTGCAGAAAAGCTGGGATGGGGGTGGGCCATGAGCTCTGATGGAGAGGCACTAACAGCCCAGAAAATCAATGCATTTATTACATACAGCTGAATAAGGAAACTGGTTTGTTATTCATAGCTGAGTGAATAAGTAGGTTTATAATGTATTGCTGAACAAAGAGGTGAATTAGCTAATTGTGGGGGTGCACAGTCAGTCAGGGAGCAGTCTCATGCTTCAGCCATCCCAGAGGAGAAAGCTGTGGTTGATTATTTCTGCATAGTCTGTCAGCAGCCACATTTGGACCAGGGGAAGGCCTTGTCACTACCATGGGTCTGTGGAATTAGCATTCTTGGCGTGGCCATTCTTGTGTGGATATATATACAGTCACTCAGGACTTCATCACCACTCCTCAGACCAGTGTCTCTACCACTGAATCCAGAATCTGTTTTGAGGGCCTCCTATTCTGACAAGTGTGTTGTCTCAAGGAAGAAAGGCCCTTTGGAGAGATTGAGGAACATCCGGAAATGCTGACAGAAGTGGTTTGAAGAAGTGGGGCGTGCAAGAACGAGCATTTCACGCTGCATGCCTGTACTTGTCCACAGAACTTCCCAAAGTGGGACAACCTACATTCTACAGAACACACTTTATTTTTGCTTTTGAACTTTGGAAAGGACTGACACAGAATGCTCTCGCAACCAAAATAACATGGTTGTGTTGGTAATTCAGCCCCATTGAGCTAACAACTAAGGCTACCTCCTGTGTGCTGGCAAGTGGTGACACGGGGTAAAGAACAGCAAGTTTAATGACAATAGTCCAAAAGTAAACGATTAAGGAACAGAGAAACGTTTCTAGAAGCAAGAATGATGGGCTAGGGGAGGCAGGTGGCAGGGAGTGTGGGGTGGTTCAGTAACCAGAGAAGCTGTTTCTAGTATGAGGTGACTCCACAGGGAACACATCAACTTGTAGACTAGCATCCTCCTGCCTTGCCTTCCCCTGATCATCAGCCTGAATACAAAGGCTCTGGTCATACAATAGCCATCATGGGAGGGAAGGCACTATTCCAGCAGCTGGCCAGTAATAGCCAATAGCTCAAGTCAGTAGCTTGAGAGGGCGGTGGACTCAGAAGAGTGTTTTCCACACATATGTGGGTGCTCTCATGAATGGAAGGTCACCAAGATCAGGAAGAGAGGAGAAAAGGGAGACACTACCTCACAGAGATCAGGAAGAGGGAGGCTGTGACCTATATTTCCAGAAGAGAGAATTGAGGCCATGTATTCAGATACCGAACCAGCAAAGAAAAGAACGGGGATCCAACTGGAAGGGAAGGTACCACTGACCCCTGCTCCTAGCCCCACACTACACATCCCAGGGAACAGGGAACAGGAGGAGTGCTGGTGTCACTGTCGCCATGACAGCCACTGTAGTGCAGTGACAAAATTGTGCTTCTGAATATAACAGCACTCTGCTTCTAAGGGCACAGAACCGGAGGTTTCTGAGAGAGGAGAAAATGTGTCAGACCCTAGAAGGCTTTGAAATAGAATTCTAAAACCAGGGCCCCCACTTAAATCCCAGGAAACACCAAAGACATCATGTGTGACTGTACCAGTCTAAGAACTGAAACCACTGCTCTTCCCAGCAGAGACCCTGATCCTGGCCCTGCAGAGTAGAATGTCTGCTTCCCCCTGAACAGAGTGGTCAGCCTGCAAGTCAGATGCAGCAGTGCCATGGTTGCTGCTACCCAGGGACAACCAAGGTATGAGCTAGATTCTCTCTACAGCCAGAGAGAGAGAGAGAGAGAGAGAGACTTATTTGAATCCAAAATCTAAGTGTTTCCAATGAATTTAAAAATTTCAAAAACAGTTTACAAATGAACAAGAGAACACACACATGCAAATATACCACATCAGATGTGTCATGTTTACACATCACACACACACCCCAGGTACACAAATGCACATGCACGTGCATACACCAAAATGGAGATAATACAGATTTATAGAAGAAAGCAATACTTCTCATAAGTATTCATAAGTATGCTGAACCTCAATTTGGATTCCCCTGTTTCCCACCCCCTGTTGTTTTAAGATATGATGCAGTCACATTTGATTTCTAAGCCTCGATCCTAATATTTCCTCTCAAATAGATATCACTCAATGCTAGACACTCTCATTTTTAAGCAGCTATCAGCTTGCTTTTCTAACTATGAGAGACATTTGTAGCAGCTCTGCTGTCTGCTAGAGCAGAGCCAATCATTCATTTGTCTTTAGAGTTAGTGTGTGGAAGTTTTCTAAAAGAAAAAAAATGCAAAATCATTGGCAGGAAATGGCACATGTTATTAACTCAGCTGCGAAGAGTATAGAGAGTGGGAGAGTATAAAACAGAATTCAGGAGGCGATGGCTGTAGAAGAGCATGCTGGGCACGTGGTGCTTCGTGCATCCATAAACTACACGGAACCAAGAAGTAACATGCTCATCTTTGTTGGCCATGTGGTAGATACTTCATGCATCCATAAACTACATAGAACCAATGAAATGTCATACTCATCTTTGAGAGAAAACACCTGACAGCCGATGGAGGTCAGGAAGGATCCGAATATCTTACTGGGATCCTGAGGCAGGAGCTCAGAGCCAAGCAGGCAAACTGATATGAAGACTGCCCTTTCTCTCCGAAGGACACATTTCCCTCATAGCACCATGCTGTCCACAGGGGGCAAACATTCACACCACAGGGCTCAATATTCAGTAAACAACACAAGTTTGAAACAACTGTGAAAAGCTTGGAACCAGAGTCATTGCAGAAACACCCATTTCTCTGTTAGAAGTCCTTTGGTGGGGGCCCAGGCCGACATGAACAAGATTGCTCCCAGGGGAGTGGGCAGATAAATACAAGTGTGCTGTATGGGCACATCACGGCCAGGGCAAGATGAATCAACCTTACTCCAGCCTCCTTACCCCATGTTACACCCCTATCTCTCTGGAAATGAAAGGTCCAAAGCCAAGATCCCCCTGCGGTCTCCCTGAGTGAGGCTGTGGGTTACCATGGTAACTAGCACTCATCCCTAGTGCTGGCCACAGGTGGGATTTGTGCTCACTCAGATTCATGTGTCTGACAGGTTTCCTGGTCCATCCTCTCTGCTGCAAAGAATCAGAGCAGGAACAGTACGTGCCATGCTGCCGCCAAACCTCTAGGTGCCAATTACTTGGAGGGGGGAAAAATCATCCCTACGCCTCTGGGTAGAGAGTGGTGTCACCATTTAGACAGCTCAGTGAAAAGCATCAGACCTTTATTCATTGCAGTCCAACCTGAACACATTGCTACTAAATTATTTGTGGGCTATTGGATGGTATGTGCTCCACAGGGACTCCAGAGCTGGAGGCTGGGACCCTCTGCTCACTCTGCCCTGGTTATCACAGCAAACAAGGGATGTGTCTCTACAAAGCATCACAGACTTGACAGGAGGTCCCGCCTGCCTGCCTCAAGTGCCTGGCTCTCAGAGCTGCTAGAACAAGATGGATTCTTTGTGAGGAGCAAGGAGTGGAAAGGACCAAGGAAGAGACAAAAACCATTAACTCAGGGGTGGAATAAAATACTATGCAAGTCCTTATAGCAAGACAGTGAACAAAACAGGGACATAACTGCCATCTGCACCATTTATCCAAATCACGTAGAACATAAACAACCCTGGGGCTTCCCAATGAAGGGACTATGCATGCTAGGAACAGGGCTCCTGCAGGGGAGAGAGGGTGGGAGGGAACGTGCCTTTTTATTTAAGGAGGCTCAACTGGCTTTCCTGCACTCCTAGGCTTCCTAGATAAAAGTAGGCTTGGTCCCATGTTCCTCAATCCGTGTCATATAGCCAGGGACCAAAGCCAGTGGGGAAGAAGAGATTGGACTCAGTTATACATTCCAAACCAAGCTAGATTTATATCCACCTTTTAAAATCCTTGTTGAGCACTAACTGTGGGGGAAATGAATACAAATGCCTGCTATCTAGGCTGATCTCATTTCTAAAGTCTGAAACATTCTTGCAAAGCCATGGAGAACTAAGCAGGAACTCATGACCCTGAGGTCTCACTTTCACTGGTCAGTCTTTCTTTATAACTTCCAGCCCCATCGCAGGGTACATGACTTGGTAGGAGATTGGTGCACAACAAATAAATTCCCCTTCCACATGGGCATGCCACAGGGAGCCATGGACACTGCTCTGGAAGAACCTTTCACAAATCCTCAGTTCCATGGCCCCTTGCCAGAAGGCCTTACCCTTTGCTGAAGTGCTTTACCTTCACTGGAGGACATTGGTCCCATCTCCTTGTCAGGCTGTCAGCTTTTCAGACCTTCTGCTCTAAGAAGACTCTGAGGAATATAGTCAGCAAGCAAATAAGAAAATGGTATTCCTGTGGTGGTGAGGTGTCCAATATTCACACAGGGGAAGGGACAGAAAACAAGTGGACAGAAGAACAGAACCATCTGGAAGTGCACTGGCTTGAATGTGCACTGTCTTTCCCACATGGCCCATGGCAGACACGATGATGCAACTTCCCAGGCTCTTCTCCATCAGTGATACTGCCTACCAACAAGCCTTTGGGTAGCTGGTATAGAGCAAAGTCATCTCTTCTCCCAAGAAAGACTGACAATTCTAGTCCTACACACTGTCTAGACACCCACTTTATAGCAAAGCAAAAGTTAAGGTGGATTGTTAAGTTGCTTGCTGGGAAACATTGGGGTACAGAGCTGATCTTTTCTTTCTTTCTGGACCTTTCTTTCTGGACCCTCCTTTCTCCCAACCCACCTTCAAGACCTCTCTGTGTCTGAACACTTTCCATTCCAAATATATAATATCAGGAACAATACAACTCTTTCATGTGAGGTTGGCAGATGTGACAAGACATATGTGAGAATTTCTCAAGAGACCCAAGCAAGCACATCATGATATCTTCTGTGCCCCGACTTAGTTCTCCTAACTAGGGTGTAGTATTCCTATGAGGCAATGAAGATGCTTCTGGAGGGAGAAGCTGCACATGGATGTTGATAAGGCAAGATGGAACGGCTCTTGGTAGATGTTCTCCAAATGTACAAGGACAGCTCAGGCAGACACAGAGGCCAACTGACATGTTTCTCAACAGCTGCCAGTGTCAACCCATAGGAAACAGTGTTAGCATGAACCCCAAATTCCACAGAGAGCAGAGTGCTGCCAAGACTCCTTAGAGATTTGGCTAGCCTGTAACTCCTATCCTTGGCACAATCCTGGAAAATATTTCCCCCAGGGCAAGTGCCATATGGCTGCAGATCCTGTTAGACCACATGTATCTATGAGATACTTATCCTATATTACAATGGAGAGAGAAACAGCAGTAGCTACTTCGACATCCTAGTGACCAACATACCTGACAGAAACAGGCCAAGAGAGGTAAGTTCATTTTGGCTCACAGTTTCAAGGCATTTTTTCAGTCTAGAATGGTAATGAAGGCATGCTGGAGTTCACAGCAGCAGAATCATGTAGCAGCACAATGGAACAAGAATCAGAGTAGGTGCTGGAACCCACAACCAAGTAGCCTTCAAAGGCATATGCCTAAGGACCTCCTTCCAAAATCCAGGATCTATTAGCTTAAACATACACAGCCTTTAAAAGAGTGTCAACAGTCAAAGACTGAATGTTCAAAACATGAACCTGGGGCCAACAAGGCTGGTCATTGGATGTGGGAGTCTGAATTACAGTGGCCTCTATAGGCTCATATATTTGAATGCTTGGTTGGCAGGAACTACTATTTTTTTTAAAGGATTAAGAAGTGTGGTCTAGTTGGAAGAGGTGTGTCACTGGGAGTGGGCTTTGAGATTTCAAGGACTCAAGCCAGGCTCACTGTCTCTTCCTGCTGCCCTTGGATCCAGATGTAGAACTCTCAACTTCTCCAGCACCATGTCTGTCTGTGTGCTACCATGCTCCTTGCTATGGTGATAATGGACTAAACTTCTGAAACTGTAAACAATAGCCCCAATTAAATGTTTTCTTTTATGAGCTCTGTGTTGTCCTGCCTGACCCCAACACTCATATATTTTTATGTCTCCAAAACTAGCACCACATGAACATACCAAGTTCTGCTGAAAACTGGAGGAGTAGCCAGGACTCTTGAAATATGGTGGTAGAGGCTACTGAGTGCCCATGTGACTACATGGAAAAATCTAGTCAGCCTTGTTTGAGTGGGGAACTCCCATACACCCACTTCTCTCTTGAAGGCTTTAAAAAACAATTTATTTACTTTGTTGTCATATATATCATGTGTATAACTGGCACAGATAGAGTACCCAGAAGAGTACCCATATCCCCTAGAACTGGAGCTACAGTTGGCTGTAAATCACCATGTGGGAACTGAACTCAGGTCTTCTAAAAGTGCAGCAAGTGCTCTTAATCACCAACCATCCATTCAGTCCCATGTTCTCTCTTTTTAAAGACAAAAACAGGCTTCCTGATTTTACTCCCTGGAGCCTTTGTTGGGATCTTATTCTCAGGGCATCTTGCCTATTCTCCCAGTAAAAAGTGTGTGGATTTTCTTAAGTGGCACCTATGGCTGTTACAGCGGATTCAAATGCATCTATACTTCTTCCTTAGCTGAACTTCACATTATTTTTCCAGACCTTCTCTGCTTTGTATTCCTGATTGTCAGTGAAAACCTCGCTAAAATAAACCAGCAATAACCTCATCAAACCCAACAACACTCTGCTATCTTGAAATTCCCTACTGAGTTAATTGTTCATGACTTGAATTCAACCTTACTCAAACCTCAGGGCATTCTCTCAATACTGACGGGAACACTTTAAAAGAAGAAAGATCTTGGTTCATGGTTTCAAAGGAATTTAGTCCATACTAGAGGAAGAGGCATGGAGAAAGCCATGATGGTGGAAGTGTGTATAGGCGGAAATTCCTCACATCCCAATGGGTCAAGCAGCAGGGAGAACAAGGCCAGAAACAGGGAGCAGGGAGCTAATAACCTGCCAGGTCCTAGTGACCTGTTTCCATCAGCTAGACTCCACTTCCTAAAAGTTCCACACCTGTCCCAATAGTCCCATCAGCTAGGAAACAAGCATTAAACTGAATCTATGGAGAACTTTTCATATTCAAACCATAACCAAGTGTTCTAGTTTGTTGTCTGTGTCTGTTCTAAAGACCATGGCCAAAGCTAACTTGGAGATTAAAGGGTTTATTTCAGCTTATACTCTATCAGAAAGGGAAGTCAGGGCAAGATCCCAGAGGCAAGAACTGAAACAAAATCAATGGAAGAACACTGCACACAAGCTCGCTCTCCATGTCTTGTTCAGTCTGCTTTCTTACACAACCTACGACTTCCTTCTCAGGGATGGCAACATCCACAGTGATATGGTTCTGCCTGAATGAATCTTTAACAAAGAAAAGTCTCTATGGATTTGCCTACAAACTAATCTGATGGAGAAATTTTCTTAGTCTAGTTTACTTCCTCCCAGATATGCTTAAGTTTGTGTCTATTTAACAAAAACTCACTAATACACAAAGCATGTATCTGCTGAGGAATGTACTGAAATTGCTCCTCAGATGGTGTTCTGTAGTCTAACACTGTTCAACACCACTTCACAGCTTGGTTAAACAGAGCTAGCTTTCATCCTGCAGGTTCATCATTCCTGGTCCACTCATGTGCCCATACGTGCTGAATCTCTGGTTGGTTCTTCCAGCCATGTCATACCAGGAAGTTTGGAAATCTCTGATGTACAAGATCACTAAATGATCAGAGGCAGTGTAATGCTCTGAACTCTGGCTGCCTGAACAATATGTTCCTTACAGAAAGGGTGAATTCCTATAGTTTCTACATCACTTCCCAGATCCCAAGGTAGCACTTGGGCTTTGTACCAACATGAGTAGTGTCTACAATGATTGTGAGAAGAGCACACTGACCATTCATCTATGAAACAAGAGGAAGACATTTGTCATGGCATCAAGAATGGCTAGCCACACGAGGAGCTGAAGGCTGTAGAAGTTTCTTATCTCTTGGTATGTTTGGAGAAAGGTTTTCCATAGCCTCAGACATCTGCAGATTCCCACACCCATTCCCAGAAATATTGCCTTCCATGCCTTCTACTGAGAAAATGAATCCTTCATTGTCTGCTAAACCTGCAGTGACTTTCTCTAAAGGAGATGCCAGGCAAGACAATACTAATGTTCTTCAGAGCCTACAAGCAGACCTATAAGCAGACTTAAGACTAAGCAGGCTCCTCGAACCACACTACTAAAGATCTTACTGATTTTGCTAATCCACTCAGTAGAAAATGGAGGAATGTGTGTGGGAATGTATTTTAAGTGTGTGGGATGATGGTTGAAGAAACACAAAACGAGATCAGCTTGAGTTTATTGATGTGGGCCCTCTGAGTTCTAGGTTTAATATGGAAGCTCTAATTTCAAAAGGTGTCAAAAGTCTCCTTGAATAGTTGGCAGAAGCATTTGTTGAAAGATGGTCTACTAAAAAGGAATTGGAAATGCCTGGTATGCTAGAATGGGTACGCTGTACAAAACCCAATCCTTCACATTAGGAAGGCCCAGAAGACATGATCTTCACTAATCCTCTAAGACACAAATTGGTGGAAGGGGCACAAGCACATTTGAAGAGCTTTGGTTTTGCCCTTTTCCTAGTACCAGACCTTAGGGTTGAAGATGATGGTGCTCAGTTGGATGAATTAAATGCAGTGGGTTTAATTGGGCCCTTAAGGTAGCAGGGGCCAGGTGGCAGCACTGCATTGCCAAAAGCTGATCATAACTATCATAACGGGCAGCATAGGCAAAGCGACCTCCATAATGACCTAACCCATAATGGGCAGCACAGGAAAAGTGAGTTTTATAATGGCAAGACTTGCAAGGACCTTTAGTATTGACTCATGAAGTTTGGGGTGAAGTCTGACTCACAGTAGGTCAGGTGGGTCCCTAAACTCATCCTGTGCTTATTTCCCCAGTCCCAGAATGCCTTATCCACTGTTATGGTGTTCCACACAGCATTGCTTCTGACCAAGGGAGTCACTTCTCAGCCAGAGAAGTATGACAGTGGGCCCATGCTCATGGAATACATTGTCTTACCATGTTCCCTACCATCCTGAAGCAGCTGGCCTCATAGAAATTTGAACTAGGCTTTTGAAGATAAAGTTACAGCACCAATTAGGTTTCCGCAGCCTGGAAGACTGGGGCAGGGTTCTCCTGAAGAAGTATGAACTTTAAATGAGGGTCCAGTATATGGGATGATTTCTCCCATAGTCAGAATCCATGGGTCCAGAAATCAAGGGATAGAGGAGGGAAGGATTCCACTTACTATCACCTCTAGTGTCCCACTAGGAAAACTTTTGCTTCCAGTTCTTGAAACCTTAGGTTCTGCTAACCTGTAACTTTTACTCCCAGAAGGGATGCATTCCTGCCACGAGCAACAACAAACATTCCGTTGAACTGGAAGCTCAAACTTCCTTCCCCCTGGCCACTTTGGGCTTGTGATGCCCTTAAGCCATGGTTCTCAACCTATGGGTCATGGCCCCTATGAGGGAGTGAACCAATGCTTTCATACAAGGTTGCGTATAAGCTATCTTCTTGCATATCAGGTATTTACAATCCATAAACGTAGCAAAATTATAATTATAAAGTAGCAGCAAAGCAGTTTTATGGTTGGGGGTCACCACTACATGAATGTGATGGCTTATATAAGCTTGGCCCAGGGAGTGGCATTGTTGGGAGGTGCAGCATGTTGGAGTAGGTATGGCCTTGTGGGTGTGGGCTTTAATGCTCTTGTCCTAGCTGTCTGGGAGTGAGTATTCTGCTAGCAACTTCAGCTCCTCCTGTACCATGCCTGCCTGGATGCTGCAATGTTCCTGCCTAGATTATACTGGACTAGACCTCTGAACCTGTAAGCCAGTCCCAATTAAATGTTGTCTTGTATAAGACTTGCCTTGGTCATGGTGTCTTGAAACTCTAAGCAGTAAAACCCTAATTAAGACAATGAGAAACTGTATTAAAGGGTCACAGCATTAGGAAGGTTGAGAACTACTGCCTTAAGCCAACAGGCTAAGAAAGGAATAACAGTGTCAGGAAGGGTGTTGATCCTGATTACCACAGGGAAGTTGGATTGCTTATCCACAGTGGAGGTAAAAAAAAAAAAAAAAAAAAAAAAACAACTATGTATGGAGTACAGGGAATCCTTTAGGGTGTCTTTTGGTGTTACCATGTGCTGTGATTAAAGTTGGGAAAACTATAGCAGCCTAATCCAGCCAGGATAACACTAGGCACAACCCCATCAGAAATGAGATATGGGTCACTCCTCTAGGAAGAGAGCCAAGACATGCTGAGGTGCTTGCTGAGGGTGGAGGAAATACAGAATGGATAGTGGAGGAAGGTATTTATATTTACCAACTAAAGCCATGTGATTAGTTGCAGAAATGAAGATTGTGCTTCATATGAGTGCTTCTGTTGCATTTTGTTATGAATGCATTTGTGCAGATATTTGTGTTTCTTTCCTTGATTTCGGTATCATGTGATATGATATCAATTAAGAGAATATTAGTGGTTATTTAAGTTTGAGGTACTAAAAGTCCCTTAAGGTACATTACCACCTACCCTAAAGTCATAGTACAGTTGTACAAGGATAGTTATATCATGTTAGGAATAATTATGACCTGGGTATTGTTTTCATTAGTAAATTAAGCATGACATGAGGAGGTGTGATTGTGTGTCAAGTTGACAAGGCATGGACTTGTTGTGGTTTCTATTCTTGATTGTCAATTTGACTACATGTGGATTAATTAAAACCCAAATGACTGAGGATACTTGTGAGGGATTGTTTAATCAAATCATTTGAAGTAAAAAGACCCACTTCTAATATGGATTTTGGGTTAGTAAGATAAACCTTTAATCGAGATTTCTTGAGGTGGGAAGATCTACCTCTAATCTGGACCACACCTTCTTCTGGCAGCCTATATAGTGGACATAGAAGAAGGAAGCTTCTCACTTTGCCTGCTTGCTCTCACCCTTGATAGAAAGTCCACGCATTCACTGGCAAAAGAGCCCATGTCTTTAGGATTCCCTTGTATACTAAAGACCAGCTGAGACATCCAGCCTCCTTGTACCTCTAGCAAACCCCAACTGACAGAGGTGGAAGAGCTGCAGCCTTGCTAAAGGAAGTATCTCACTGGGGATAGTCTTTTAGTCTAACAAGCCACACCTATTTACAGTGTGCTCTCTGCTTAGTACTTGTGGTTGAGGATGTGAACTCTCTGTTTCCCGCTCCTGCTACCATGCCTGTCACTTGATACCATGTCTTCCTACCATGATGGACTCTAAACCCACTGGAACTGTAAGCTGAATCAATTCTTCTATAAATTGCCTTGTTTATGGTGTTTTATCCCAGTGAAAGAAGAATGAATATATCAGATGTGTCTGTGAGCAAGTACCTTGGAGGAAGGGGTAGCCAGCAGAGCTCACAACCAGTCCCTGGACTTCTAACTCATCTCTATTGACCAATGGCTCATCTGACCTTTGGTGGTGTGGAAACCAGTAGAAGTGACTCTGGGAGTCCTTTGCAACAAGAAGGCAGAAGATGTTCTTTTCAGTGGAAGCTGACCCAGCCCAGAGCACGTATGATGCCCAGCAAGGGGCAGAAGGAGTGGTGCAGCAGGGAAGTAATTCTGAAGGAAGAGAGATGAGGACTGTGCTGGATATTTTTATGTTAACTTGACACAAGCTAAAGTCATCTAAGAGGAGGGAATATCATTTAAGGAAATTCCTCTATATGATCAAACTTCAGGAAAGCCTATAAAGCATTTTCATAATTAATGATTGATATGTGAGAGCCTAGTCCATGGTGGACGGCATCATCCCTGGGCTGATGATCCTGTGTTCTATAAGAAAGCAGGCTAAGCAAGCCATAGGGAGTGAGCCAATAAGCAGCAGCCCCCCATGGCCTCTTCATCAGCTCCTGCCTCCAGGTTCCTGCCGTTTGAATTCCTGTCCTGACTTCCTTCAATGATGAACAGCTATATGGAAGTATGGAAGTATGAGGCAAATAAACCCTTTCCTCCCCAACTTGCTTTTTGGTCATGATGATTCATCACAGCAATAGAAACCCTGACTAAGACAAGGACTGGAGAGAATTTGAAGCAGGTGGTGACAGGATATAAGTGTGAAACCCAAGAAACAGATGTGTAGTTAGAACAGAGTCAAACCAAGGAGCCAAGTGGAGTCACATGATAGCAGGCGAAGGTTGGGTAGCTGAGGTGTCCTTGGAAATCCTTAGTTCATTCCTGGTCATGAACACGTGGCTTACTTCCAGCTTCTGATTCCTAGAATACTAAGATTGTTGAACACATGTGGGGCTAAGTTTGAAGTGTTTGTAGAGGCTCTTGGTAGAGGAGTGATGATCAAATGCCCCCCAGACAGTAGTGAAGGAGGCCATGACATGTTCCCTTCCAGAGATACAATGATTGGCCCAATAAACTGTGTGAGAAGGGCCATCAACCTCTGCCCAGCCCAGTACCACTCATTTTTGGGTAAGAGATTACACTTTGTCATTTTTCAGGTTTGTTTTTCTTGTGACGAATGAGGTCAGATGCTATACCTCAAGTGTGTGTGGGTACCCTCCTTTCTGTAAATAGTTCATGTGTCTTTTGTGTCCATCTTCTGTAAGCGACAGCTTAACTTTATCATTAAATTTACTCAGGAGGTTTTCTTCCATTTAATTTTCTGTCAAATGTATTAATTTTCCTTCTTAGGCTTTTTGGTTTTGTATCACAACTGAAAAAGGTTCTCAGTACATAAGCAAATCACTGTGCCTTCTTCCGTAAGGTTTTGTATTGCCTTCATTTCTATTGTTGATTCACTTGAAATTTGTTTCTGCCTAAAAAAGAGCTAAGATTCTTCTCAAAAAAAAAAAAAAAACCCACATAATTTTCCAATTGTTTCATTACTATTGATTTCAAAACCAATCTTTAGATGGACATTTTGACAGATGTGTTTAATCTCAGCACTCAGGAGACAGAGACAGACAACTCTTTGTGAGTTTAAGGCCAGACTGGTCTACATATGGAGTCCCAGGCCATCCAGGACCATATAGTGAAACCCTCTCCTCCAAATTAATTAATAGTAATGGTAATCTTCAGCACACTCAAATTCCATTTGTATTTGTGTGTGCTTCTGGGCCATATGCTACTCTGCTGAGTTAGACAGCAGAATACTTGGCACAGAAACTGTCAGCCCTGTTCTGTACTCTGGTGTAACTTAGAGTGCTGATATCGTCAACTGCATGAAGATTTTAAATAATCTAATTGCACATTACCAGCCTGGCCCTTCATGGATGGGCACAAATCACTGTAGAGCTGATTCATTTCCCAGAGTCCCCAGTTCAGGTGGCTTGTATCCTCACTGAAAAGAAGTTGTTTCTGACTTTTAGAAACTGTACACATATACTCTTTGAGCCCATGTGATTTCTCTCCTGGGATGTCTCCTCTTTCACCGGTGATGTCATGACCTTTGTTTTCTTTCCTTCCCAGCTGCCTTTCTGTCTTTTCTCCCCACTAGCTGGCTGTTATCATTACTCATGGGATTCACTGACTTTCCACATCTCAGCTGTACATTTCTGCTCTCCTTCCTATTTCCTTTCTTACAGTATCCTCAGGTCATTATTCGCATAACTCTGCAATGTGGATTCCTCCCCCATTTGATCTTGACCTTTCTTCTGCATGGGGGCTCTGGCCAGACAGACTTGCAGCATTCTGAGGCACAGTCCTAGAACTAGTGCTACTGGGGTCCCAGGGAAACAAGAGGACTCTGTTGAGGGTGAGGATTTATATCCTTTGCTGGAAAAGAGATAAGACAAATTCCTTGCCCTCCGCCCATTTCTGTCTCAAGTCCCTGATGAGTAGTAAGAATGACGTCTGATGCTGTAGAAGAAAACATACTAAGAATAGATGAATATAGGGGTCTACAGATCTGCCTCAGAGCCATTGGTCAAGGGCCAAAGAACTCCCACATCCAGCTTCCTCAAATTGGGGGCTAGCAGGCACTGGAATGACACAGTTCAATGCTGGCTGAGTCTCCTTTCCTGTCATCTGGAAGGTTCTCTGCCTGTGAAGCAGACAGTGAGCTTTTCTTCTTAGCATTCTGCTGTACATCTGCAGCTATTCTCAGTACCAAGAGCCAGGTAAGAACTGATGGCCAGCTGCAAGGTGAGTACTCACCTTCATCTGGTGGGAGGACTAAGAGCAGCAGCTCTAGTCAGGTGCACAAGGGCAGTTCCCAGGGGCTGTGAACTGTGAGGCTATTCCCACTGGGACCTTCCAGGACCTCTGCCCCCTCTGAACTATGGAGCTACTCCCACTGGGTCCTTTCCAGGACCACTGCCCCCTGTGAAGTATGGGGCTACTCCCACTGGGTCCTTTCCAGGACCACTGCCCCCTGTGAACTATGGGGCTACTCCCACTGGGCCCTTTCCAGGACCACTGCTAACTGCTCTGTTGCTCATCTCCCTATCTGGGCAGTGCCTAACACCCAGCCAGGAACACCCAGCTGCTGCCTGCCTCCTCCAGCTGAATGAGGCCTTTCCCTTACAGGCCTGGGGAAGCCCATGTAGGGAGAGCTACGGTATGCTCACTCTGTGGTTTCTTCTTGTCTCTAGTTCTTAATGTGTTTTGTTCTACACTGTGCACTTTGGGGGAATTTCTGTCTAGAGCTGCAGGCGAGCTGCACATTCGCTTCTAGCTTTTGTACTGTGTTCTCTACTACCCAGCAACTTGTATACTGTGTTTCTGAGGGACAGCTGGGTGGTTTCCATTTTGTGGACTTGTTGTCTTCTCTAGCGTAGCCTCCCCTACTCACCTTGCTCCTCAGAGTAAGGACTTTGAGGGATTTGGAGATATCGTTTACTGATTTCTCTCTGGTATCTTTCTGTGGCAGGCAGTCTTCTGTAATGTGTTTTGTTTCCTTGGTACTTGCTGGCGGTGGCATGCAACACTGTCACTGGCGGTTCTTTCCCATCTACTTCTTGGTTTTTAGCCTATCTGTTGTTAAGCATTTGAGGGTAATATCTAAGGTCGTTTCTTGCAATGTTATTTTTTCTTTTTTTATTGGTTGAGAATTTTATACACATATATAATGTGCTTTGATCAAATGTACTTCCTGCTCCCTCCCTTCCAGTTCCTCTCCTATCCCCCCAAGCACTATTCTTTCCAAATTTCAGTTTTTCTCTCCTTTTAAGAGTCCATCTTTTCTCAGTATGCTTTCAGTATGAACATAGAAAAAGGACCGTCTATTGGAGCAGATGTAGCCTCTCCAGCTATATCTCTGAGGAAAACTCCCTCTCCCAGCAGCCATCAATTGACCATAGCTCCCCAGGTAGGCGTGAGACATCATGCCTGTCCCTGCCCATGCTGGAATTCTGTTTTGGCAAGATCGAGCCAGGAAGAAAAAAAAATCGTAATGCTTCATTAAGCTTGAACTCTCTACTTAAGAATCATCTCCCTGCCCAAGCACTACCCTTACCACGTTGAAGTGGAGGTGCACAGTGCAGTGTGCAAGAAGGAATTCAGTCAAGTCATCCCATGGTGTGTGGTGAAGATTCAGTTCTGGGCTTGGGTGGCACAGAGGTCAGAAGCTGAGCTGCAGTGAGAGTTTAGGTAGCAACACCAGAAATGAAACCACATGCTCTGCCATCAGGTACACCAGGCAGATTCTGGGCTTCCAAACACACTACCTGGAAGTTTTGAGGCTGCAGGAGAGGATGGCTCAAGGCAGTTGCACAAACCCCAGAAAATGCAGCACTTCAGAAGGAAGTCACATAGAACACAGCCATCCTTTGGCATGCGCTGGGGCTCTTACTGAATGTAAATCCCTTCAGCCAGCAACATTCAAGAGGATGTGACATAGTGTCTAATTACAGTCACTAGGAAAAGCCCAAAGAAGGCTCTAAGATTCCCATGATTAGTGTTAGCAATGCAGCTGCCTCTGGTAGACTTTAAAGGAAATGATTACTGCTATTGTGGGAGGTGAGGCTTACCTAGTGGAAGGATTAACCAAGAACATTCATGAGTGAGTGGGATTCTCTCACAAACTACATGCACACATGTGAATGGGAGATGTGGTGGTTTGAATGTGTGGCCCCACAGACTCATGCTTAGTCCACAGAATGTGATACAGTTAGGAAGTGTGGCCTGGTTGGAGTAGGTGTGGCTTTGTTGGAGGAGATATGTCTCTAGGATCTCTGACTCTCAAGTCAGCTCACTTCTAGCTGTCTGCCCATCTGGACATAGAACTTTCAGCTCCGTCTCCAGCACTGTGTATGCATGAATGCATCCATGTTTCCTACCATGAAGATAATGGATTAAACCTCTGAAACAGTATGCTGTGGTTATGGTGTCTCTTCACAGAAATAAAACCCTAACTAAGACAGAAGTTGGTCCTAGGGCTTGGAGTATTGCTGCAATAGGCCTAACCACACTTTGGTTTGGAGGAATGTTGACTTTGGTAGTTTGGACTAGAAAAGCAGTAGGAACACGGAAGACAGTGGTATTGAGGGTGGCTTGTACTGTGTGGGCCTGGCTCAACAGATTTCAGAGAAGAAGAATGTTAGTATGTGGCCTAGAGACCATTCTTGTGGTATGATACTTTGGCAAACAATGTGACTGTTTTCTGCCTTGTCCAAAAAAAAAAAAAAAAATCTGTCTGAAGCTAAACTGAAGGATTATGGGTTAACAGCATTAGAAGAGGACATTTCAAAACAACCTAGCATCCACTATGTTGTGTGGTTATTAGTGTTCATTCTTATAAAGAGCTATCATGAAAAGGAGCAAGCTGAGCAAGGAAAAATACAAAATGTACAGTTCAAGGAGAAAAGAGGCACCAGGAAGTGGAATGGAGCTAAGTCCTGTGTTCAAGGAGATAAACAGATTAAAGAAAAACCTGGTGCTTAATGGAATAAAGGGAATGGTGACATCAGGGAAAGATCACACCGAGCTGAGCTTTCAACTCGTAAAACAGAATTGAGAAAAGCTTAGGGCCTGGTATGGTAGTGCACACCTTTAATCCCAGCACTCCAGAGGCAGATGCCGTCAGATCTCTAAGTTCAAAGACAGCCAGGTCTACAGATTGAGTTCCAGGACAGTCAAGCTTAGGCAATAAAAGAAACCATCCAAAACAGAAAGCTGGTGAAGATGAATTGATCGAGGGGCCATATTCTGGCCTGAGAAAGCAGCACAATTTGGCAGCTTCAGCCATGTGGTTCTGGCTGTAGAGTCAAGGATAAAAGAAAGGGGTTATGAACTCTTTCTCTGTGACAAAGGAAAGCCAGCTGAGGACAGGCATGAGTCAGGGATGCCCCTACATGGAGGCCTAGAGATGCCATTTTGTGAAGCTGTGAAGGGGATGCCTTGATTGCCTTGGAGACCCCAAAGTGTTAGAAATGCCAA
The DNA here is from genome assembly GCA_028551405.1 of Uromys caudimaculatus. Classification (NCBI taxonomy): domain Eukaryota; kingdom Metazoa; phylum Chordata; class Mammalia; order Rodentia; family Muridae; genus Uromys; species Uromys caudimaculatus. The sequence goes on along the minus strand of CM052705.1, from coordinate 116,487,177 downwards.
AGTCATGGGATATCTGCTGAGGAGAGCTGCTAACAGGAAGTGGAACCAGCCCAGGAGAAAGAAGTGTGTTGTAGTCAACAAAGATGAAAGGAGTTGGAGATCTGAAGAGTGCTTTGACATCAGATATGGAGATCCAGAGTTTGGAATTTGCCCTGTTTTCTGTCTTGCTTTGGTCCAGTATTTCCTCACTGTGTTTGTTTCCTTTTCCTCCATTTTGGAACAATAATGTATATCACTGTGCCAGGTGATTACAGTTAAGAGATTGCATGAATATTGGAAGAGACTTTGAACTTTGAACATTTAAACAAGTTTGAAACTGTTATAGACTATGGGGGCTTTTGAAGTTGGACTAAATGCATTTTACATTATAATATATCTACAAATCTCTAGGGCACAGGAATTGTAATGTGTTGGTTCAGATAAAAAAAAGTGACCCCCATAGGTTCATGGGGAGTAGGACTATTAGGAGATGGGGCACTGACCGACCTTCTACACTCTCCAGAGTTCACAGTGAGGCTAACATCCTCATATACATAACATACTTGTTCAGAGCAGATTTCTGAGATAAGCACAGCTTGACTCTGGACTAAACTGCATGTTTAGAAAGCCCTGGCACTACTAAGAGCTCAAAGAAGAGCAATAGTGACAGAGCTGGCCCTGTCCCCTTACACTGTGAAAAGTTCACCTTGAGAAGGCCACACACGACTGTGGCTAGTAACAATGCTGGTCACCAGAACAACCAGGGTCAAAGCATTTCTACAGCTGTCTGCAAGAGGGTACGTACAGTCCCAGGCAGTAATGTCTGGGCCTAAATTCCCATAGACTTCTTCCTATGGAAAGAAAGCAGATAGATCCTCTGTGGGGTCCAGGCAGGTGCTCCAGCAAATATGCAGCCTGAGCTGAGAGAACAGAAGAGGGACACATCATATAGAGACACATCAGAACCCTAAGTTCTCTCAGACGCTAGAAACCCCATGTCAATTGCCATAGAATAATTCATTTATGGTGACTCCCTCCTGGTGTCCAAGTCCATCCTTAATACCTTCACACCATTCACCACAGTCTGCATGTTCTCAGCAGGGAAGAGTCACTACCAGAGTAGGTCACATGGGAAACCTTATACACAGCCCAACAGAATACTCAGCACAAGGAGCAGCTGCAGGGACTCAGTGACTAGCTCTAGAAAATGCTATACTAAGAATAAACTACTTAGCAAAAGAAATAAGATACACACCCAAAGGAGCTGAGCTTAAGTGTCAAACACTCTAAGGTCTGCAGCTAGGGGACCACTGGTGTGTCTTTTTGGTACATTTAAATATCTATAATGCAGCCCAGAAGAATATCGTATGAGTCATTTGCTGGGTTCTTCTAGACATAGTATAAAACTGTAGGCCAAGGCTCTGTCACTACAGCACATAACTCTTGAAGCTCTGAGATCATTGTCCCGGTCCCCCATCCATGCAATACACTATTTGTATATAGGTTGAATCACACTCATACTCAGCAGGCCCCACCCCAGGGTAAGAGCAGGTCATGGTGGATATGGTACAGGCAACTCTCACTAGGCCTATCCAAGAAATTCTAATTTCTACCTTGAAACTTGAACAAATCACAGACACTTGGTCAAGTGGGGAAGAAAGGAGCACATGGGGTCTCCGGGTAGTTCGCCCCTCACCCAAGCTCCTGGCTATCTTCAAGTGTGAACCAAGAACTGCCTGACTCTTACAGACATTGTCTTGGTGGAAGACCCTCCAACTAAAGCCCTCTTGCCAGCCATATCACTCTCAAAGAGCTCTGCTGTCTCTTTCCGAAGGCACTGGCATCCTTAATGAAGGAGAGCTAAAGGGACATAGAGAGACAAGGAAAGCAAGTTCCTTTAGATGGCCACTACCTTTTTTCCAGAAGACATTACACATTGCACATAGATATCATGGGAAAGTGGGAGGGAGGACATCCAACCAGGACCAATAGGGGAAAGGGAAAACAGAGAGACCCTATAAAGATGCCAAAGCCAGTTTCCATCCATTTAGCAGACTTCTAGACTTAGTTCTTCCCCACCCCAAATGGATAAAACAATCTCTTGGCTTTATCTGCAGCTCGATCATCCATCTTTTCCAGTTATTCCGTTCTTTGTTTATGCGAGGGAACAAACTCATTCATCCCCTACACAACAGCAGAATCTCTGTTATGTCAGTGTTCCAGGTACACCTACCCATGGATCTTCTCTTCAGGCTGAGAGCAGACAAGGTCACCTGGTGCAGGGCTAGGTCCCTCTTCTCTGCAAACCTTTGGACCAGAAATGGTCTCAGGGTCATCTCACTTCAAATATGCCTCTTCCCTGATTGAGAATTCTCTTCCTGAATGCAAAGGATATAACTATTTTGTGTTATGTGAGCAAGCCCACAGCAGCTTGCTGAGAAATCAGGACTATGGACTCTCAGTGGGGTGTCTCCTGGGAACTAGATCTATACCCCACTTGGTTCCTCCTTTCAGGTTAGGAATGATCCCCAGATACTCCAGAGCATGTACATGCACCTCATGCCTCCACAGCCCCAGAGCTATCGTCAGCCCATCAAATGTAGCTGGCAGATGGGCCCCTTAGCTGTGCCCACTGAAGTCATGTAGCACTGTATATATGCACAGGATGGACAGAAATTAATGAGTGAAGAGTCAGCAAAGAAGCAAATAGGAGAAGCTCAGCCACTGGTCAAGGCTACACCAATGCCCTTGGACTGAGTCCTACCACAGAACACAGAATCAGAGTCTGTAGACTGGGCAAGTGTATAGCTCCCATTCCCTTCAATGGGTGAATTTTCTGAATCAGCCATCTCTGGGGTCTGAGAAGGAATGGAAGGTTCCAGGCACCACTGGCAACAAGTGTGAGTATACCAGGGTGGCACTTCTATGCCTTCTGTGCAGCACACACAAGAGGCATCTCAGCTTCTACCCTCGATACACTATGGAAACAGCACTGAAGGAGAAGAGAGTAGAAATCCTCTGCCTGTGCCCCTTCTGTGGTAGCCCCAAAGACATTGGTATAGCTTTGACCTTAAGATAGTTTCCTGATGCCATTGGGCATTGAGGCAGCCTATGTCTCTCAGCAGCAAATGTGTATATTCTCAGGGTGGGTCAGCCTGCATGGGACTCAGAGAAGAAAGGCAGTGGTGGGTGGCAAGATGCTAATATGAGCTCTAATGGGAACCTCTTGAAGAGCCCTTGAAGAGTGGTTGGGAGGAGTCCACCCAGTATCTAGTGACAGACAGGGCTCAGATAATTAGACAGAACAGCCCATGAGGGCATGCCACAAATTGTACTGGACAGGCCTGGGTCTCAGGTGGATGCTGTTAATGGAAGGCTGAAGAACCCAATGGTCCCAGCTCCATTCTGTTAGCACAGCGTGGGTGAGAACCTGGGGCAGCTGGAACACAAGCCTGTGGTGTTTGTGGTGACAAGCCCAGGCATAGACCCGATTACATCTCCCTGAGGGCTTTACTAAGAGCCCAGGTACTCCTGCTGGCTGTGGCCCAGGATTCATAGGTAGGAACTACAACCCCCACTTCCTGTAACTACCTGCTCATTTGGCATAAACTTATTGCTCAAGTAATTTAAATACTAAAAACAGATCAACTGGATGAAAAATGTACACTTTATTTCCACTTAAACCCCTTGGTAAGTGTGTCCTGAACTTCAGCGGATTCACTGACAGGAAGGGCCCCCATGGGGACAGGACCTTCTCCTATCTCTTTGGAACTAAAATGAGCTTGGATCCCAGTTAGCACCACAGTATTCATCTCTTGGAACCCACAGTAAGGAGCCTCTGGGCATGTGGGGTGGCTACAGTTACCATGGCTTCAGTGGGCCACTCTGATCCTTATGGCATCTGCCTTCCACTCTCATCCAAAAGAAGATTCAACCAAGGTGCACTGTGTAAAGAAGATGAGAAACCAGAAGGCACTCAGAGAATGCCTCCCAGAGACCAAAGCCAGCTGAGAATCAAGGCTGGGATCCACATATCTACGGATAGTGTCTATCCTAAAGTGGTGCTTGTCAAAAAGAACCCCAAAAGCTGAGGCTAATGACTGAGAGCAGCTCTTAGTGAGGGGGGCTGAAGCATGGCTTGAAAGACAGCCTGGCACAAGTGGCCCTAGTGTGGACACAGCTGCAAGGCACAAGAATAGCCAGGGCCGGACAAAGGGTCTGCCTCTTTAAAAGATTGAATCTGTGACAGCTTAATAACGCCAAGGGCACCGTGACACCAGGGAAAGATGTGGTTCACATATGCCAGATTGAAAATCTGTCACTCATTGGCTGTACAAAAAGAAAGTAAAATCATATTGCTCTGAAGAGTGGCAGCATCATTTAAAGGTCGCCATTAATAACATGCTGGGAGACCTGCCCTGCAGACCAATTGGGCCAGCTCAGCTGATGCCTGCCCCCTGCTTCTGCCTCTGGTATTTTCCACAGCTTTGCTGCTAAAGGGCAGAAGGGCAATGACTAAGCTCACCTCCAAGCCTAACCATCATGACGTATCTGTTACACACTTGCCCCACCGCCACCTAACCCTTGGGAAGCTATTCCACTTAAGAAGTCCTCGTGGCATTGTAAAGTTTACTTAATTAGGAACATGTCCCCACAGCCAAAGAATGATTACCCAAAGTGGGCCCCAGGATCAGCAGTTTAGCAGTGGTTACTGACTCCATGAAGGTCCAGGATGCCAGTTGAGGATACCAACCTTAGGAATACAGAACACCTGCCCTCCTGCCTCAGAGAGAGCAGTATCAAAGTGTTAATGGCAGTCAAGATAAGTCCCTCCCCTGAGCTTACCAGGATTCTGTATGAGAGCTGTAGAACTCATGAGCCCCTTCTCCACTGAAAGGGAGTACCCAAGGGTTTGACAGCAGAGCACCCACAGGCAACAGGACTTGTGATTCTCACTTTTCCTTCCACAATCTTTTGTCCTTCTGTGATTTAAGAAGCCATGTTTGACATTTTATAGATAAGGCCTCAAATGGAGGGACAGGGTTACCAACCCACAGTCAAAATTTCTGAGCCAGAATTGTTCCTGTCTAAAAGAACTGCAGAGAAACAAAATGGAGAAGAGACTGAGGGAAAGGTGGTCCAGTGACCTGCCCAACTTGGAATCCATCTCATGGGAAGGCATCAAGGCCTGACACTATTACTGATCCTATGGTGTGCTTACAGACAGGAGCCTAGCATGGCTGTCCTCTAAAGGCCCAACCAGCCCCTGACAGAGATAGACACAGATACTTATATCCAACCATTAGACTGAAGTTGAGGACCCCTGTGGTTGAATTAGGGGAAGGATGGAAGAAGTTGAGGAGGGTGACCCCATAGGAAGACTAGCAGTTTCAACTAACCCAGACCCCTGGGAGCTCCCAGACACTGAGTCACCAACCAGGCAGCATACACAAGCTGGTAAGAGGTCCCTGACACATTTATAGCAGAGAACTGTCTGGTCTGGCCTCAGTAGGAGAAGATGCACCTAATCCTCGAGAGACTTGAGGCCTGTAGGAGGGGAGGCCTGATGTGGGGGAAGCATCCCCTTAAGAGACAGGGGAGGAGGAATGGGATGAGGAACTGTGGGAAGAGGGACCAGGGGAGGCAACAGTTGGATTGTAAATAAATAAAATAATCATCATTATCATTGTAATTATTATCATTATATAGCATACTATATATTATTATATATTATATAATAATATATTATATATCATATATTATATATGCTACATATATAATATATATTTTATTATATATAACATTATTATATATTATACTATTATATTATCTAATAATATTATTATATAATTATAATATTATAATTATATTTTATATTATTTATTCTTATATAATAATTTATTAGGCTGAGTGCAAACCCATGGCAATGAAAAGATCCAGTATCCCCCCCTGGGTGGTCTTTGCCTTTCTCATCTCTAAATATGTCTGCACTTTAGAATCTGTGCCCAGGGTGCCTGTCAGGAATCCTTAGCTATCTCGCCTACATTGTTGCTCTCCCCCTTGCCAAAAGTTGCCTGCAGTTCACAGATCACATCTAGGGAAATGCCAGTGCCACCTTCATTGTACGAGAGACACTCAAGTGCTCTCAGGACCCAAGACCACATCCACATCTAAGATGGGCTCACAGCAAATCAGAAGAAAACCATGTGCATGGTTTGAAGTGGCTACACACACTTGAGATAGCATTGTGATGCTCCTCCTGTGGAGGTGGCTCAGACTTTACCCAGCCTTCCATTGTGTCATCTGCCTTTTCCTGCTGATCCATGTATTCTGAACACACATAAGGTGCTTACAGGTCTCATTGTTTCACTGGCATTTCCCAAGGAGACATTGCAGACTTTGACAAGACCCGAGGTGCCTAACATTCTGTGTGTGCCAGATGGTTTTCTTCTCACTGGTGTGGTCTGTGAGGAATCCTGTTCTACCTTCATGTGCTTCAGATTGACTTCTCTAAGTCCCTAGGCGGAGAGGAAAGAATGGATGGAGAACTCATGGTACCAAAGCAGGACCAGCTGTGAATGCTCAGGGCAGGAGCCATTCTATGACTTGGTTGGGGCAGGAAGGATGGCCTCAGATATGGGAGCTGGGAGCACAGTGGCAATTAGAAGTGTCAAGACAAGGAGTTAAGACCAAAGGAACAAAATCAAAGTGTAGATGTTCCTGAGCAAACTCTGTGTCTTGTGTGAGCATGGAAAGCTAGAGACAGAGAGACAAAGAGACACAGTGAGAGATGAGACATAGAAAACAGACACAGTGGAGGAAATGATTAGTTAGTTAGTTAGTTAGTTAGTTAGTTAGTTAGTTAGTTAGTTAGTTAGTTAGATGGATGGATGGGACAGACAAATGGACAAACATGGGGGAGAGAGGGAGCAAGTAAAAGATATATAAAGAAGAAGAGAGAGCACAAGACCTCTCCCAGCTGCCCCACCTGCCCTGTGATGTAATTCTGCCAGAGCTCTCCTGCAGAGAGGGCCAGATCATGAGCAGAGCTGGAGCAGGAATAATTAGGGGTCCAAATGCAGAAACTGTTCAAGCGGAGACCATGTCAAGAGAAGATGTCTGGTGGCAGCAACTTTTAGGGCTGGAGAATTTTCCAAGGAGAGGCTGGTGGGAAGCTTGTAGCCAGGGCAAGTCTTAAGCTACCCAGAGGGGAATCTGGAGCATGCATGGCCAGGCACAAGGAACAAAAGCTGGTGATGTCCATGCTGGTCCTAATTCCTCAAGAAGACGTGCATGAGCTCTGACTGTGAGAGCTGCACAAGACCCCTCCTTGTGGGCTGTGACCACTGGACTCACCAGCCCCTTCCTGTCCCCTATATCCTGCTAGTACCAACTTCAGGACCATTGTTGTTGTCAGAGGAGCATCAAAGTGCGATAGTGACTGTGTGTTGTTGCAGAAAATCAAAGTCCTGGGCCTCTCTGGAGCACCGGTGGAAGAAATAACAGGATGAGATTTACTTAAGCACGTGGCTCCTTCTTTCTGGGGTCTTGATGGTACAGCAGCTCGGAGCTACTGGGTAGGTCCCAGCTAGCTATTGGGCTAAGTTAGCCTCTACATGCTGGGCATAGTAACCAACGTCCGACAATAAATAAACCCACACAGACAAAGCCATATTGTCAGCAGCAGTACCCTCCGTGATGAAAAGTCCAGTCATCAAATGGACGACTAGGACTTGAGCTGAGATTCTTCTCAATGCTACAAGCAACTCAGTGGGAGTAGGAGTGGGCAGACATCTCTGAGGTCTGCCATTTCAGCCTGAGCATGCCAGACTTCAATGTAAACTCTTTTGACAGGTGCAAGTCTGTCAGACTGCAACATAATAAGACACTGTGCCCTTAACAACAGATCATTTTCAGAGTCGTGTAGGCTGCAGTCAGAATGCAGCATGGCAGGTGCCTGCTGAGACCTGCTTCTGGGTTCACAGACCAGATCTCTGTAGTGTGCAAGGAGTGGCTCTGCTTTTACCTGGCCACATCCTGACTGGTGTCAGCATGGAGATGGTGGTATCTCACCTTTCATTTGCACAGTTAGAGAACCACCTTCGCCCCTAACAGGGAAAGGGATTGGAAGGGTATCACCAGTTACCACAGTACATTACAGAGAACGCTGAGGAGAAAGGGGCTATCTAGAGTAGAGGGCATTGAGTCAGAAGGCCGTGGTCCTCACAGATGATCCGAGACCTGAATGTAAGGAGGACTGTGCCTAGCTGGACAGACTGTGGCATTTTTCCACTCTGATCATGTCTGCTACAATGTCTGCATGCTCCCTGACATCAATGGAAAAATTGTGAGTATAGTATTGAGGTCTTAATCACAGTCTCACTCTTTGTAGATTCTGTATGTGGTTTGTGTCAGAGGTAGCACAAACCTTACACCTGCAGCTTTGCTTTGAGGCACGGCTCACTAAGATACTAAGTAGCCATGCTCAGAAGAGGCTGCTGCTGTATGTCTCACATCAGCCTATCTTCCCAGGGACCACCATATGTCACAGGATCCCTGTTTAGGGGATGTTTCATAACATGCTGCTCCCCGTATAACCAGGTGCTGGGTCTGAGACTCAGCCTCACCCATCTCTATGAAGAGAAACTGAACACTGGGTGAGGGAAAGTTAGAAGAGGTTACTGTTGGGTGGTGAGTCCCCAAGAATGAATCATGGTGTCCACTGTGACCACTTAATCTGTAGAGTGAGAGTGAGCACCCACAACCCACAAGGAGGCCCTTAAGGAGGAGGCAGGAGGGGGTAAAGCATCAGGTCAATGGGATCAGGAAAGACAAAGACAGGCCAGCAAGATGGTGCAACAATAAAGCACTTGGGGCATAAGCCCTAGGACCTGAGTTTGATCCCAAGAGCTCATATAAATGAGGAATAAGAGAACTGATTACACAATGTAACTCTCTGACCTCCACAGGCACAGTGTGATATGTCCGTGCTTATGCAGTACCACACACACAATAATAATAATAAATACAAACCATAAACAGAAAATAGAATAAGCACCAAATAGGTAACATCAATCGTGATACCCTGGCGTGTGGAATTTGAGGTGTCCGACCACACTTATAGCTCTATTCTACCAAATTCCAAATACCAGAAAGGATCCCCATGATCCCAGACCAGGATAAAGCAGATGAATAAGGAGAGCTTTCATCCTCCTACTTTTCAAAAGAGAACCCACAGAGACTACTCAGGCTGTGGCGTGTGGGTGTCTGATTCCACACAACCCTGCTTTCTAGGGAACTGGGGCTTCCTGATGCTGGAGGACTATTCCTGGTGTGTTGTTCTCACGCATACTGCAGATACCCTCTACCCAGCCCTCACTACTGTGTCTGTAGACACTGCCAGTCTTCTGGATCACGAAGCAAACGCCACATCCTGTGTCATAGTGATATGTCTGTTTTGATATCTTCTTTTTTTTTTTTTCATACAAGACTAAACTTTTCTTCTACTGCCTTTTTAAAAAGGTTTCTTTTATTATTTATTTGTGCACACCCACACGTGGCACGCCTGCATTCGAGCGCACACGTTGGCCAGAAGAAGGTTCTGATCCCCTGGAGCTGAAGACACAGGTGCTACAATGTGGGTGATGGGAACTGAACTTTGGTCCTTTGCAAGAGAAGCAAGAACTCCACCCTTCCTTTACTTCCTAAATTAAATTGTTCCCACTTTAGGCATAAGGTAAGTGTCGTAAGCAAGCGAATACACATTGGCATCACAAAGTCTCAGTGTATACCCTCCCGAGTGTCGTGTGGGCTCAAGCTGACCCAAAATAAATCCTTGCTCCCTTAATTTCCTCTTGTCAGGTATTTGGCCAATAACTACCGACTGGTGACCATAGAGAGAGGAACAGAACCTTAAGGACAGCCGCAAATGCTCAAGTTTGAGGCCACAGAGAACAGTGGTTGACTACTCTAAAGTTAAAAACAAACAGTAACAGAATTCTTAGTTGGTATGAGAGGGTGGAGTGATGTTTTTGTTCCCAGAGTTCATGTTATCTGGGAGAAAAATAAAGAAATCAATTTTCATGGTCATCTCAATAAAAGCCTCAAAAGACAGAACCAAGAGAGACCAGGTTTCGTGCTCTGTGCTGGACCCTCCAAGGTTTGTCTCTTGTCCTCTTCAAAGCTCTCTTGTCTTCTCCTGTGGTTTCTGCCTCATTCTTTGGGAAGGTGATCCTCCAGTTCTCTGGTAGCATCACCTGCATGCCTGTGCAGGGCTGGGCAAGGAACAACTTCAGTCAGTGCTACCTGAATGAAGTAAAGGCACCACTGCCCCACCATTCAGAGTGAATAGGTACCCCTGCGAGCTCTCGGGAGTTACTACTGTCTGCTCACTCTTTGCTTCTTTCTTGTGCTTACAGCACAGATTGACCCTTTGTCCTCAAACATCGCCTTTGCTCTGGTTAAATGTGTACAAAGAGAACTGGCTGGCCTCCCCCCCCCTTCCTTCTCGTAACCATTTGCCTGATGACGTGCTGGCAGCTACAATAACTGTTTCCACTCAGAGGCCCAAATCAAAGCAAGCTGAAAAGGTCAAGGTTTGCCATGCACAGGAGCCCCAGCTGCCTGCACAAACGAACCAGGATGTGGTCTCAGCAGCGTCCTAGGCTGGGGGGGGGGGGGGTGCAGACCTATGCAATTTACTAAACAGGGTTGCTTAATAAAACTGGCTTTGAGGAATGAACTACAGCCAATATGCACCCAAGCTTGTCTTTTGCTGCCAGAGAGCTTGAACTACATGATTGGGGTTCTCTGCCATTGGCCTTTTGAGTACAGGGGGATGTGGAGGAGAGAATGCTCATACACACTGACACCCCAGCAACATCACCTGTATGCCTGCTCAGGACTGGGCAAGGGACAGCTTCAGTAAAGTTACTAATTTCCAAAGGAAACAGGCATATCCCCAGATAAACCCACGTCATGTCTTGCCTGAAGAATTTACTTAGAATATTCTCCTGCTGATACAGAGAGAGCAGCCCTCATCAAGAGTAAACCTCCCTTCCTAGCACAAAGACAACCACACAAGTTACACAGGGTTGCTCTGAATAGGGAAGGCCTCTGTGGGTCTCTTGGTACAGCCCCTTGCCTGGAATGGCTGAACCCTAGATTCCTGCAAGTCAGGATTCATAGAGCGGAACAGCCAAGGAGCATGCACAGCAAGAGCCATTGACCATCAGCTGTCATGCTCTTGGTTTCCCTCATCCCCGCACAGTACTACTTCTGGTCTGTATTTGCTTACTCTGACACATCGCTTCACACCTTTCCCTAGTCATCACACATCCTTGGGCCAGCATCTCTGAGCCCCTCATAGTCACCCTCCTACTCTCTGCTTCAATGAGATTCGCTCTCAGATTCCACATGCCTAGGGGCTTAGGGAACAGTGTTCCTCAGCAGGATTACAGTTGAGAGAGGAACATGAGCCACAGACCCATCCCATTTGTAACTCCATGGGGAGGATCTGTGCCCTCTGAGGACGGCACAGGGACTACTAAATGGGCATTCTCTGGACACTGGCCCCAGAGCCAGCTGCCTCAGATTCTTAACAGAGTGTAGCTCGAGGCAGGAATGCTGCTATAGATGTGACAGGAGAGAGCCATTACTTATGCCCCCCCTGAATCTATTTCCCCATGCCAGAAGCCCCCTTCTTTGTTTCCCTGTCGCTCTCCCCAAATGTCGTCCCTAGAAATTGGACCTATCAAAGTGCCCAGAGAAAAGCAGCTACCAATAAAGCTCAGAGGCTCCTCTTGAATAAAGACATCACCCAGAAAATACACTAAATTGGGATTTAATCGTGAGAAATTACTTTCAATTACTAAAAATTACGACAAATTACTTGTTGAATAGACACATTCTTTTACCACCATTAATAATTTAAAATTGCTAATTGTGTGTAATTGTCAGTAATTTTAGTTCTTTCATAAGAAGCAAGGTGCTGTATTATGTAGGTCTTGCTTTTCAGGGCCTGGCCCCCTACCCAGCACCTCCTTGTGTGGCAGCTCCAAGCTAGAGTCATGATTCACCTTTCCTGGGCCCCAAAGCCAATCCAAGCATGGTCAAGATGTGGGAGCCCCAACTGACAATCAGCAACTCAGAGATCGGGGGTGAGCATCGTTAATAGCTGGTTGTCAGTCACTCAGGCAGTTCTTCAGATATCTTCTCCTTTCTTGTCCACATCTCAGAATTATGCAGTCTAGCCTCCTGACATTATGGCCTATAGCTTCATCAATCAGAATTCCTGGGAGGCTGTGCCACAGCCAGCTCCACCTGTGTCCCTACCAATTGTACCCTGTTAACCACCTATTTCACCTGCCCTCCTTCTCTATTGTCTTCTACTATCCCCACCTCCCTCCAACTCTCTGGTCCAGCATGCCTGCCCTAATCCTACCTCTCTCATCTACCCCAACCATCTCCCAATTTCCTTCCTTGTCTACCTAGAAAATCTCTCTCTCCTCCAAGGATGACTTCACGTCTAGAGTGCCCTTAGTAAGTCTCCTTTTGCCTGGCTACCATCCTTATCCTATGCAGCCCATAAGCCTTACTGATGATGACCCTATTGATAAAGGAGTCCCTGGAGTTAACTAGGAGCTTACAGAGTGTAAGAACCACATCTGCTGGGAGGTGTGCCCAGGGACTTCAGAGGGATCTGATGATGAAGCTGGATGTCTTTGATGGACACTCTTGGGAAACGTCCTCTGACAACCCATACCTTTGCCCCCTGCCCTGGCTCAATGCTACATCCTGGTCCACAGAAAACACCCATCTTTGATGCTTTGATGCTTTTGCCAGCCCCTTGACTCTGACACTGTGGGAGGAAAGAATAAGTCAGCTGTATAACTCTTTACTCCTCAGCAAGGAGATAACAGAGTAACCAATAGATGTACTTAGGTGCCTATGTACCCACATTTAAGAAGTGACTCTAGCAGTGCTAGGGGTCACAAGAGGGGTATCAGGTTCTCCAGAACAAGGCAATGTCTCCATCTAACCAGTGACCAGCTGACCTGCACAGTGACCCCAGGAAGAAGCCCCAGTCAAGCAGCTCCTTCTTCTGGACCCTGCTACACAATGCCTTGTTCTCTCTCACAGGCACCAGTGTGCACATCTGCATGCCTCATGCCAGATATGATTAGTCATTACTTTTAAGGCTGTGTTGGAGCAGATGTGATGTGAACATGTTTAAAAGAGTGGCCCCCAAGTCCTCACAGATCCTCCCTAAATTAGTATCTAGACCTTATCAGCTGCAATTATATCACAGAATTGCAAAGGACTAGGTGCATGGCTACCAGTTTGTCACCAAAGATGTGTGCCCCAGACCACTTGTGACTGCAAGTTTCCTGTGAGTGCCAGCACCCTCAATGTATGGTCTTACGGTGCTCTGAGTGGAAGTTCACTGAACTCATCAAGAAAGACATGGTGACTATAGGATATCCTCACATGTTCAGATCATGTCTCATTGCTCAGGACTTCACCAGCCAAGATCCTTCTCAGAATGTGCATGACCCATCCATGGGAGCCAACCACTCTAAAGCCCAAGCATGTCCACTTTCTACCTTCTCACGGGCAGTGACTTTTTAACACGCTGTACACTAGTGACCCCTTGGCCTCGAACACACTTTAGCATATCCTCTTCCCTCCTCCCTCTCACTTCACTAACTCCTGTCTGAGTCCTGGCATGAGCTCTGACAAGGCACAGTCACCACCATATGAGGGAGGAAGCACCCCAAACAGCCCCGAGGGACATAAGTGTCTCTTTGTACCTAGTATCCATGCAGGACAGAGGTGGTACCTACCCCCAAAATTGCTTCCTGGACAAAGTGACTTCTATATGAAGCCCATACTTTCCCATCACATCCCTCATAATATACTTCTAGAATATTCACACAACCAAAAGGGTACATGGACCTCCATCAAGAACATCTAGTATGAAACAGAAAGGAATGCCAAATTTGTCTGCCCTATCAGGTTACTTCCCAGCCCTAGGACTAGATAAAGGTGAAATTCCACCACTGGAAGCTAGTCAGTGAACATGAGCTCCACCCTTCCTGACCTGAGTGAGTATGCACATTTGACCCCGAAGGTTACTTACAACCATCACTGCTCACCAAGGTCCATGAGGATGGGTAGGATCACAGGTCCATTCTTTCCTGTCACATAGATGCCAGTGGATCCCTAGGGACACAGGTGGATCCCTAGGCTTGCTGGCTTGCTAGTCTAGTCAAACAAATGATATAGTGGCTGGAATGAAAAATGTTCTCTCTAGACTTGGGTATCTGAAGGTTTAGTCTCCAATAGATGGTGCTCTTTAGGATGTGTCATGGCCTTGCTGGAGGAGCTACCTCACTGAGGCAGTGCTTTGAGAGTTCATAGTCTAGCATCACTTCAAGTTCTTTCTCTGCTGGAAGTTGAAGATGTGCTCTTTCGCTTTCCGCTCCAGCCACCAGCTGTCATACTTCTCCATCCATTATGTATTCTCCCTCTAGAACTTTAATACTAAATAAACTCCTCCTTTTACAAGGTACTTTTGGTTATGGTATGTCTCAGTCAGGGTTTCTATTCCTGCACAAATACCATGACCAAGATACAAGTTGGGGAGGAAAGGGTTTACTGAGTTTACACTTCCATGCTGCTGTTCATCATCAAAGGAAGTCAGGCCTGGAACTCAAGCAGGTCGGGAAGCAGGAGCTAATGCAGAGGCCATGGAGGGATGTTTCTTTCTGGCTTGCTTGCTTGCTTGAATTCCAGTCCTGACTTCCTTTGATGATGAACAGCAACATGGAAGTGTAAGCTCAATAAACCCTTTCCTCCCCAACTTGCATCTTGGTCATGGTGTTTGTGCAGGAATAGAAACCCTGACTAAGACAAATTGGTACCAGAAGTGGGGTATTCCTGTGACAACCTGACCATGTTTTGGGGAGGATTGTGGAAGGACTTTGGAACTTTGGGCTAGAAGATCCATTCAGTGTTAAGAGCTCTGTGGAGTGTTCTGTAGGAGCTTGGTCATAATGTTTGTGCAGGAATAGAAACCCTGACTAAGACATGGTATTTCATCATAGCAACAGAAACACAATTAACACAGATGAGTTGCAGAGCCTATCTCAAAGAAAAAATAAGATGGAGAGAGATTGAGGAAGCCACCTGATGTCAATCTCTGGCCTACACACACACATATGAATACACACTCAGGCATGTATGTACACACACACACACACACACACACACACACACTACTCAGGGCTGAAGCAGAAATACAGGTGGAAAAAAATGTACAAGGGAAGGAAAAACAGGTAGAAAAAGAAAAGGAGAAGGCAGAGTTGGGATCAGCTGGTACCCAGTCCCAGTCTGCCCCAAGTACACATCAAACAAGCAGGCCAGGCCCCTTTAATTGTGCAGCACCTCAGTCATAATTGTGTGGAATTGGTGACCAGCATCACCCAGACTCAAAGCTGTTGTCCCCATTACTTTAATTTGCACATATGGTTTAGAAGCACCTGATCCTGAGCACAGTGGCAAAGATGATCCTAAACAAATAGGAAGAATATTAAGGTGCATGCTTTATAGTCTTTGGCTGGGAGGCCTGCTACCAGGAGCTAAGAGGCTGAACAGTGCTTCTTATGTCGAAATAAAAATGAGTAAAATGCCACCATACACTATCTGCTTTGCAGCAATATGCTCAGACTGGGTTAGTGATCAAGGGAACACAGACCTTCACCTCAGCTTCCACTGACTTGGCCTACAGGCTTTGTGCTCTGCCTTGGCCCAGTCCATATCATTGCAGTCAGACCATCCCTTGTCATTTGGAACAAAGTCAAAAAAAGCTAAACCCTTTCTGTCTTCTGGCAAGGAAGCTTCTCCACAAAGGCTTCTGAACAGTTAGAGATAAAAGTGGAATAAACCTGTCAGGTCTCTGGACCCCCAAGACATTTTTTTGCTAAAAACAGCAGGACTTACATTTAAAGGAAGGTGAAAGCCACTTACCCCACGGAACTCCAAGAATTGGTGAATCTCAAAGGAACTTGCCCTGTAAGAAATCTGGGTATCTGCCAGAGGTTGGACATTGCATATGGAAAGGGGTTCTTGCCCCTCCTCCAGCTAATGAGACCTCAGTACCCCCAAGAAGCCTTCAAGCACATGGAATTGAGCTGTGGTCTCAATGACAGTCTGCCCTGTCAGTGATGGCCCCTTATTCTCAGTAGGGGTCCACTCCTCCTTCAATCGACCCCCCTTCCTTTTCCTTACTTCATTTCAAAGCAGTAGGGCAAAAGACAGGAGGTGTCTGTCCAAAGCCTTCAGATCCCTTTTCTTCGATTTCAAACCAATTCACACCCAAGATAATAACCTCACACTGCCAACTAGCTGTCAATCTTTCCCTGTCATCTTGAGAGAGTGCCTTACTAAAAGTGAGAGGCTTTGTCTCAAATCTGAGATGAAGCCAGGTCCTTAAGAATATGAAGGAGAAGCTCCTAGTGAGCCCTGGGATGGCTGCCCCAAGAATGGATTTGAGTATCAGCCAGAGCTCCCCTTGGATCCAGTCCACATGGTAAGCTGTGGGCAGCATGAGGTCTGTTCCCAAGGCGGAGTGACAGCTGTTTGAGACGTTCTGAATACTGGTAGAGCTAGCAAAGCACAAGGGCCACCAGCAGTGGGTACAAGGCTTCTCTCTGCCTGTCCCATTTATAAGACCCATATCTCCTGCTGAGAGACCGAGGGAGGAAAGATCCAAATGGGTGGAAGACGCATTGGTCATGCCAGTGAAAACCAGTAATGGGACACGTCATACCATAAACATGAGAAAGGAAGCCAGTACTTTGGTCAGGCACTGTTATGGAAAGAAAGCTAACTCCTATTAGGATATGAACCTGCATCAGGCTGATTACCAGAACCAGCAAGGAGAGCACTAGTTCCTGAGTCTGTCTGTGTGTGGCTCACATGATCCCTCTGCCACAGAGTTCTCAGCCTCTTTCAAGACACTGGCGTCTCTGCTACCATACATGTGATACTAGCAGGAGCAAGGCCAGACACTGAGGATCACTGCTTCCTGGGTCATCCACCATCTATCCTGAAGGAATGCAGGACATCCAGCGAAGCCATGTCTGGAAGAAGTAAGCAGAGAACTACCTAGAACTTAAGCTTTCTTCCCCCTGAAAATGATTGTCCTATTTAAAACTTCTATATTTAAAGAAACCGAAGTCAGATCACATATGTCAATAACATGATGAAGACATGCCTTAAGTATGTGCTGCAAAAATATTTTAATGTCATTTTATTTCCACTGTAGTTGATACTTAGTTTCCTCAAGGACACTTACTAGCAAGTCTCTGTGCCTGTACAACATCTGTATATAGACGACAAATATTCCTTGTGTGTGCAATCAATGATGCATACAGGCACCTTTTACATTTCAAGAGAATACTAAACACTAACAGTCAATGGCAAACAAACATAGAGTACTATCCACCAGTCAGGTGTGTGGCAAATTCAGGTATTTAGTAGCTCAGCCCACCAGGACCCAGTGAGGTAAGTATTGCTGGCATGTCTTCATTTCACAGATGAACAAACTGGGTCAGGCAGTGGTAGCTTGACATTCCTGGCCAATATGAGTCGAGAAGGCTACACTCAAGCTGAACCACAGCCAATGGTATCGGTTAGAGCATCCATTTTCTTGTCTTTAGGAGACTACACATGCATATAGAAGCACTGCTTCAGCTCTGCCTGATCTCTGGGAACCTTCAAGCATTTTCACTGACATGACCCTGGGACATTTCATCCTGAGCTGCTACTGACATTATCCCAGTGATAGATTAAGTCTGTGAATGCACAAGCATGGCTGACAAGGGCTTCTAAAGAAGGCATGCACACCTATGTGCACACTGCCACTATGCCAGGCAGACATCTAGGACTGTTATTATCACCGGCCTTTTCAGCATAGGCCAGACTGCGCCAGGAATCCACAGGAAGAATAATGAGAACAGCCACGACTCTCCTCATGAGCTCTCTCAATTCTTTGGGGGACTTTGTTGCGTTTTTTTTTTTTTTTTTTTTTTTTTTTTTTTTTTTAATCTGTGCTTATTTGCTTTCTGGTGGAAATAGCATTTGTACCTTTCCCTGGACCTGAGATATGCTGGTGAATTTATCCTACCACTGTATGGGAAATGTATGGGGAAATACTACAAATATCATGCATCCACATAAGACTTGGTGAAAGTAGTATCCCACATCAGAGGGGGAAGAATTGTGGTGAACCAGAAGATTGAGAAGCCAAGAGTCACTTCCTAAAGAAAGATGGCAAGAGAAACTCGCAAATGACCCTCAGTCATTGTCTCGAGGAAAACAAAGAGCTAGTCCACCTCCACCCCCACACCTACCCAACCCTGGCATGGAACAGGTGGAATAACATCTACTTCTCTATTATCCAGAGACCACCACTCTGGTAGCAAGGCTACCTCCAGGGTTTGGGCCTGCTCCTGCCTGGCCAGACCACTGGATAACCTGGAGCTCTCTATTTAATATCAGTATTTGGCAACCTGATTCTTGCTTCTATCATCTGTGTGCGTGTGCGTGTGCACATGTGTGACTTCAGCAGTCCCACACCTGCACTGGAGCTCTACTTTAAGGGGACAGGATCCCACTGGGAACCAATCATATACTCCCTTCATTCTGTGAGCTATGTCCTTCCATATGTAATTTGCTGAGCTTTTTTTTACCCCAAGCAAGAAAGGATGCTATATTCTATCAGGTTCTTTTCTGCATCTGTTGAGATGACTGCCGGATTTTTATTCTTCCTATAAATGCTGTGTGTCCGTTTGCATCTGTTGACCTAGCATGACATCTCTGTGACCGATCCCACTTAGCCGTGATTTAGCATAAGCTGCTGGATTCCATCGGTATTTGAGGCCCCTCCCACCCAGACTCACTGGTTGCACTAATCTCTATTGTGTGCAGTCCCTGTGATAATGTTCTCAGGGAATACATTTAGAAAAATTCTCTGCCCTTTGTGGGTTTGTTTTTTTATTGTTTTTGTTTGTTGGTTTGTTTCATTTCATTGTATTGGAAAAGCTTGAGAAGAACTGGTATCAATTATTCTTGAAGTGTCTGATAGAATTCAGCCACAAATCTACCCAATCCTGAGTCTTTCTCTGATGGGAGAATTTTCATTACTAATTCAATTTCCTTGTTATTGATCTGTTCAGATTTTCTATTTCTTCAAGTCTGAGTCTCAGTAGCCTGTATCTGTGGCTTATCTGTTTCTTGGAGGCACTTTTAGACTTTGGTTTACTTACCTACAGCTGTCTTTACAACTCTTCATTTCTGTGCTGCCAGTTTTAATGTCTTCATTTCTGATTTGAGGGATTTTGGTTTTTTTTTCTTTTCTTTTCTTTTTTTTTTTTTTTTTTTTTTTTTTTTTTGGTTTGGTTTTGTTGGTGTAGCTAAAGTCTTGTCCATTTTGCTTGTTTTCCCATCTTTACCTCTACTGTTCTCTGCCTGGTTCTGCTCTGATCTTCATGGCTTCCTAACACTATCTTTGGAATTAGTCTGTTCTTCTCTCCTGCCGACACATAATTCTAATGCTTTTTTATTTGGATGTCTTCTTTATTAGAATTTTCATCACTGTGAAAATTCTCTGCTTTTGTTGCTTTATGTTCTAATCTGTATTCAGTTGAGTTGTGACATTCCTCAGGCTCGTTTCTTAAATTCCTTTTTTGACCCTTGCTGGTGTTGTTTGGCCTCCACAGATTTTTTGGTTGTCTAAACTTCTTCTGATCACTGATTTCTAGTTTTGGAATACTGTGACCAGAAAAGATATTTCATATAGTTCAGGCTCCTGGGCTTCGGTGAGATGTTTTGTATCGTAACATCTCACTGAACACATATCCAGCGCAGTATGTCCTTATTGGTTTTCTGATTCATCTTTCCACCCCTGAAAATGGAGCACTGAAGTCTTTAACTGTATTGTGGTCTGTTTAAACCTCTCATCCTCTACTCTGTATATTTAGGTGCCCTGCCTCTTAATTCATGGAGCTGGTCTATGCCTTTGACTGGAGAATTTGATCCACGTGACTCAAAGTCACAGGTTGATAGGTTAAGAGTCACAACTGCCATTATTAATTTTTTATTTGTTTTGTAATATTTGCTTCTTTTTCCTTCTGCTGTTGTTTTCACTGGTGATTAGGTACTTTTCCTCATCTCATTATTTTATTTCTGCTTTATATCAGAAATAAAATACTATCAGCTTTTGCTTTTTGGATATCATGCATCTCACAAAACATATTTATAATAGGCTATTTTATGGTAATAATGAGCTAAGGTTGATCAAATAGGAAAATTCTATATTATTATTTCTTCCTATACCCTCAATATTTTTGATATCCCAATTCATCTTGTATGTGTTTTTAATAAATTACTGGAGCTGTCATTTTAATATTGTCTTTTAATCTTCAAATTAAATATATAAGCTATACACTCACCACCCTTATATAATTAGAATGTTAATATGATTATATAATTTTTATTTAAATTATTTTATTTGTTTACATTCCAGTCATCGCCCGGCTCCCAGTCTCCCCTCCCACTGTTCCTCCTCTCATTCTTCCTCCCCCTTGCCTTCAAGAAGGTGCTCCCCCCACCAGATCTCCCCCTTTCCTGGGGCCTCAAATCTCTCAAGGATTAAGCACATCTTCTCTCACTGAAGCCAGAACAGGCAGCCCTTTGCTGTATATGTGCCAGGGGCCTTGGACCAGCCCATGTATGCTCCTGGTTGAGGGCTCAATCTCTGGGAGCTCCCTGGGGTCTGTGTTAGTTGAGACTGCTGGTCTTCCTATGGGGCTGCTCCCTTCAGCTTCTGCAATCATTCCCCTAATTCAAGCATAGAGGTCCCCAACTTCAGTCCAATGGTTGGGTATAAGTGTCTGCCTCTGTCTCAGTCAGCTTCTGGTAGGACCTCTCAGTGGACAACCATGCCAGGATCCTGTCTCTAAGCACATCATAGTATCAGTAACAGTGTCAGACATTGGTGCCACCTGCCCCATGAGCTGAATTCCAATTTGGGCAGTCATTGGACCCCCTTTCCTTCAGTCTCTTCTCCATTTTTGTCCCTGCAGTTCTTCCAGACAGGAACAATCCTGGGTCAGAGATTTTGTGGGTTAGTAACCCCATCCCTCCACTTGATGCCCTGTTTTTCTACTGGAGGTGGACTCTTTGAGTTTCCTCTCCCCAAAGTTGGGCATTTTGGCTAAGGTCATCCCCATTGAGTCTTGAAAGTCTCCCATCTCCAGAGTCTCTGGTGCTTTCTAGAGGGTCCACCCACCTCCCACCCTCTGGGGCTGCATATTTCCATTCATTCTCTTGGGCCTCTGAGCTTCTCTCCTGTCCCCCCTACCCATACCTGATTCTGTTCCCCTTTTCCTCTCCCCTCTCCCACCCAGGTCCCTACCTCCCTCTGCCTCTTGTGATTATTTTCTTCCCTCTTCTAAGTGGAATTGAAGTATCCTCCCTTGGGCAGGATACAGAATCCTAGGTATTCTGTACTTTTTGGCTAATATCCACTTATCAGTTAGTACATACCATGCATGTCTCTGGGACTGAGTTACCTCATTCAGGATGATATTTTCTAGTTCCATCCATTTGCCTGCAAACGTTGTGATGTCCTCATTTTTAATAGTTGAATAGTACTCGATTGTGTAAAAGAACCACATTTTCTATGCACATTCTTTGGTTGAGGGAAATCTGGGTTGTTTCCAGCTTCTGGCTATTACAAATAAGTCTGCTATGAACATAGTAGTTCACTTGTCCTCGTGGTAGAGTGGGGCAACTTTTGGGTACATGTCCAAGAGTGGTATAGCTCACGTAGAACTATTTCCAGTTTTCTGAGGAAACTCCAGATTGATTTCCAGAGTGGTTGTACCAGCTTGCAATCACACCAGCAATGGAAGAATGTTCCTCTTTATCCACATCCTTGCCAGCATCTGCTGTTACTTGACTTTTTGATCTTAGCCATTCTAATTGATGTGAAGTGGAATCTCAGGGTTGTTTTGATATGCATTTCTCCAATGACTAAGAACTTTGAACATTTCTTTAAGTTCTTCTTGGCCATTTGAGAGTATTCTGTTGTGAATTCTCTGTTTAGCTATGTAGCCCATTTTTTAATTGGGTTATTTGGATTTTTAGAGTTTAACTTCTTGAGTTTTTATATATTTTGGATATTAGCCCTCTATCAGATGTAGAGTTAGTGAAGATTATTTTCCCAATCTGTAGGTTGCCGATTTGTCTTATTGATGGAGTCTTTTGCCTTACAAAAGATTTCAGTTTCATGAGGTCCCATTTATCAATTGTTGATCTTAGAGCCCGAAAGTTTGGTGTTCTGTTCAGGACACCCCCCCCAACCCCCGCTAATGATTTCTAGCCTCTTTCCCACTTTCTCTTCTATTAGATTCAGTGTATCTGGTTTTATAATGAGGTCCTTGATCCACTTGGACTATAACTTTGTGCAAGGTGATAAATATGGATCTATTTTCATTCTTCTACATCAGACTGCCAGGTAAACTAACACCATTTATTGAAGATGCTTTTTTTCCCATTGTATGTTTTTGGCTATTTTTGTCAAAGATCAAGTTTCCATAGGTGTATGGGTTTACTTCCGGTTCCTCAGTTCTATTCTACTGACCGACCTGCCTGTCTCTGTACCAATATCACGTGGTTTTTATCACTATTGCTTTGTGGTACGGCTTGAGGTCAGGGATGATGACTTTTCCAGAAGTTCTTTTATTGTTGAGAATTATTTTGGCTATTTTGGGTTTTTTGTTTTTTCATATAAAGTTGAGAATTGCTTTTTCCATATGTGTGAAGAATTGTTTTGGAGTTTTGATGGGGATTGCATTGAACCTGTAGATTGCTTTTGGTAAGATGACTATTTTCACTATGTTAATCTTACCTATCCATGAGCATGGGAGATTTTTCCATCTTCTGAGGTCTTCTTTGATTTCTTTTTTTTTTCCCCTTTGATTTCTTTTTTCAGGGATTTGAAGTTCTTGCCATACAGATCTTTACTTGCTTGGTAAGAGTTACACCAAGATATGTTATACTATTTCTGACTATTGTGAAGAATGTTGTTTCCCCAATTTCTTTCTCAGCTTGCCTATCTTTTGTATAAAGGAAGGCTACTGATTTGTTTGAGTTAATTTTATATCCTGCCACTTTGCTGAAGTTTTTATCTGGTTGTTTTCTGGTGGAATTTTGGAGGTCTCTCATGTATACTATCATATTGTCCACAAATAGTGACACCTTGTCTTCTTCCTTTTCAATTTGTATCCCTTTAATCTCCTTTTTGTTATATAATTTCTCTAGCAAAAAGAATGTTGTATCATTCTTTTTGTTTCTAACTGGTTAATTTCAGCCCTGAGTTTATTTCCTTCTGTCTATTCCTCTTGGGTATGCTTGCTTCTTTATGTTCTAGAACTTTCAGGTATGCTGTTAAGTTGCTTGTATGGGATCTCTCTAATTTCTTTATGAAGGCACTTAGTGCTATGAATATTCCTCTTAATACTGCTTTCATTGTGTCCCATAAGGTTGGGTATGATGTGTCTTCATTTTCACTGAATTCTATAAAGTCTTTGATTTCTTTCTTATTTCTTCCCTGACCAAGTTTTCATTGAACAGAGAGTTCTTCAGTTAGTATGTGGGCTTTTTATTGTTTTTGTTGCTATTGAAATCTAGTCTTAGTCTGTGGTGATCTGATAGAATGTGTGGGATTATTTAAACCTTCTTCTATCTGTTGAAGCTTATTTTATGTCTGATTATATGGTCAATTTTGTAAAAGATTCCATCAGATGCTGAGAAGATGTATATTCTCTTATTTCAGGGTGACATGTTCTATAGATATCTGTTAAATCCATTTGGTTCATAACTTCTATTAGTTTCACTGTTTCTCTGTTTTGTTTTTGTTTCATTGACCTGTCCATTTTACCAATTAATTTTATACTCACATTTTTATGTTATTAGCGAGCATTTTCAATTTCAAGCACTCTCTTCAGCCTCTGTTATATGGGAAAGCTTTTATGCTGACTTTATTACTTACCACATTCTTGGCTGGCAAAGTTGTGTGTTTTATTGTTGTTGTTGTTTTGTCTCCTAAGCATTTTAAAAATTTCACCCCACTTTCTTAAGGTTCATATATTCTGAGAAATCCTTTGCTAGCCTTATTTGTAAAGGTAACTTTTATTCATCTGATGTAACTTTCATCTTGGAGGCTTACTGCTGATAAACTTGACCTTTTTAGCTCTTTCTGAACTCTGGCTGGTTGGTTCAACTCAGCTGTTCTGGCTCAAACTCCTGTCCAAGCTAACTGATTCATACTGGCTTCTCTCGGCTTCTAACTGAATTGTTCTTCTTAGAAAAACTACCTCTGAATTCTACAAACTGAACTGCACTGATTGTAGGAACTGAACAGAACTGCACGAACTCAACTGAACTCACTGCATTCAGCTGAGCTGTACCAAACTGACCTCCACTGAACTCCACTGAACTCAACTAAACTCCACTGAACTCAACTGAACTCCACTGAACTCAACTGAACTCAACTGAACTGCACTGAACTCAACTGAACTCACTGCATTCAGCTGAGCTGTACCAAACTGACCTCCACTGAACTCCACTGAACTCAACTAAACTCCACTGAACTCAACTGAACTCCACTGAACTCAACTGAACTGCACTGAACTCAACTGAACTCCACTGAACTCAACTGAACTGCACTGAACTCAACTGAACTACACTCGCTGAACCACCCTCCACTTGACTCATTCTGCCTGCTCTTAAGTAGCCTCTCTTGCCTGTCAGTTCTTGTGAGAGTTGGGCATATCCTATCTCTGACTCATTCTGTCAAATCTTTCTCTGCCCCTCAATTAGACATAACTTTCAAACATGGCTGCTTCCTTCTACAAACCAACTCTACTTTCATTGTTAGGGATTAAAGTGTGTACGAAGGGCATGTCTATGTTCTAACTAGATCAGGTATACCTGGAAAGCCTTTGGATGTGATCCCTTGCCAGAGCAGCCATGTTGCTAGATTGAAATTCCTTTACACTTACTAGAACACCATCATATGGGATTGTTTTCCATTTATACCCTTCAGGAATTCTTTCAAGTTTTACTTTTAGATTTGGTTATATGCTCTGGTGTAATCCTCTTTAGATTGAATCTCAGTAGAAACACTTGGCCTCCTTATAATTAAATATGTAAATCTTTCCCCAGATTTGAATTATTTCTTCTACTATTTATTTATATAAATTTTCAACCTCTGATTCTCTCTTCTCCTTCTTGGACTCTTATTTTGATGCTGACCAATAAGTCCTATAATGTTACTGTCCATTCATATTTCTTCTCTTACTGCCAATAACCTGTATTCAACTTCATAGGTTTTCTTCTATTCTAGCAGTTCTGTTATTAATAGTATCAATTCATTCATTATGTTTTATTGCTATATTGCTTAATTTTTATTAATTACATTTTTTCTGTGACAAATTTTATTTAATGCAATATACATATTCTCAACTCCCTCTGTATCAGCCCATCAGGCTCCACTAGGTACGTCTAAACCCATGCCCACACAGAGAGTACTGGTTTAGCTCCCAGAACGTAACACTGAGGTTGTTTACAAAACAAAAATCATTGCGTTTTTCAATCCCAGAATATCTGTTCATATTTGTTTTTGTTTTTGTTTTTGTTTTTGTTTTTTTAGACAGGGTTTCTCTGTATAGCCCAGGCTGTCCTGGAACTCACTCTGTAGACCAGGCTGGCCTCAAACTCAGAAATCCACCTGTCTCTGCCTCCCAAGTGCTGGGATTAAAGGCGTGCGCCACCACTGCCCGGCTCTCTCTTGTTTTTTTTTTTGTTTGTTTGTTTTTGGTTTTGGTTTTTTGGTGCATATTTTTTAATGATTTCAATCTTAGTTAAATTTATCATTTGGGTCACATATTTTCTGATCTCATTATGTAAATGTTCTTTGTGTTTACAAAACATGCTTAAAACAATTATTTTGAGGTTTATATCAGGAAGTCTTTTCACTTCTTTCTCTTCATGATCAGACATTGAGGGATTATTTTATGTGTTTGATAATGATATTTTGCCTTGCTTTTTATATTTCTTCCTTTATGATAATTTATGCATTTGAAAAAGTTGAATCTTGAGAACAAGTTCCAGGACAGCTAAGCTTAGGCAATGAAGGAGTTGAAAAACAGAAAGCTGATGATAATGTAGTAAAACAAAGGGGCCATGTTCCAGTTCCAGCAAGCAGCAAAACCAGGAAGCTTTGGCCACGTGGCCCTGGCTTTAGAGTACAGAAGAGAAAGGACTACTGGGACAATTGATGCTGGTTACCTGGAGCTAAGAAATTAGTGGTGATTAAGAAGAGACCAGCATCACTGAAGTGAAATCTCGTGCAAAGTGTTTTCTGAGAACACAAGGAAGCTGTGCTCCAGAGATAGCTAAGGTTGTAACTCGTGCTACAGCTGTATTTGGTAATGTGTAAAAGTCAACCAGGTGATGCTGGTTTTGAAGGCATGAAGGGATCATGAAGAACAACTGAGGCTTGGCACTGTGAGAGGCTATGGAAGGCCATTGGTGAAGGTGCAGTGTCAGTTGCAGTTGACAGCCCAGTTTCAGGCCATGCAATGAAACTGAGGCATGGTGTCATGAAGAGAACCTATGAGAGGCTATTGGTGAAGCCTAGTTGCAGCAGAAGACCCCAGTGTATTGGAGATGCCAGTACCATTGGATGACCACTAAGAACAGCAGTAGCAGTGGAGTGGACCAACATGAGCTTAGAGTGCTACAGAAGGAAGATCTGGAGAAGTGACACCAGCCCTTTGGAGGAGCCCAGAAGATCATGTGCTGATCCCAGACATTGAAATAAGAAGCTGTAATATTGAAGTTGCCTTGGATACCCCAAGATGTTCCAGATGCCAGAGCCATAGGATATCTCCTGAGGAAAGCTGCTAACAGGGCGTGGAGCCAGCTAAGAAAAAGAAGTTTGTTGCAGTCAACAATGATGCAAAGGAGTTGAAGACCCAAAAACTCCTTTGACATCAGATATAGAGGTGCAGAGTTTGGAGTTTGCCCAACTGGTTTCCTATCTTAATTCAGGGATTTACAGTTAAGTGATTAGATGGATCTCAGAAGAGACTTTGAAGTTTGGACATTTGATATTGTTGATACTGCTATAGACTATGGGGACTTTGGAAGCTGGACTAAATATACTTTTAAAATTATGCTATGGCTACATATGGCCCCCAAAGACTCGTGTTTGAACAAGACTATAGGGGCTAGGAAGTGGAATGTGATGGTTTGTATATGCTGGCCCAAGGAGTGGTACTATTAGGAGTGTGGCCTTGTTGGAGTAGGTGTGGCCTTGTGAGTGTGGGCTTTGATACCGTTGTCCTAGCTGCCTGGATGTCAGTATTCTACTAGTAGCCTTCAGATGAAGATGTAGAACTCTCAGCTCTGCCTGCACCATGCCTGCATGGACGCTGCCTTGCTCTAGCCTTGATGATAATGAACTGAACCTCTAAACCTGTAAGCCAGCCCCAATTAAATGTCATCCTTTATAAGACAAAAAATACATAAAAAGTTGAATATTATTTCAATTTTCATAAACTGGATTTGAGAAAGCCCTTTATCAATCAAACTGTCTAGAGATTTAGGACATGCTATCTGGCATGATCCACATATACACTTGCTCTTAGGTTCTTTGAGTAGGCTTGACTAGTGCATAGGTACAAATGCATAGATCTGACACTCAGACCTGCTGAACTAGATGTGGTGGTTGGATTTGAAGAAGTGCATCTGGAACCTGAGTCTACACGTTCTTCTCTTCCAGCTTCACTGACTGCAACAAGCTTCTCTCTCCTGGACTGATTCACTCCCTGTGTGCAGCTCTCCTTCGTAACTCTCCCTCAGCTCTGAAGGTCTGACATTCTGGGCCCTTCAGTGCAATGTGGTCTTTACTTTCACAGCTCCATTCACTTACATCTGGGGCCTTCATACAAGGCTTGCTCTGTCACACATCACTGAGCCTCAGTGACTTACATTAACTGTGGAGGAAGGTTCTCCAATCCCTTTACACTTGTTTCCTTCATGACTCTAAAGCCAGAACCACATGGACAACACTGCAAACTTCAGTTTTCCACTTGAGATGTAGCCTGGCCTCCATGAATCACATTTTTGTTCCATTTTTAGGAGCAGAAATTTCCTTGGGCTTTTTTTTAATAGCATGAGCTGGAAGTTTAGCTGGATGGGTTCTTATCATGTGGTACCGTCCCCATTTTTGGATTAGACCGCTCCTCAATCTCCTTCTTCTGTCAGTGCATACCTTAGCCCCAACATTAAATTTCCTCATGCTCTTTTTTTCTTCAAACCATACATTTTGCCTTTCTTTTTGCTCTGCCTGCTCCTTTTCATTGTGGATCTGCATGAGAGTCATTACTAATAAACACACAACAGAGTCGATATCAGGCTGCCTCCAAACTTCCTCTGCAAGAGAGATTAATCCATTACTGTTCAATTTATCCTCAGGAAAATTTTAAGTACAAAGGCAGAAGTAAGCTATATTCTTTGCCAAAATATGACAAGAATGATCATTTAGCCAGTTACTAATATTTCTTTCCTCTAAAACCTCTGGAGCTGGCCCTCCACAGCTTGCGTTTCTCTCAACAGTAATGTCTTCCAGTCTGGCCCATTAAACTCTGCTTACAGCTTTCAACCATTTTCCTAGTCCAAAAGCCCAAAGCCTTTTGCATTCTTCAAAGTAAATAATAAAAAAATTAAAACCTGCATGGTCAGGCTTGTTACAGCAACAGCCCACTCCCTGGTATCAGCTTCTTTGTTAATCACTATTCTATTGCTGTTACAAAACACCAGGAGCGGAGCAACTTGTGAAAGAACATGCTGAGTTGGGCTTAAGGTTCCAGACAGTTAGAATGCATGATGGCAGAGCCAAGGCATGGCAGCAGGGACAGCTGAGAGCTCACACATTAATCTACAAGTAGGAGACAGAAAGGGACATGCTGGGATTGGCATGAGTGTTTTGAAACCTCACAGCCTGCACCAATGACAAACCTCCTCCAACAAGACCCACACCTCCTGATCCCTCCCAAACATGTCTGTCAACTGGAGACCAAGTATCCAAACATAGGAGCGACATAGGAGCCCATGGGGGCCAATCTCATGTACACCACTACATCCTCTGACCTACACATGCGTGATGCAGTATAGCACATGCACAAGCATATCATAGACACATACATTAATAATAAATAAAAAAATTTAAAGAACATACTTTATGATGGTAGATTGTTATTTCAATGGATGCTGCTGTGGGAGACAAACACTGGAGAGCCTGATTCTACACTGATATTCACCACCAATAAATGTTGAGTAGCTACATAGCCATCTTCCAAATATTCAGGGAAATGGGCATTCAACCCTTTAAGAAGCTAAGGAGCAAAATGTGGACACTCTTTGCTAAATGAGGAAGAGGATTAGACCTGGTGGGCTCAGAGATGCCTATAGAGCTGAATGTTTGATTATGGGGCATGGGGAAGACTTTGGCCCATGCCATAGGGGTGTTTCAATGGCACATCTTCCTTTTATTCCCCATGCTGATGATGCAACTGCCTTCATTGATCTGGAATTTCACAATTCCCCAGATGCATTTATCTGTGAATTCATCTATCTGATCTTGAGTACAACTTTAGTCAGCTTGATACCTTTGTCAGATCTATAGTATTTGAGATTTCTGAACATCTTCCTACTTGAATCCTCTACTGAATTTTATGCTATGGCTATTTTTCCTTTGACACATAATGCTATACAATTTGCACCAAATTGCACCTACTTAGACATCTGTAAGAATTTTTTAAAACGTCATTTATTAGAGTATGTTTATTAATTTCACTTTTAAAATTTTTGTCCTAAGGTCTAGAAACAGCCCCTTATCAATTTTTATGAATAAACTAGGCCTTGATTGGTTTCAAACGTTTTACAAAGTGTTTATTCAATGGATTTTTGTATGAGAACATAGACCGACTAAGTAAAGAAAAGCTGTATGCCAAGAAGCAAGCCTGGATTAAAAGAGACAGGTGCTGGACAGCTCTACCACTCTTGGGCATCTGACTTTTGAGCTGTAATCATCTTTAGAGGTAGCTGAATGCAGTGTTAAAAAGAAACCCTCTATATGCACCAATGCCCCTGTATTTCGTAATTCAATTCCTGACTTCAGATAAAAGTGACTTCTTCATATAGCTCTGCCATTTACTGATACAGCCAGTGAATGTCACCAGAAGCCTACAAAGTCACAGGGAAGTTTAACTGGAGGACAGAGAGATGAAAGAGAAGGGGGGAACCCTTTCCAAAATAAGAGGTGCAGAAATCAATTCGTAATTATGTGCCCACACAAGTCCAAAGGCTTTTATTTGATAAGGCAAGTAATACACAGTCTATAATGTGAATTATTTCAAAGAATAAAAGTCTGATTGTCTCCATGAACTACATAGCCTTCAGTGAAGGTTGAGAAGATTGAACTCCGCACAGCTCATGAATAGCTCTGTCTCTCCAACTGTCTGCTTCTTTCAGAAATGTCAGTGTTTTCAGTGCCATCTGGTGGGCTTCCAGCCTGCAATAGCTCTCAATTTCCTTCTCTGTTGATACACCTAATTCTCACGGGTGAAAAATGAAGCCCATTAGACAAGCGCTGTCCCTGCTCCAGGATATTCAAAAGCAGATGTAGCCTACCCCCTTACAAAACAGGCTTCCCATTAGCACCAAACAGTGCCCTAAATAAAGCTTTCAGCCTTTTAAATTTTAAATGGGGTAAAGTCCACAAAATTAAAAGACAAAATCTAAAGTTTGCATTAAATAAAAATGCAAGCTATTAAAGCATGCTGACATAAGACATAATTTCAGTCATGAGAAGAGTATACAGTTGTTCAATATTTTTGAATCTACAAGAATATAAATACATCTTATGAGGCCAAAATCTGATTCTCAAATACAAATGGGAGTGGTTTTTGGCTTGTCAGCATGAGATTGTGTCACTGTGTCCATTTCTGGCTCCTGGCTTTGACTAAGCCTTTTGTGTGAGCTAAAGGTCTACTTCAGTGTCTTACTACTTGCATCTTTGGTCAGGTTTTCCATGTCTGCTCCGCTGTGAGAATAAGTCCATGACTCATAGCTCCTCACTTGAAATCTTTCAATGGTAGCACGAAGAAATGTTCCTCGCCCCTGTTGAACAAGCCACTGAGGCATGAGGTATAGCCCAGGATAGGAGAGAATATCAAGCAGAGAGAAGTGGAGCTCAAATAAGAGGAAGAAGTGTTCCTGTGAGGAAGCAGAAGTGGAGATATTCACCCATGGAGAGCATGGGACCACAAGATAGATTTGTTATTAATCTAAACCTTCTTGGTTTTCATGGAAGCATGTCTCTCTCTGAGGCAGCATCCTGGACCAGAAGTGTGCCGTGAGATCGCAGCTCAAAGCCCGCTGAACCACAAGTGATCCTCAGAAAAGCATAATTTTATACATATCCCCCTGAGAAAGTTCAAAGGACAAGCTAGTGCCAATGTGGCTTATCATAGGAGAGAAACGTTCACTAGCCAGAGGGCAGTGTTCTGATAGAGGCACTGTGAGGGCTCTGCATCCAAATACATATGCCTTCCTTTCTATTCTGCTTCTTCAGAGCAATGGCAAGAACTGTAAGAACTCACAGTCCAGCTTCCAGAGGGGTCAGCTTCTGATATCGGGACTCCACAGTACCTAGGACACGCTATAAGAACTTTGTCATATTTCCTATTCCAGCTACATGGTGACCTTCCCTTCTTTTCAGATTGAGGAGCACTGAAAGGTATCTAACTCTCTGACTTCCAGCATCTTTGTACTGACAGCGATGATCCAATTCTGAATGTTTGGGGGATGCTGCTCTTAAATAACCTTCCAGAAATATGGTAGGACAGTGGAGATGCCCCCACATAATGATGGTGACATCACCAAGTCCATTTGTTCATAACATTAAATTTCTGTTTGTTTCATCAAGCCTCAGCCTGCAGCTTAGGATTTTGAACTTAACCGTTCTCTCTGTTGTAGATAGACAACCTCTTTCTTTGGAATTTTTTCAATGATATCTTTTTTGATGCTAAAAGTCACTATTAAGGAGTATCCTTCAGAGATGTTAAGGATATGTCTCAAGCCAACTTAGACAAATACAGTCAGGTTCTGTTAGTGAGACTTCTCTTGTCGTGCCAACATCTCCCAAAGAGTGCCTAGCTGGTTGGCTCTGTTGATATGGATCTGGGTAAGGCAGAGCATCATAGTAGAAAAGGTACAGTGGGGCAAAGCTGCCTACCCATAGCAGACAGACAGACACAGAGACAGACAGAGAGATAGACACAGAGACAGGGAGAGACAACAGAGACAAAGTGAGACAGAGAGACACAGAGATACATGTGGAGAGAGACAGGGAGTGATAGAGACAAGAAGAGATACAGAGAGACAACTGAGATAGACAGAAGGAAAGGTATAGACAGTCAGACACAGACACAGACACAGACATACAGACAAAGACAAACATAGAGAGAAAGACAGGGAGAAACAGACAGACACAGAAAGAGACACATAGAGGGATAGACACAGAGAGAGAGATAACAGAGACAGGCAGACAGACACAGACAGAAAGGTAGAGAGACAGAGTGAGAAACAGAGACACAGAGATAGAGACATGAAGAGACAGAGAGACAGAGACAGACATAGACAGAAAGACATGGATAGAGAGACAGAAAGCCAGACAGAGACATACAGGAGGGGGGAGAGAGAGAGAGAGAGAGAGAGAGAGAGAGAGAGAGAGAGAGAGAGAGAGAGAACTGGAAAGCCACCTATGCAACCTACTCCCTAGCCAGCTTCCACCTCCTAATGCTCCACTGGGCTATGGACTCATGGATAGACAACAGAGCTCTTCCTCTGTGATCTCAACACTACCAGTGGGGACCATTCAAATGGCAATAGTTTATTTCAAAGCACTACAAAATGGTCCATGTTTAGTCAGATGACAGTTCCACAGAGTTTAGCTTGTGATAGTGTGCCACACACATCACTGTTTCTGGAGCACATGTGCCATCACGCCGTACAGTCCAGTTACGGTGTGTCCTCTGGCAAGCTTAAGAGACGGTGACAATGGAATAGTCAAAGATGGATTTCCCACTGCTTCTGCAAACTTGCTCTCCCATTACTTACAACACTGCATTTGCATTTGGGGTTTGGGGTTTGTTTCTTTTTTGGAAGATGGAGTTCCTACTATGCAGTCCAGATCTGCTCCAAACTGAGTGCTAGGATTATAGGAGCACACTACCATACTTAACAATGTCCATAGTCACAGTCAAGTTCTATAGACCTTTTGAAGCCATTTTATTGGATTATAGTTTTGTTTTTAATTTCCCCTTCAAATTTCTTAGATCAAAGATATCAATTCACATTCTCCTGTGGCTTATAAACTCAACTTAAGACGGGTAAAGTTCTCTGTTTGTCTCCAGCCATTATATTTCTATACCCCTTTTCTAGTTACAGATCAGAGACTACCCTGTAAATCTTTACAAATAACTGGTATTTTTGTATTCTTGATCCTTGACACAGGTTTTTGTCAGTTTTCTACTTATGTCATCATTTCCTCCTTTCTCGTGTCTTAATATCTGTTGGTCTGTTAGTCTTTAATGTTTTATGAAATATTTTGTGCATACAAATGAGAATAAACTCAGAGCATGCACCCATGAATCACTGTTCAGCTGTTAAGGTGTTTGGAGAGCCCTGTGGGTTGATGATCAAAGATGACATATGGGTCACAGGAAAACTTTTCCCAAGTTTAGACAGGAAATGTAGAGACGGCTTGGGTTCATTGCACTGTCTGACATGCTGAGGCTGTTGAATCAGAAAACAGCATAGCCTGAGATCTAAAACATGCTGTAGGTGGAACCTGCATGACACCCTTCTCCCAGTGCAGCTCTCCTTCCAGAGAAAGCCACCTTCCATCGTCATGTCCTCCACCCACACAATTCATTCCCTATGACCACACATACGTGGTCATCCAAACACTATACAGCATAGCTTTGTGTTTCCAGCCTAAGAAAGTCTCACATGACACCAACTCTGCTAGATATCTGCCTTTTGTACCACACAAAGTGGACATGTACACTGCCTAATTTATTCTGATTGAACTGTAGAGCTGAACCACTCTGGTTATTTCCATCCCACTTGTACTAAGGGCACATGTAGATGCAGATATGTGCTTTCTGTGCACAAAAGGGCAATTCAGGCATATAACTAGACCTATAACATAGATTTTCAAGTGCTTGGTTCTTATTATACAGACAGTTGTGTCAGTGGTATGTGAAAAGTTCCAATCTGCTCTGGATTCAAACCAGAACTCAGGGTGTCCATTCTAGAAAATCTTATAGTTAGTGATTTAGTTTTGGTTTGTTGATTTGAGTGAGTTATTCTTAAAGAGCTGTAGGCATGCTTCATACTCTGAGTTTTGTACACACTACAAATGTCGTCTTCTTCCATAGAATCTATTTCTGATACACAAACATTTTAAATTATAACACTTCAGTCTTTTCTGTATTTCCCCTCTCTGCTTTATATTTTTTTGCATCTTTAAATGAGCTCTTCCTAAGATACACACTAGAGAAATTTCTCTAATAAGGCCCTCAGTGGAAAGCTTTCTCCTCTGTTATTCTGACCCTCTAGTACAGGTTTTGCACACATTTAGTTCTGGGTCAGTTGCCTTTCTACGCACTTGAAGAACTGTCCACACATGTCTGCCTTTGTTGCTGCTTGGAAAGAGGGGCCCTTCCTTGTCTTTGCAGAGGCTCTGGCCTCTGCAGCTGCACTGTTGTATCGTGGATAATTTTTCGATGCACATTGGTGAGCACTTGGGTCCCAGCTCACTCTGGCCTTTTCATGTCTATAAAATTCTCAGTCATTCCCTTGAATTCTGCCTCTCCTGCATTCTCTGCTTTCCCTCAGGAAGGTCCACTTCATGACACTTGGGCTTTTGCATTTCTGTCCTCTTCTCTTGTATATTCACCAATAACCCCCCCCCCCAAAGTCACAGTTTTGGTGATATTTTTCTTTAGTTCTTTCAGTTACACAATCTTTCTTTACTTTCATGTAATCTACTCACAGACTATCTAATGTCTGTAGCTATGATGTCACCCCACGAAATCCCAGTTGCTCTGCTTCGATAGATCATCTTCTCTTCACCTTGCAGCATTTCCTTGTGCAGCTGAACAGCCAGCAGGCAGGCTCCTTCAGACTGCCCCATGCTTTTCATTCTGAGTCAGACCACTGCTGTTTCAGTTTCTCTCCTACCCAAAGAATTGTGCTCCTGTGATCTGTACTTTTTAACTATTCAAGTTGAACATTAACCCCTAGCTTCTGCTTGGTCTCTGGGACCCCAAGGTTCTAGAATTCTATCTTTGATAAACTTCAAGGATTATGGTAATGCTCATCACAACAGTCAAGTTTCAGATTCAGTCCAGGGATTGTTTTTTAAGCAGTGAGCAATTGCCTTTTTTTTTTCCCCCCCACAGTGAAAACCTTCCTGGTTGTTTTACTTACCTAACTCCAAAACACAATTAATATTCTAATGTATTCTACAGAAACATGCCCTGTATGCATGAAAAGATTCAAGCAGATGGAGCATAGCCTCTGCCAGTGTTTCCAGAGCTGTTCAGATGGGCTATGTACCCAGGAGCAACAGTAAGAGGCACTGGGGACCCGCCAAGGTTTGCGGGTCTCTAAGGATAAACCTCCTTCAGCCTGGTTGCTCTGAGGATGAACCTACTGCAGCCTGGTTACTCTAAAGATGAACCTCCCGAAGCCTGGTCGGATGTGGGAGGAGTCATTCGATAAGACTTCAGAGAGTCACTCAGGGAAGAGGAGCTCTGTCTCAGAGATGCTGAACCACACCAGCTGTCTGTATTGCTTCAGGCAACACAATTGAGCCTCACCTTATCAGAGATACACAGTCATGTGATCTCAGGATTAAGCTTGTGCATTATTTGCTGACTTGAACTGCTGTTGGAGGCTACCCTCAGAGGTTTTTCTGGCCATGTGCCAGAGGTTGTCCCCACAAGGATATCCTCCAGGTATGGAATATCGTGGTTCCTACCTGGATCCTGCAATCTGACTGATATGTCAATGCCAGATACAGGCTGGCCATTTGCCCCATTTTCATGATGATGCAGGAATGGCAAGAAGGTGGTAAAGGAATAGAGACTGTGCTCCACCAGCCTAGAGTGGGGTTCTCACTTCCACCTTGGCCTAATGGCATCTGTAACACATCAAGGCCCTGACATCTCAGGTCCAGGTTAAGCTTAGATACCTAATGAAAAGCATCTCTACTTTCCCACAGGTCCTGGCCTTTCTCACCCCATGTCGTCACCCCTGACCATCTGACATGCTTGACTGAAGACACCCAGAGATGCCCAGTAGTATGACTTCCAGCCTCTGTTCTTTCCAACCATGAAAAGATAAAAAATATCCCTATACATATCATAAACATATGTGAATAAGATACAAACAGCTAAGTCAGGAGTTTGATATGATAGGTTGCCATAGTTACCTTTCTATTGCTGTGATAAAACACCATGACCAAGGCAACTTGTAAAAGAATGCATTTATTTGGGACCTACGATTTCAGAGATTAGAGTCCATGCCCATCAGGGTGGGGAGCATGGCAACAGGCAGACAGGTAGAAATAGTGCTGGAGCAATAGCTAAGAGCTCACAGATGTGGGGGGAGAGGAAGATAGGGGGAGGGAGGGAGAGAGACTGGGGTGGTGTGCATCTTTTAAAATTTCAAAGCCTTCCCCAACCCCAGGGACACATCTCCTCTAATAAGGCCACACCTTCTAATCCTTCCCAAACAGTTCCGCCAATTTGGAACCAAATAAAAACTATATGAACTTATAGGGACCATTTTCACTCAAGCCACCTCAACTGTACACACCTACGATCCCAGTACTATGGAGTCAAAGGTGAGAAGGGCATAAGTTTAAGGCTATCCTGATTTATATACAAAGTTTGAAGTTAGGGCCCATACTAAGACCTGGTCTCCAAAACAATCAATCAAAGAAAAATCCCGGCAGACTCAGTTTCTATAGCTGCCCCAATTTTTTCATAAGAATAAAACATATGTGCATGTCTGAAGCATCAAATGGGTACTATACATTTCTTGTGATTCTGAGTTTGAATTAAACATTTTTATGCTAGCATATGATATAAAGAAAATAGGAATATTCATTGTTATAAAAAAGAACTCAATGTTTCCTTATTTCAAGAATCAGGTAGAAACACTATGGCAAGTAGAGTAGAACTATATAAAATTCCAAACAAACAAACAAAAGGAACAAAACTACATATCCACTTCTTTACTCTTCCTGTTTTTATTTAAATTTTTTCTTTTTTATTATTATATTTCTTGGATATTTTCCTTATTTACATTTCAAATGTTTTCTCCTTTCCAGGTCTCCCCTCGTGAAAGTCCCTATCCCATCCCCCCTCCCCCTGCCTCTATGAGGGTGCTCCCCTACCCATCCACCCACTCCTGCCTTCCCGCCCTGGCATTCCCCTACACTGGGGTATCAAACACCCTCAGGTCCAAGGTTCTCTCCTCCCACTGATGTCCAACCAGGCTATCCTCTGCCACATATGCAGCCAGAGCCATGGGTCCCTCCATGTGTATTCTTTGGTTGGTGATCCAGCCCCCAGGAGCTTCGAGGGGTCTGGCCTGTTGACACAGTTGCTCCCTCTATGGGGCTGCAAACCCCCTCAGCTCCTTTAGTCCCTTCTCCAATACCTCCGTCTGGGACCCCGTGCTCAGTCCAACGGTTAGCTGTGAGCATCTGCCTCTGTATTTCTCAGGCTCTGGCAGAGCCTCTCAGGAAACAGCCATATTAGGCTTCCATCAGCCAAGCACTTCCCTGCATCCACAATAACATCCAGGTTTGGTGGCTGTATATGGGATGTATCCCCAGGTGGGGCAGTCTCTGGATGGCCTTTCCTTCAGTCTCTGCTCCACATTTTGTCTCCATATTTCCTCTGTGAATATTTTGTTCCCCCTTCTAAGAAGCACTGAAGCATCCACACTTTGGTCTTCCTTCTTCTTGAGCTTCATATGGTCTGTCAATTGTATCTTAAGTATTCTGAGATTTTGGGCTAATATCCACTTATCAGTGAGTACATACTGTGTTTGTTCTTTTGTGACTAAGTTACCTCACTCAGGATGATATTTTCAAGTTCCATTCATTTGCCTGCGAATTTCATGAAGTCATTGTTTTAAATAGCTGAGTAGTACTCCATTGTGTAAATGTACCACATTTTCTGTATCCATTCCTCTGTTGAAGGACATCTGGGTTCTTTCCAGCTTCTGGAAACTTTTCTACTCTTCCTGTTTTTATTTAAATTTTTTTAAAAAACTTTTTATTGATTCTTTGTTTCATATTGTGCACCCCAGTCCTATTCATCTCCCTGTCCCCTCGCATCTGCCCTTTGTACTTGCAGCCCCTGCCACACGTCATGGAGATCCTGCAGCTTTGGATCAGCAGGACTGGCCCTTTCATGCCAATCCAACAGTTCACAGTTGATGTAGATTTTGGAGTGGGCCAACTCAAAGCCCTGGATCTGGGCCTGGGTAGTAGCTGAGGTGGTCAGCCAGCTGGCTTTCCCTTATCTGAACCACCAGGGTGAACACTCCAGAACTTATCTGGCTAGGCCACCCAATGCTGACATCAGCAGGAGGCAGGGTCAGCTCTCCTGCTTTCATGCCTCTCTGGCCTAGCTCACTCACACTCATACTCTGCTGTGCTGCCCTGTTGAGGTATGAGGCCCACTCTCCCAACAGCTGCTAGTGAGAGGGTAGGCTAGCTCCCCTGTTCTCATGACCTTGGGACCAGCTCTCCCAACTATACAGGTGTCAAGGGGGAAGGGGAGAAGAGCATCACCCCCATATCCTCTCCACTTCATGGCAGATGAGTGGCAGGGCCAGCTCTCCCCAACTAGTGCCTACAAGGCCTGCTCACCCGGCCTTTCCAGGGCATGCTTGCTGGAGTTCTCAAATCATGAAGGTAAGCTCTTCCACAAGGGAGTTCTAACCAGAAAGGGCACCGGTTCTCTGAGGATTTGAATATGGCCGCACTCACTTCAGTCCTTAGAATGGATCTATGAGATGATTCCACTGTTCTGCATCTAACTCCAGAGACCACTGAGGATGCAGCAGACCATCCT
Organism: Uromys caudimaculatus; assembly: GCA_028551405.1. Classification (NCBI taxonomy): domain Eukaryota; kingdom Metazoa; phylum Chordata; class Mammalia; order Rodentia; family Muridae; genus Uromys; species Uromys caudimaculatus. The sequence continues at coordinate 116,447,830 of CM052705.1, read as the reverse complement.
TAGGGTGACTAACAAGTCACTTCTCTCCCTCCCCAAGCATGACTCCCAAGCAAGCCCAGCAGCTGACTACCAGCAAATTTATGCCTCAGGGTCTGGTCCCAGCACATTCCATCTAGAATGTGGGAAAATTTTTGGGCTGAAACCAGGAGACTGTGTGATATACACACAGTAATACAACTCCCAAGGGCACCACTGACACTTAACCCACTCTGTCTTTACCCTGACCCCACAGCCACCATCAAGAATCAACCTGGGTTTGGGGGTAGCAGAACTCAAAGGGAGGGAGCAATGGTGCATTCGGGGTCTGGCTATATGAGGACACAGTCAGCTTTGCTGCGGTCTAGGCTGCCTGTGCTTCTTCCCATTTTGTTTACAGTTATTTTCATTCTGTTTTAAGGAATTATGACACCACGCTACAGTTTCTCTCTCCACTTTTTGCTTTTGACATGCAGCTCAATCCCTGGGGAATGTCCTGCCAGCAAATAACCCATTGTTTTCATGACAGAAAATTACATGCCAACAAGTGACATTTAAATTCTGAATTTTAATCACTTGTCAAAAAGTGAAACGTATTTTTTAAAAATTTAATATGAGAGAGCAATGTATCTGCTCATATAGACAAGAATGTAAAGCAACGTGAAAGTATTTTGTTCCTTGATGTATACATTTGTGGGGGGTGAACACAATTAAATACCATTAACTTTCCTCCTCTGTGGGGAAAGCTGTGGAAGGCGGGGGGCATGCACTTTCAGAAACCAACACATCTCCAAGAAGTAGCTGGAACAGAGGGAACATGCCACCAGCACTGGTGTGATGCAGTCCCCCCAGGTAGAGTGAGCCTTTGGACTCTGACTCCCCAACCCTTATCCTTATGACAAGTTATCCAAGATCAGGATACCCACTGGATGAGAAACCCCTTCCACATTATGCAGCATGCTCAGCACCCTGAAGTATAGGTCTGCATGATCAGATCTAAAACCCTGAAAGGCTCAGGATGAGTGAATCAGGTGGAAACTAGGTAAAATCAACTAGGCAAGTTGGATCACATGGTAGTGCAAAAATACAGATAATAGAGGGGTCTCAGGACCTATGTTCCATCCCTACAGAAAGACAGGTTCACTCTACTGTGCAGAAAGACATCAGCTAAGCAAAGGCCATCTGTTCACTCTGGCAAAGGAACACCCTTCTCTTCTCAAGAGACAATGTGAAGGGAGAAGAGCAAACTTGGAAGGTGAAGTGTGGTCCAGTGTTCCATCTTCTCAGTGTTACCAAGTCCTTCACCACAATGCCCACACCTGTACCTTCCCTGCCTGCACATGATCTGCTCTTGCTCTAACCGTGTTCTTATGTCTCTCCCTATATTCACAGACATGTCTATATTTGCATCTGCACCCATATCTGATTCTTCATCTCCAGCATCTGCATGTATAATGAAACCAAAGAAGCTATTCCTGATCCTATATGCATTAGTCAGGGTTCACTAGACACAGAACTACTGAGGAGGAAGGGGGCTTATTATAGGAATTACCTCACTGATTCCTATCCAGTAGACTGGAGCTCCAGAAAAGCTGATGGTGTGACTCTGTGCTGGAATGGATGAGTCCAAAGGCCAGAGACTCTAAAGGTCTAACGTTCCTGTCAGGAGAGTATTCCAGCACCAGCAAACAGGAACTCTGATTTCCTCTGTGCAGGCACAAGCCAACTGATGGTGCCACCTCCCACACAATACCAACTTGACATCATACATACCCATGACAGACATGCCCAGAAGTGACACTTTACCAGCTATCTGCATATCCCTTAATCTAGTTACCTTGGCACCTGAAATTAACCAACATATTCTGATAGGAGGTTTGAACTATACTGTCATTCACAGATATTTAACTCTAAGGCATGATACTTAGTACCCTGCATACCATGAGACTGGGTGTTTGCTTACAGACTACCCCACTTTGGGTACCTTTTTGCTTTATGTGCTTACAAAGCATCATGATCTGCTATCCTCTTAATGATGTTTTCACCATGGGGAGCATCCTATGCTTAAGGACTCACTTGACTATGAGACCTGTGGGGGCTCAGCCATGGCCTGCCTTCCCCTGCTCAAGAGCCTCTCCTTTCCGGAATGAGCATTTTCTATTTCCATCACAGCCTTCCCTACATACGGACTTACAGAAGGAGACGGGAACTTGCCATGTCATTATGAGCAAGGAAAATGGTAACAGGAGAAATGGCCATGCATCAACAACCAGGACTCCTCCTGAGTTTCATTTACTGACAGACACACCCAGGATCTGACTTGTATTGAGTCTGTGGTGCCAAAGCAATGGTAGTGACAGCCCTAGAGTCTATCCCAGATGACAGCCCTGATCTAATGTCCTTCCAGACCTGGGTGTGACACTTGAGTCGACCATTTTTATGCCCACATTAAGGCTGCTCCATCATCACAGTTGAAGAAAGAACTAGAATATATGCTCATCCCATGGAAAATGGAGTTCTTTATCTAGCATTCAACCTTAAAGAATTAACCAACTTAAAACTCAGGTTGACAGTTTGTAAACACTCATACTTGGACCAGAGAAAGGCTTTGCCACACACCTGAGCCTCACCTAGGAAAGACATTGCTACTGGTCTGAGGCACAGGAAAGACATTGCTGCTGGTCTGAGTCACAGGGTCCTTACCATGAGTATGTTCATGTCAACCACATGGACTACCTCAGGACTTCTTCCAACCCTTACACATTCGCCCAAAACTAACTGCACGTTTCCTTCACCCATAGCAAGCACTTGAGCAAACTTTGGTTTGTTTCCTGGAGAAGTGACCCATACCTTCATCCTTGAAATTTCCGGGACCTGTATTTACCCTGCTCAATGAGTTACTGTAGTTTCCTACTGACTTTAGTCATAAGACATAGTTAACAGTAAGAGACACCCTAAGTATGCCTTGTGCTCCACACACAATCTCCCTTACCTCCACTGTAAAAGGCAATCCAATTTCCCACTGGCAATCCAGATCAATCACCCCTCCTAACACTATTATTCCTTTCTTTGCCTATTGGCTCAAGGGTATCAGAAATCCAAAGTGGCCAGGCATTTGTTGTGTTTCCTGACAGAAGTATTTCTCTGTTTAGAGCCAAAATGTTTAGGCCAGCAGAACTTAAGGTCATGGTAAGAAGAAGCAAAATTTTCCCATTAGGAGTTTGTGAATGGAACCATTCCCATCCCATATCTACTCTTTAATTTTTAGACTTATGAATCATAGCTATAGAATATATATATGTATATATGTATACTAGATGCTGATTCAAAGAATATACACTTTTAAGAATAACTTTTCCCTAGCCCTCCAAGCTACTACCACCTAATTGATAATGTAACTATGTTTTTAAGAGATCATTCCATTGTTCTGTCAGGACAGCTGCTTCAGGATGGTGGAGAACATGTAATACCTGTGTATGAATACTATGATCATGGGTCCACTGCCACACTTGTCTGGCTATGAAGTGAGTTCCATGATCAGGAGCAATACTGTGTGGAATACCATGTGGATAGGTGTTCTCTAAATCCAGGATGGTAGTATTGGCAGAAAAGTTATGTTCAGGAAAGGCAAATCACTAACCTGAATAAGCATCCATTCCAACAAGGACAAAGCATTATTCTTTCCATGAAAGAAGTGATCGAGACAGTGGAGCAGGTCACTGTCAGTTCATCCAGGTAAATGGTGCTTATGGGGGGGGGGGGTTGGTGTTTATCTTTGCAGATGGCAGATCTGTCACTAAGCAGTTGTAGCCAGGTCAGCCCCAGTGAGTGGAAGCCCATGTTAAGCCCATGAATAATTTCCATCTCTGCCACCATGGCCATTTTGTTTATGGGCCCATTGAGCAATGACAGGTATCGCTGGAGAAAGAGGCTGACTATCCAGAGAACAGATTATCCTAGCTACTTGATTACTGAACTCCTCTTGTGAATTTATCTTTTGATGAGCATTTTTATGGTATATAATTATCTTTACATCCTTTTTCTATTCAAAGATATCTAACCACATACTTCTGCCCCAGGTGTTTTTTTCACAGACTTACCAATCATGCTCTTTCCAAGTTTCTGAGCATCCAGCTAATCCATTGGCTGCAGCACATAAATCAGTAAACAATTACACACCTAGCCTTTTTTTCTTCCAAGTAAAATGTATGGCCATGTGCCCTGCCTGAAGTTCTGCTCAGTGTAATGATTTCCCTTCACCAATGTCTTTCATAGTTGATCCAGAAAGTGGTTGCAATGCTACAGTTGCCCAATTCTCGGTGATGCCTACATAACTTACAGAATCATCAGCACACTAGGGCCCAGAATTCTTTTCCTCAGTCAACTGATCATAGGATATACCCAAAGAGGATGCTTTGGAGCAAAGAGCATTGTAACAGGAGTAGAAACCACAGGTATTTGGGAAATTTCTTCATGTAAGTAACTTGCTTGTGCCCTCAGGACCTACTCAGTCCCCATCATATATACATACCACTTCCATTTGACAATGGATCTCTGCTGTGCACATCCTACTCTCTGGCTTGGTGGGCAGATAATACCCAGCTCATGATGGGCAGCTCATGTCACAGGATAACTTGGTGACCCATTGTCAAACATTCTGTTTCCACTAAGACCCAATATCAAGCCAGTATCTGTCTCTCAAAATGAAGAATAGTTGACTTGAGGTTAAAATTGTGGAGCTTCACAATCCCAACGATCTCCTCTGTAATTCACATACAGGGGCTGCCGAAGGCTCCAAACAGTATACCTATATGCCACTGACACCTCAACTATCATCAGATCTTCTGGATCACATTGTTCAAGAGCTAGAGTGCACAACAGGATGGACCTGTTAGAGAACCTGTTTCAGGACCTACACAGGACCAGTAGCTTTCCAAGTCATGTGGTGTATGAGCTAGAGTAACATGCCTAAGTGAGGAATATGTTGCCTGTAGAATGCAATAGGACCACTAAGCACTGTAGTTCTTTCTTGGTGGAATGGGTAGTTAGGTACAATAACTTTTCTTTCACTTTAAAAGGAACATAGCTATATGCCCTCATACTGCTGGTTGCCTAGAAATTTCACAGAGATAAAAGGCCCTTGCATTTTGGTTGGATTTATTTCTTTTGATGCACATATGTGTTATCAACAAGTGCAAGCAGTTGCTGTCTCCTGCTCACTTAGTCCAATCAACATAATGTCAATGTCAGCGTAGACCAGTGCAATATTTTGTAGAAAAGACAGAAAACCAGCATCTCTTCTAATTAAATCATGACACAGGACTGGAGAATTAATACTGTTGGTATCAGGAACCAGGTAGATCAGCTCCAAACCCAGTGACATCACACATAGGCGACAGGGACCTGCATATCTGTGGTCATGGCAACCACTATACATTCCCAGAATCCACTTGGCTCACCTCCCACCTTTACCTGCGAGCATCTATGTCATTATCCAAATAAAAGGCAGACTCCTTTGACCTCTCTCTCTCTCTCTCTCTCTCTCTCTCTCTCTCTCTCTCTCTCTCTCTCTCTTTCCCCTTTCTCTTTGCCGCCACCTTTGCCCTCTTCCCCCACAATAAACCCCACATATTGGAACTGTATTGGCCTGGTGTGGTCTGTCTGGATGCAAGCCGTGATTCTAACACAACTAACACAGACTTGAGGTAAAGATGCAAAAGAATACTGCTAGCCTTGTCAGATGAAAGCAACTTTCTTCTGGTCGCCCTTTTGTACAGGCATTAAGAAAAATGCAAGCCGGGCAGTGGTGGCGCACACCTTTAATCCCAGCACTTGGGAGGCAGAGGCAGGTGGATTTCTGAGTTCGAGGCCAGCCTGGTCTACAGAGTGAGTTCCAGGACAGCCAGGGCTACACAGAGAAACCCTGTCTCGAAAAAAAAATGCATTTACTAGATCAATAGTGGCATACCATGTACAAGGAGTTGTGTTAATCAGTTCAAGTTGTAACACCACATCTGATATAGCAGTTACAATGTGATTTTCAATAGTCAACTGTAATTCTCCATGACCCTTCTGTGTTTTGTAAAGGCCAAATGAAGAGCTAAAGGAATATTTGGTGGGAACCACCACCCCTTCATCATTCAAGTCCTTGATGGTGGCACTAATTTCTGTGATCCCTCCAGGGATATGATATTATTTTTGGTTTACTATTTTCCTTAGTAGAGGCAACACCAGAGGCTTCCATTTGCCTTTCCAGCCATAACATTCTACAGGTCAAGAAACCACTGTGGTAATTCTGCCTTCTAATTCTGCCCCAACAACCCATTCTGAGATTGGGGAAATAATGTTCAGGGAACCACTGCACCTACTGTGGGTCAAACTTTAGCCAAAACTCCACTAATCACTTGGTCTCTATGAGCTCCGAGTTTTACTGGAGGGCCACAATGTTTTTGGAGTCTTCCAGCATCAGTGTCAACTTAGAGTCTATATTCAATAGACCCTGAAAAGCCTGAATTATTCTTTCCTTTTCCCTGGTGCATTTGTAAAAGGCCACAGATCCCTTGAGGAAGAATAGAAGCAAGGCTAACAGGTATTTTAGCAAGGCCCTTCCTCAGAGGGACATGATGAACACTTTATTTAAAGTATCTAGGTCTAAAAACTGGCTCAGGTCTAGAAATTGTTTTAGATCTCCTATTACTATGAATCAATATAATCTTTCTTTGTCAAGAATTTTTCTGCTTATACAGATTGGACAAAAATATAGAGACCTTTTACATATTTCACTCTGGAAATAAAACAATGGATTAGCTAGTTCCAAAGGTCCATACAAGTCATTCCATCATAAAAATCACTTTGCTTGTGCTGCCTATTTCAAGTTAAGCTATTATAGGCATTGCTTTTCCTGTGGCACCAATTATCATAAATATACACACCTTGCCTATGGGGGTTTCAGTGCTGTCATTTGGCCTCTGCTACTGTAGATCCCAATTAAACCATTGCATCTAATCCAGCCAATTAAGAAACAGTATCTCTAACCATAAGATCTGTCACAAAGAACAGAGAAATGACAAGTTCCCTGGTATACCAGACCCTGGTACAACTCTTGGAGTATTCTCACAAGAGCTCAGAATTCCCCTCACAGGACTTCAATTGTGGACCACATTCTGACATATCCCCACAGGAGAGCTGAATACAGAATGTTCAAGGTGAGGGTAGCTGCTCACCTCCATTAGTTGAATTCTTTGGCCATGCAGCACTCCATTTCCATACCTATTTTCTGATGCTGATTGTTCCTGATGCTCTTGAGGACCATCAAGGATCAAGGCACACCAGGTCTTGGTACCCACTAAGCCCAAACATTGTGCATATTGGTTAAGGGGCCAATCAATCTATGATTCAGAATAGGGTTTTTGGTTGCACGAGAGAGTCATCACTTTTAAGTAACTTTGCCCGTAGTGTTAAGGAAGTAGTCGTGGGAGTTTCTGACCAACAAGATAACCATTCTCCATAGGCAGGTAGATATCTGTGAGTCTGAGGCCAGTCTGGTCTACATAGTGAGTTCCAGGGCAGCCAGGGCTACTTAAAGAGACACTGTCAAAAGGAAGGAAGGAAGGAAGGAAGGAAGGAAGGAAGGAAGGAAGGAAGGAAGGAAGGAAGGAAGGAAGGAAGGAAGGAAGAAAAAAGAAGAAAGAGAAGAGAAGGAAGAGGAGAGAAGGAAGAGGAGAAGGAGGGAAAAGGAAGGAAGGAAGGAAGGAAGGAAGGAAGGAAGGAAGGAAGGAAGGAAGGAAGAAAGAAAGGAAGGAAGGAAGGAAGAAACAAAGGTGACTTTTCTTCCAAAGGGTTAAATAAGATAATGAAAATTCAATTTTTAGAAGATGTCATTTGGTAACTCTCACGTGCATCAGCAGTTCTTGAATATAAAACATATACTTGTTCATTTCTCCATAGAAACTGAACCTTTCTGTATTAGATTATCACATAAGAATGACAGGCCAATCTCTGACCAACCAGAGTGAGGCACAGGACCCCTGCATTATGGATGAAAACATGACTGACTTCCTGAAAACATGGCTGACTTCCTGCAGGTGTAATTATATGATTTCCCACAGCTGCACACCCTCTGCAAATGTAAAACCTTTTGCTTTGCTGGAATACTTTGGATTATGTGTTCAATTTTCTTGAGACCCCAGACCCAACAAATCTTGCCACATTTGATTTCAAGTGACCCAGGCAGCTCCCTTGCTTTTCATCTGCTCTTGATTACTTTAGCACTTTAGGATTTACTTGCTCACCTAATAGCTGAGGTCTACCAAATCCTTACCTACCCCAGAAAAATCATGGACCTCAGTAAAGCCAAAAATCCCCTTGCAAGTCCAAGGCCCTTACTGAATTAATGTCATTCTCGACTCTGCAGTGAAACACAGTTCACTGTCTAGCCTGGCAAAGTGGGAGTTACACACCACTCTTTCACACAGTCCCTTCAGTCTCATTTCTACCTCATTTTCTCCCTTCTTCCTGTTTAATTCTCCCCCCAAAAACTTAGTCAAGTTTTTTGACAACAGAAGGAGCTATTTAGCACTGATATATTTTGTACTCTCTTCACCTTTCTTCCCTACAGTCAGAAGAAACAGTGCTTCAGTCTGGTGCTGGCTAGTTTTATGTCAACTTGACACAAGCTAGAATCACTGGAGAGGAAGATGTCTCGGTTGAAAAGAATGCCTCAATAAGACCAGGTTATAGGCAGGCCTGTTGGGCATTTTCTTAGTAATTGATGGGAAAGGCTCATCCTAATGTGGGTGGGAACACCCTGGGCAGGTCCTGGTTCTATGCGAAAGCAGGCTGAGCAAGCCATGATGAGAAAGCCAGTAAGTAGCATTTCTCCATGGCCTCTGGATTAGCTGCTGCCTTCAGGTTCCAGGCCCGCTTGAGCTCCTATCCTGACTTCCTTTGATGGTGAACTGTGATGTAGAAGTGTAAGCTCTCCAACTAGCAATTGGTCACAACATTTCATTGCAGCAACAGTAATGCTAACTAAGACAAATCTGATCCTTCATCTTTATCCAATTTACCTACAAAATCAGAAGCTAACATGGAGAATGCCCCTTGCATGACTTTCTCTGGTAATTCTTCCTTTATTCAGCAAGTGCTTTCTGCAGATACCTGAACCTCAGTTGCATGGTTATCACCCACACGGACAATGCAGCTTCTTGCCACAGTTCTCTAACAATCCCATTCCATATATAATAATTTCAGAGACTGCAATATACTCCCAGGTTCATCAGCAATTCTTGGAATGTCCCTGTACTCCCTTGATGGATGACATTCATCAAATAGGCACACACTCCATAGCATACACTAAAGGATGGCCACATCAGCATTGGTTGTGGCTGCTAGCTCTCAGATAGGTTAGCTTCAGGTACATGTCTTTTCATAGTAAATACAACAAAGCCACTCCTCCCAATCTCATCTGTCCTTCTGTCACTTTTCCTGTTTGGGTGACAACTATTTCATTAACTTTCCTTATGGAAACGTGAACAAATGTCTTCCCATTTCAGAAAAGCACCAGTCATAAACTAGAGAAACTATTCTACCCAAGTCCAACTTCTTAATACAATGAGTTTACTAGACTTTCTTATAAGGATATGGGTGAAGGGTTACTGTGAGTGTGATTGACCCCAAAAAGCTACATCACCCCAAAGCCCCAACATGGCGTTAATGGCAGTGTCCCCAAGCTGCATATATAAACTCCTCCTTTAGTTAACCCTCTATGTGCACCCAAAGCCCACTTGAAAAAGAGCCAGGATTATGTGCAGCTGGAAGAGAGGCACAAAGGGTGGCCAGATCTCAGGTGAGGGTCCAATGACCTGTCCCATATCCTCCTTCTCTGGAGCAAGATCAAAACCATTGGCCTCGTTGATGATGTCCTTCAGGTAGTGTCAGATTCTCTCATTAACTGGATATAATATCATTTGACAATATTGAAAAATGGGAAGAGAACTGAGGGTTCTTAAGGTAACAGACCCTAAGTGTGGCACTGTAATGGAGGACATAAGGCTTTACATGTCTTGAAATCCACAAAATGTTCACAACCAGAAGGAACCATCATATAAACTATGGACTTTAAGTAATAACCAGTCGATTCTGAACTGTATGCAAAGTCAGATAATAGTGAGGGAACAGGGTCAAGAGGGATATGTTACCTCTGTACACACTAACCCAGGTGGTAATAATAGAGAAGGGGCATATACCACCTCTGACACACTAACCCAGATGGTAATAATGGGGAGAGGTATATAGCACCTCTGCTCACACTAACCCAAATGGCAAGAATAGGAGAGGGGCATATACCACCTCTGTACACACTAACCCAGATGGTAATAATGGGGAGGGGTATATATCACCTCTGTATACACTAACCCAGATGGCAAGAATAGGAGGGGGCATATACCACCTCTGTACACACTAACCCAGATAGTAATGATGGGACGGGGTATGGTGGTTTGAATGAGAAATCTCTGCCATAGGTTCATGTATTTGAATACTTGGTCCCAGTTGTTGGTGCTGTCTGGGGAAGCTAAAATGTGGAACCTTGCTAAAGAAAGTGTATTTTTTCAGTATCCTTTGTCATCCACTGTAGAAACTGACTTGGGCAACTCTTCTCTAGAGAAGATCAATAGGGACTGTCTGCTTCTACCACATGGGCATCATTATGGGCATCAGCATGGCTCATGGGCATCAGCATGGCTCATGGGCCTGCATCAAAGACATCTCATTGTTGAGCACCTTTATGATCTGAGCTCATAGATCCTAACCATGTTTTGTTCCTATCATTTTGGGACATTGACATGACTACCAGGGCCCAGTGACCAGGAAGTAGCAACTACTAGATGCACAGTGACAACAGGCTTGGGTGCTATAGTGTCAGTAGAAATGGATGCTGCCTCACACAGAAAACCACAGGCAACAGGTCCCCACTGAGGACTAAAAGAGTGTGTGATAGGCAATGGAGAAAGGAACATAGGTGGAGAAACAAGAAGAAAGACGTGCTTTACTTAATTTCCACTGGTCTAATGACCTGTAGTCCATGAGTTACCCTAAATTAGTCCACAGAACAGTCCAGCGCCTTTAACAAGCCAATACACCCGTCAGTTTCTACAAGGAGAGTGCCTATGAACCTTACTGGCCACAGACTCTTCAAAGGACAATATGCCTTTCCCCAGAAAACATCCAGGGAAAATTGTGATCCTTAGGAGAATACTGCAGTCCTCCAGGAGAGAGATGTGACTCTCAGAATACACTGTGGTCCTAAAGAGTGCTGTGACCACAGTGAGAACCTTGTAGCCTCCAGAGGAGTATGTAGCCTCAAGGAAAACACCTGTCTGTACCAGCTTCCAGGGTCACTGGGTCCCTCATGCTCTTGTTCCCTCCCCTTGTGGTCTGTTCTGTGACAAGAACCCTTTCATCCAAGGATAGATGAAACATGACTTTATTTTAGTAACAGGTTGTAAGACACTGGCTTCATGATATGGCTCCCCTCCATTTAAAAATTATACATATATACAATAAAAATCACACTTGAGATGTGAAGTGAGTCTAGCCAGGCTGAGCATGGCAAACATGGCTCTGGCAGGCCTTGCCCTTCTCCCCCATCCCTTCTGTCTTGCTAAAGACTATTGGGTGACATTTCTAAAGCTGACCACCAATGTATATTCCCTTAGTTGTCCACTTTCTCTTCCTGAGGCTGACTACTAAGGTCCAGCTGTCAACGTATTGAAGTCCAGCAATCAAATGCACCCTTTTGGCTACCCTAATAAATATGCCATCAAAATTAAACACCTCATCCTAACACAAGGTTCCCCCCTTTTGCCTTTATAAATAGCCATTTGCCTATGGGCCACATTGGTCTCCTCTTTTTCTAGAGAGAGTCCTTGTCCCCTGGGACAAAATATTCCTGCCCTCTCCCCTTCCTCCTCATCTTCTACTTCATGCCTTTGTCTCTTATTTCTTACCCTCTGTCCCTCTGGAGGAAATAAATCTCCTTTGTGCTGGTGTTGGAGTGTCTCATGCCAACATCTGCCCCTTCATTGATGGGATATGGTTTGTGCCTAATTCGGATCTCTGTGTAAGGATCCCTTCATTTAGGCTGATACTGGGATTATCCAGTAACACCCTACCACACACAACTCTTTCAAATATCTCAGTCCTTCAGGTACAAGATTCACTCATCCAACAGCAGCTAATTGGTAAGTCCCCCACCCTACCTATCTGAAACATTCCCATGGTTATTGGGTGACAGCCATTGAGTGTCTTATATCTACATTCTGTCCTACTGGATGGGGGATATTGCATCCCACCATAACCTTCACTAGTTATAGGGGACTCCCACAGACTAGCTAGGTACGTTTTGTCCAGTCTGGTTTGGTAGGGGGCCTCCCTAATCCAGAGTCCTCCCTCCTCCTAAATACCTGTTGAAAAGTCCTCAAATTCTCAGACCCTCAGACCTCAGACCCACTGGGGTCTTTCTCTTGATGATGGAGTCTGGGTGATAACCCCCCATCCCAGAGATCTTGGTTTTGGACTTTCTAGATACAGGGGATATCTGGTCTCTTGCCCTTGGCCCACTGAGCACTAAGGGTGATGGGTTCTGCCCCCTCCATTCCAACTGACTTGCTTTTAGGATGGCTCCTCCAGAATTTCAAATGACCAAACTCTCAATCATCACATCTCCTAAGCTCATCCACTGTAGTGCCAGCCTTGGTCCCTATGTCCACTAGATAATCAGTCTAAATGGCTGCCCAGTGGCCTAGGCCTAGAGCCTAACATTATTCAGGATCCTTATAACTTTGGTGAGCATACAGAAAAGTATAAAGTGATCCTGTATGTCTCTGCCTTTTCCTTTCTCTGCTCCAGGCTTTCCTAGAATGCCTTCTGCTCATCGTCCCATGTCCTCCTTGCTCTCGAGTCCTTGGACCCTCCCCTGACATTTCTGAAACTCTAATCCTTCAATCAAGCTGATGAATAATGCCACACCCCTCCTTGTCACTTGCCTTCCCCACAAGCCACCGCATCTACCACCTTCCCCACTCCACTATCCACCTGGGTTTCACTAAGGCCAGAAAAGCCAGACTGTGTCCTCAGGCCCCACCTCTACTCAATCCAGTTTGCCCCAGCCCCCCACGCCTGTTTTCAGATCTCTTCACACTTACTCTAGTGAAACTGCTCTCAGCCCCTGTCTCCATTCTGCCCCTCAGAGAAGTAGCAGGTGTGGAAGGACCTACTTGTATTTATGTCCCCTTCTCCCTTAGTGAACTTGTCCAGATTGAAAACATTGGGTTCTTTTTACCTCAGACCCCGTCACTTTTATCAAGCAGTTCCACTATCTAACCCAGTCCTACCTTACCTTTCATGACCTCTATGTGATCCCCAGATGGTCAACAACTCCTTATGACCTACTTTTTTGCCCAGTCATATCCAGGTATAAAAGTCAAACTTAAACACTTACAATGAGGCCCACTTACAAAACAGGCTGAGGTTCTGACCCTGGTATTCAAAGTCTTTCACAACCATAGTAAGCACAACTAGAAACACAATTAGTAATGCTTGGCTAAGGCCCGCCAGTAAATGAAGGGGGATGTCACATCAGAAGGAGTCACAGGATCTTGTTTAAATGTGACTAGAAAGACCACTGCACCTGTCTGTCTAAATCCTCACAGGTCTACTCAGCCTTACCAAAAGTGTCCATAACAGGGTCATTGGGCATTGGAATAGTCCCAGGGCACCGCCGCCCCAGGGTCACCCAGCCTTCCAGCACCCACCTGGACCTGCTGGGCCTTAGGACTTAGGACTGATAGGGGCCAGGATCTGCTATTGACCTGACTAAACCTACACCAATCACTCTCCTGTAGCCTAGGGTCTCAATGTTTGTGTCAGGTCACTTCATCATATTCCTCTTAGACACTGGGCCACTTTCTCAGTCCTGAGAGAATTCTGGGATCCCACTCACCCCTCCCACTCATGGAAGTACATGGTCAGCCCTCCAGACCCCTCCAGACTCCTCTCATTATGTGTTCCTTCAAAGGCTTCTCATTTTCTCATCTCTTCCTTCTCACACCCTCATGTCTCATTCTCTTGCTAGGAATGTTCTTTCCAAACTGGTCTTAGTTTTACCTTCTACCACTGCAACATGTCCCAGGATAACTCCTGTGTCCCTCCATTTCCTTCCTTGGCTTCTGCTTGCATACATACCCTCTCTCTAAAATCCCCAAAGCCCTCTTATCCTCTGCCTCCTTCTCTAGTCAGTCCCACTGTGTGGGATACCACCTCTCCTTGTCTTGCTCATCATAAGCCTCTTTATACTAGTATCAAAGATCTGTCTACCTACATTTGCAAACCCCAATATCCCCTAGCCTTTGAACTAGCCCTCAAAGCCTCACTCAGTCTCTTTTATCCAAACAGTTTCTACACCCCAGCTCTTCACCTTACAATATTCCCATTCTGGCAGGTCCTATGCTCCATTAATGCTGTTGTTATCCCTAGTCACACTGTGATCCCTAACCGTTACTCCATCCTACCCTGTATTCCAAGCAACACTACTCACTTTTCAGTCCTAGACCCAAAAGATGATTGTTTAGTTCTCAATGCCCTAGATACTCACTCATTCTCAAGGTCTTTTGCCTTTACTTGGGCAGACCCTGATACTCAGCCATCCCTTCAGCTAACCTAGACTGTCTCCCCCAGGGATCCGGAGATCATTATCATCTCTCTGGCCAGGCACTTACTACAGCCTATAGATGACCTCCTTTGCAGTCTTTTCCTCTCCAACAGCCAATCTGACACTGACTTACTCCTTGATTTTCTTGGCTCTAGGGGTACTGGGTCACCCCTTCCAAAGCTCAATTCTTCTGTCTTCAAGTCACAGATCTTGAACTGTCTCTCACTCTAGACCACTTTACTCATCTCCACTCCTTGTCTCTGTCTTCATGGCCAACTTCTTCTGCTCATAGATCCCTAACTGCTCATGCCTGGGACACTCCCCATACCAAGCCACTTCTGGATCTCTTCCTTCCTTCTATCCACAAACAAGTCCTTAAACTTAAAACATTCTCCAGCCCTCCGCCTCCCAGATCTATACAAATCTTTCCATCCTTACACCTCCAGAACACATAAACACTTCCTAGGACCAACTTTTGCCCCTGCCTCTCTCCTCTCCAAAACAATACATAATACCATTCACACTCACCTTCTTGTCTATGCATTCTTGCCAGAGTCCCTCTCTTCAGCTCTCAATCTAACAAAATCTCTGGGATCCCCTATCACAAACTATTGATCCCTCTAACAATCTATTGATTCCCTCTCATAATCTATTGATCTCCCTCACAATCTATTGATCCCCTCTCACAATCAGTTCCCACCAATATCTCCCTTAACTCTGAACTTACAAAGGGCTCCTTTCCACCATCTCAGATTCTATCCTCCAAACTTCTCTTACGTGTTCTCCCTCAATCCCTCCATATTTATCCCTTGGCCTCAACATCCCACAGATCCTCTACACTCTGTCTAAAAACTCTCGAAACCTCTCCTCCTATCCCTCTCTCTGCTACTTCCACCTACACTTTTTATATGGATGGCATCTCCTGCCTGTCAGGGGACCATGTCCGATTGACCCCTCCATTATCAGTAAGGACAAAGAATCTCTTTTGTGCTGAGAATTTGGTTTCGGGGTGTCTTGCGCTGATACTAGTTCCTTCTAGATGTATATGTAATCACTACAAAAACGTTAATGTTTACACATTTAAAGCTTATTTTCTTAGGAGCCTGGAAACAAGTATGGTGACAAGAGTGTCCTGAAACAACATGTTAGAAGCACTGAAGCCAAGTGTGACTCTCAGGTTGACTGACACGAGTGACTGTCCTGACCGCTGTGATAGGCTAGGCTCATCTGATGCAGCTTCAATGTCCCTTACCCCCAGTTGCTGCAGGTTTTCTCTTTTCTGCACACACACAACAGGCCAGAGACCCTAACCTAAGTCCACACACCCCATGCAAACAAAGCCTTCCCTAGTGCAGGCCATGCAGGCCTCATCTGGACACCAGAACCTCACCTCCCACTATCCACATATAGTTCAAGACAGGAAATGGCCACTCTGCCTACCTGTACGGGAGAGCTTCTGTAAGGTGACCCTCAGGTTCAGCAGGGCTCCTGGAGACACCTCATATCGGTAAGTGTCCATCGCTGGAACCTTTTGGCATCTTCCAAACACACCATCTACGGAAGTAGGAAGGCAAAGTGAGAACTTGACATTCCATCTGCAGGGAGGGGGAGGGCCTCTTGCTAATGAGGTGAGACAGAGCAGAGCTTCAGATAGCACCAGAGAGCACTGAAACTCAGACGCACCCAAAAAGATGCACAGTAGAAAGTGCAAATGAGAAGCATGGGACTGTGGCCCTGGTACAGTGAACTATGTAAGTGTGCTTTTCCCGCCTACACCGACCATCCCTTACATGTCACATTTTGTAATGCACAGGCTTCAGGCCTGGGGATGGAATCTAGGAGCTTGTGCATGTTAGGCACTCTCCCCCTGAGCTCCATTCTTGGCCCCTGTAATTCACATGTTTTCATGTGAAATGTGACTCTAACAACTAACTGCAAAGTGCCAGTCACATTTGGGATTAGTTCTCCACAAGTGAGACTGTTCCAGAGATAGAATCTTTGATTTGCAGAAGCCTTCAGGATTGATGGAAAGATCCTCTCTGTGTGAGCAGTGGCTGTGCAGGAAGGGACATGGGCAGAAAGCGATGTGGGCAGGGCTAGGGTCTCACTGAGCACTACTGTGCTTGGTTCTCCCTTTGTCTATAATGACAGACTACGGACACATCTTCAAGCCACACCTTCTAATTAATGTGGACCTCAATTAGTCTGTTTTGAGCAAAGAGTCCAGTTTGGGATACACTTTTGGGGTGGGCTGTCACACATTGTAATTACCTTTTTGGCTCACATAAAGAACTAATTCAGGGACTAGTGCTTGCCACACAGGGTGGCCACCTGCAGACAACGGGTCGTGGGAGGGAACGATTTCTCTTTTGTTCACAACAGTCTCTTCTCAAGTATAAAAAGAAAGTCATTTAACTGCAACAAGTTTAATTCGAAGAGACACATTTGCCTGGTACCATCCTGATGCAAATCATATCTGTTCACCTTAGACAGAGCCCTGTGACTGGCAGAAAGAAACTTAAGTATAGCAACCATCTTGAGATGTCTAAGTGCCTTTGTCAACCTAGAAAATACAGAGGACAATGTGACCTACTGTACAGAGCAGGCCACAAACAAGCAAAACCTATAGCATTTTCCCTCCACAATGGCTCTGCCACACTGTCACTGTCATGCTGTCCTACTATGATTGCTCTGCCATGATGCCCCCTACTGCACCCCTCCATAGTACCCATAGCACCAGTGGAGTTGACCCAAACTTGTGGTCTGTAGCAATAATAACAACTGACCACACCATTGGGGTGATGTGCTCTGGAATTCAGCTTGGGATGGCCCCAAGTTCTCCAAGTTCAAGTAGGACCTATCTCTACCACAAAGAACAGAAAAACAGAATCCTCCTGTCCACAGATCAGAGTGGATGGTACTGGAGAGGGAGAAGTGAAGGAAGGGAGCCACCCCAGCTCACTGGCATCAGTGTGGCTAGACGTGGAAAGTTTGCTTAAAGACACCTTTACTAGCAGTGAGGAAGAGGGGAGAGGACAGCTTCTCCCACTTTAAAGGAAAAAATAGACCTTTCCTGGCATTTTGAAGAGGTTTATTACATACATTTGCTTGTTGTAACCAACATCCCATAGAGTACAGCCCCCAAAGGCAAAAGTTACTTTTGCTCCCAACATTACTGTCCCCTAAATTCTCACACAGACCTGTGCAGGGCCCTGAGGGTTGGTCAAACTTCTGAGTCCTTCTCTGCTGGTCTGTGGGGCTGTATATGGCCTCTGTCTCAATACTGCATTCATGTATACTCATACATGCACATAGGCACATTTCCATTCGCTTCTGTGTACAGCAGCCTCTCTCTCTCTCTCTCTCTCTCTCTCTCTCTCTCTCTCACACACACACACACACACACACACACACACACACACACACACACACACACAAGATTAGACTCAGTTCATGCATATTTATCCACAAGCATGCACATGTATGTGTACTCATATATACACAACACTGACTCAAACATGCATATGCACACACAGAATCTCATCCAGCTGTCAATTTTCCTAGTAGCATCCTGAGTTCCAAGGAGGCAAGACCATTGCTCCGGCTTCTCTTGATCTTCCATAGAATCTGATGTGATGCCTCCTGCTCAGGTGGATTAAAGAGATATCAGCAATCACCTAACTGCTGTTTTCCCATTTCTTAAATGAAACAGATGCCAGTGGAAATGTCTCACTCTTCAGCTGGAATCCTGATAGTTTGGAACTCATATGGGTTTAAAAGTCTCTGCCTCATGGTAGATGTCATCCTGCATAAGGATTTTCTGGGGAGCCAACCTGGTGATATGAACAGACAGACATGTGTCGAGTTCTTTCTATGGTCAAACGCATTTCCCAATTCTGTGTACATTCAGAGAGCTGGTTTGTTTCCCCAGCCACTTTCATTCCCAACTTCTTTCACAGAGGAGGCACACATGGGGGACAGGAAGAGTTTTTGTTGATGCAAATCTTCCACTTCTGGTGACTGCATGCTCTTTCAGAGAACAGGCTCAGACACATCAAGTCAAACTTCCAGGAAGTAGAGGCAAACAATCAGACCTGGGTCCCCCAGATCCACCCAGAAGGCCTCAGGTCTGAATGGAAGGACATTCTAAGAGACACAGATAGGCCTCACTGTGCATCTGATGAGGATACAGTCATACATCATCCATTGTGGAGACCCACAGAGAAATCATCAGGGATGGAGCATCTTTCTGCCTCTGTATGAATGATGGGTCAGCTTTGTCCCTGGGCTGACGGATCTGTCTTCACTGTGTGCGTTATGTTAGCCAAAAGTTCCAAGAACTAAATGTGCTCTGTACTTTTATAGTAACTTCATCTCAGTGTCTGCTCTTGCTAATAATTTTGCCTATTTTATTTTCCATCTGACTTGTTACCTTTCTCCATTAGCTCTTCAGGGAGGCCTACAGATGTGGGACTTAATACCACATCTCCCTCTGATTTCACTGTGAGGGAAGCAACTTAGTCAAATCCTCACAGCAGGTGCATCAACCGGTCCAGTCATCTGTAAGGTTATCTGGGCAAACTGAATGCACAAAGATCTCAGTTGTATTGGATCTCAGTTTCCTCAATATCATTCAACTGCATTCTCTATTTATAAGGGAAAGGAAGCAAGAAAGGAGTCAGGATTATAGCCTTTGCCAAGATTTCACTGGAGGTTGTGTTGACATCATTATGCAGAAGGCAAGAACCTTGCAAAAACATAAGCAGAATTCCTGCCATGCACAAGTGACATTCATTCACCAGTGCTGGGGCAGGGACCCCACTTGCTTCTTTTTATGATGCAAAATAATGGCCTATGGTGTGCATTAGGGTTTGAGAAATACTATACCCAGTAAAACACTACGTGTACTTGCTCAGGAGGAATCACTGGCTGTAGCATCTGAACATTACCCTAGTATATGATGGGAAGCCACAATGCCTAGCTAATTCAGAAAACTAACTCAGCACCAAGACGCAGTAGCAGAACATAGTTTCCTGGGAAACCTGGTCCCTAGGCTCAGACCCAGGGACTATTCCAGCCACCTGCAGTGAGTCTGGCAGTTGCATTTTTAAAACTAGTCCATCATTCAAGGTCCTCAGCCACATGTGGTCACTCAAGTGGCCAGTGAAAAAGAAGCAACAATAGTGACCCCTCATGGCCATATCCCTAGAGTCAGATTTCCAACCCAGACAGATGTCAAAGGTGCTGTAGTTCTGACTTGGGGTAAAGATCCCCACTGTGGCCAGGATACACTAAGGACAGCAAGGTGCCCAAGAGGATTCTATCCTCTTGTCATGAGATATAGATAAAGTAACATGCATGTGTTCAGTGTGAACGAACATGCTCACATATACCTGTACAGTGCATGTACACATCACCACAGCCAAGCACAGAAATACACACATGCACACACTTGTATTTTCACACACACACACAGGGTCAGTGACCTGGAGAGGAACCCTGCTGGGTCAGTTATTAGGACATTAACACATCTGCAGGGTCAGTATGACCAGGCCAGGACCCATTTGCAGAGCTAATGCAGAACAGAGACTCTCACAAGTCAGTGACTATTCAAAGACCCATCCCACGGTCAATAACCAAGATAAGAACTTTTCTGCAGGGACAGTGACCTAGTGAGACCCTACTTACACGATAAGTAATAAAGGTGGGGTTCATCCACTGATCACAAATGGCACCTATCTACAGGGTGGATGACAAAGACAGGGTCTTTTGTGTAAAAGTTCCATCTGAGATTGAAACATTCTATTCTGCAGAGAAGCAGGAAGGTAAACAACTTAAAATAGCTTCAGGAAGTCCCCCGGGACTGACTAGATTCACTAAAAGCTGTCCCTCTGAGAGGAACAGAGCTGAGCTATAGAGAAGACTCTTAGAAAAGCCATGCTGCAAAAAAAGACTCTGAGGCCAGCTCCCCGGAAGCAGAAACTAGCCTGTAAGAGGTTTAGACCAGAGTCACTTGGAAAGGACACTGTCCAACTTGTTGAACTGCCTGTAGGCTGTGTAGTGTGCTCCCTGTTTCCAGCTTTGTGAGTTGTCACCTGTGCTGGGTGAACTTTGGAGATGCATCTGTCTTTAAGTCATTCTAGCTCTTCACCCATATTTCTATAAATAATCTCAATAAAACTCGTAGCTCACTAAGTTGGACTTTGGTAGTATCCATATTTTGGTCTGCCATGGATTCTCTATCTCTCTCTGTGTGTAGTATGTCCCCATGAAAAGTTCTATCACTCAACGGGGACCCCTCTGCAGGATAAGTAACCAGGGTAGAAACCTATCCCCAGAGTCAGTGATGAGGATGGGGTCTTCTGTAGGAGGAGTGACCAGAATGATACAATGACTTAGATATGAACCCCTTTGCAGGGTCTGGAACCCATCCACAAGAGAGAGACTCATTTGCTGGGTCAATGACCAGGACAGGGACCCAACCACAGGTCAGTGATGAGGACAACCACTCATTTGCTGAGTCAATGACCAGAACAGAGATCCCTTTACAGGAACTCAGACTTTAACAGGGCCTTATCTGCAGCACTGGTGACCAGGAAATGGAACCCAACTCCAGGTCAGTGAGTCCAATAACAATCTGTCTTGGTTAGGGTTTGTATTGCTGTGAAGAGACATCATAGTAATGGCAACATTTAATTTGGGCTGGCTTATAGTTTCAGTGGTTTAGTATATTATCATCATGGCTGGAAGCATAGTGGCATGCAGGCAGACATGGTGCTGGAAAGGAGCAAAAAGTTCTACATCTGGATTGGCAGGTAGCAGGAACAGAGAGGAGGAAAAGGAGGAGGAGGAAGAGGAGGAGGAAGAGGAGGAAGAGAGAGAGAGAGAAAGAGAGACTGACTGGGCCTACCCCCCCAATGACAAACTTCCTTCAACAAGGACACACATACTCCAACAAGGTCATACCTCCTAGTAATGCCACTCCCTAGAGACCAAGCATTCAAATCTGAGTCTATAGGGATCACTGCTATTCAAACAATGCAGGAATTCCTGGTATACAGAACTTCCTGGTCCTGTCTTATTAACCATCTGGATGTCTCTTTTCTACCTGTCTCCTCATTTCCAGGCAACACTTCACTTTCACCCTTGGTGTCTTCTTCCAGGTGACCTTCTTGACCCTGCCTGTTTTGTCAAGGTGACTTTCTGTTTGGACACCTTAGAGTCCCTGGCAGCTGAAGCTATATCCATTGTCCCTCTCTGTAGAATCCAGCAGAGTGTGGCCAGGGGTTCAAACCCACAGACCACACAGAAGCCAAGGAGACATCCCCTAGCTCATTTAGAGCCACTAGGGCTATGAACACATCCCACCAGCTACTTTTGAAAAAAGGTGCATATTGGTAGCTCCAAGTTTCCTCTTGCTAGAGAAAACTATCCTGAACAATTAAAGAACTTTGGGAGGTATCACCATCCCTGATCTCAAGTGTACTACATACAGAGCAATAGTGATAAAAATTACATGGTATTGGTATATAAAGGTACAGGCTGATCAATGGAATTGAATCAAAGACCCTGAAATAAACCCGCACACCAATGGACACTTGGCTTTTGACAAAGAAGGCAAAACAATACAATAGAAAAAGCATCTTCAACAAATGGTGCTGTTCTAACTGGATCTCTGCATGTAGAAGAATGCAAATAGATCCACATTTATCACCCTGCACAAAAGTAAAGTCCAAATGGATCAAAGACCTCAATGTTAAACCTAAATCTAATAGAACAAAATGTGGGAAATAACCTTGAACTCATTGGTACAGGAGACAACTTCCTTAACAGAAAACCAGTGGCTCAGGCTCTAAAGTCAACAATTGATAAATGGGACCTCATGAAACTGGAAGCTTCTGTAAGGCAAAGGATACCATCAATAGGACAAAATGGCAGCCTACAGATTGGGAGAGGATCTTCACCAACCCTACATCCAACAGAGGGCTGATATCCAAAATATATAAAGAACTCAAGAAACTAGACATAACAGAGTAAATAACCCAATTAAAAATGGGGTACGGATCTAAATAGATTCCTGACAGAGGAATCTTGAATGTCTGAGAAGCACTTAAAGAAATGTTTAATGTCCTTAGTCATCAGGGAAATGCAAATCAAAATGACTTTGAGATTCCATTTTAAACCCATCAGAATGGCTAAGATAAATATAACTCAAGTGGTAACACATGCTGGTGAGGACATGGAGCAAGGGAAACACTTCTCCATTGCTGGTGGGAGTGCAGACTTGTACAATCACTTTGGAAATCAATTTGCCAGTTTCTCAAAAACCTGGGAATAGATCTATCTCAAGATCCAGCTATGCCACTCCTGGGCATATACCCAAAAGATGCCCCACTATACCACAGGGACACTTACTAAACTATGTTCATAGCAGCTTCATTCGTAATAGCCAGAAACTAGAAACAACCTAGATGTCCGTCAACTGAAGAACGAATAAAGAAAATGTGGTACATCTACACAATGGAATACTATTCAACTATTAAAAACAAAGACATCATGAATTTTGTAAGAAAATGGATGGAACTTGAGGATATCATCCTGAGTGAGGTAACCAAGAGCCAGAAAGACACATATAGCATGTACTCACTTAAGTGAACATTAGTCATAAAGTGTAGGACAACTATGTTACAATCCTTAACCCAAAAAAATGGGGTAATAAGGAGGGCCCAAGGGAGGCTGTGTATTTCCACAGCACCATTGCCACATGCAGCATGTTAATGTGCCCCAGACTCCTGTGTTGAATCCTAACCCTAAACTGAAGTCATTAGTGGCTGAGCCTTTGGATGGAAATTAGTCATGAGAGTAAACTTTATGAGTGGGCTTGGTATCCTCAGAAAGGTGCAAGTAATACCCTGCACATGAGGACACGGGAATTCCTCCATACACTGAACCTGTTGCTGTCCTGACCTTGGACCTCTTGCCTCCAGGACATGAAGAATGAATTTCTGCTGCTCCTTAGCCTCTGAGGCTGGTGTGTGTGTGTGTGTGTGTGTGTGTGTGTGTGTGTATGCGTGCTATGTTTGTTTGTCGTTTGCTTGTTTTTCAGCCTGAAAGAACAAAGGTTCTTTTTATGTCCTATAATCTCATCTAACCCACACGGAAAGCAGGGCACAGCGAGGCATGATATCTCTCCTGCTTCACTGTACTTTTCTGAGAGCACTATTATCCATAGACACCATTACCCCTAAATATCTGCTTTCTTTCTCCTCATAACTTGCTTCCCAGTAGTTGGCTTAGAAAACAGGGTCACCAGAGTTACATAGGATGGAGGCACATCTTGAAATCTGTGTGTGTATATGTGCATGTGTGCAAATGTGTACGTGTGCATCTGTGCATGTGTGTACATGTTCCTGTGTGCATATGCATGTGAGTGTACATGGGAATGTGTGTGTACATGCACATGTGCTGACACTCAACTCGCCTAATCCTGAGATAGCCCTAACTGACGTAACTTGCCACGACCCCCTCTCCACTGGTGAGAATCATGGTGCCTGAAGAGGTCATGTGACTGACCTTCAGTCACTCTGTACATGGCACACAGGCTGTTAATACCTCGCTCCACTTGCTTTCAAATACTAGAAAGCTCAAGAGTCCTCACTCATCACAGTCATGTGGCCTCAGCCCAGGGACAACAAATAGCCTATGCTTAGAGAAGAGAGCAGCCGAAGAGGAGTGCTGTAGGTCACACGTGTCCAGTTCCAGGCCATGCCATCATTTTCTTATACAGATACTTTACAGTCAGAAACCGATTGTGCACCCAGTAACAAGCCAATCTTTCACCCTTCCACATCCCCTACCTCTGTGCTGAACAGAAAGGAGCCTCCAGAGAGCTCTGAATAACAGCCATGTGACAAATGGACATGTCCAGGTACCACCACAGGGATGAGAGAGATGGATCCTGCCTCAAGCTATGTGTTCAGAGTGTTCACAGCTGTGAGCAACTTGACTCATTAGGGACAACAGTCAACAAATATTCTAGGTAACGTTGAGATAAGTAGATACTTTAAAGGATAATAATTTAAAAGGCATTTCAGAACAAAGGGGATCTCCCACATGGTTTCCAGGCAGCCATGGCTTCCCTCAGGGATGGAGCTCTGACAGCAGTCAGCACACACTGTGTGCCCATGTGCCTCAGGATAAGAGCAGAAGTTCAGATTCAGGGAAAGCTCATCCCCTCACACCACTGCCATATGCCTACACCAGAGGGATGGACTGCAGCACATCCAGTTACCCACAGCAGCCGCCATGAAGGAGCCTGCATCAGGCTGCTGGTCATTTATTAGTGCAACATCAGAGGGCAGGTCTGTCCCGATGAACACCTAGTTACATAGACAGATGGAGATCAAACAACTTCACACCTTGAGGATGAAACTGCCCAGGCTGGAGGAGTGGCAGCTGGCATGAGAAAGACATTGCAGGTGGCTGGAAGCAATGGGCAAGGAAGTGATTGGAGCCTTTAATGAGAGCCTCTGAAAGCAGACATACATTTTCCTTGATCTCTTTCACTGTATCTATAAAACCAAGGGACTGGGAGACAAGTGGCCTGCCCTGGTCCTCAAGATCCCCAGGCTCAGCCTGTCCCCTGGTCTCAGAAGTCACTGGCCCCCAGTCCCTCTGTCCCAGGAATCATTGTCCCCCAATCCCTCTGGTATCTCAGTCACTGACCCCACTCACTCTATCCTCTCAGTCACTACCTCCCCCCAGTCCCTCTTGACTCTAGAAGTCACTTCCCCCAAGTCCCTCTGGTCTCTCAGTCACTATCCCCCCAGTCTCTCTTGTCTCAAGAAGTCACTGCCCCTCAGTCCCTCTGGTCTCTAGAAGTCACTGCTCCCTCCCCAGTCCCTGTGGCCTCTCAGTAACTGCCTCCCAAGTCATTGTGGTCTCTCAGTCACTGCGCCCCCCCCAGTCCCTGTGGCCTCTCAGTCACTCCCCCTCTAGTCCCTCTGTTTCAGTAGGCACTGACTCTCCCAGTCCCTCTCATCCCAGCAGTCACTGCTACCCAGTCTCTCTAGCCTCTAAAAGTCACTGCCCCCCCCAGTCCCTCTGGTCTCTCAGTCACTGTTGCCTAGTCCCTGTGGCCTCTCAGTCACTGCCCCCCCAAGTCCCTCTGGTCCCAACAGTCACTACCCCCTAGTCCCTCTGGTCTCTCAGTCACTGTCCCCCAGTCCCTGTGGCCTCTCAGTCACTGCTCCCCCCCCCCAAGTTCCTCTGGTCCCAGCAGTCACTGCCCCCCAGTCCCTCTGGTCTCTCAAAAACTTCATTCATCACATCATTGCTTGCATTTCACAGGGGATGATGAATAATAGACAATTTTAAAGTCAGAGTCATGAGCTCGCCCAGGACCTGGAGCTTGTAAACAAGTTCTACGTATTAAGTGATACAGTTCTACTCACTTTCCTTAATGTTCCATTGGACCTGAGTCAGAGTTGCTCTCTGCACTGCCCCCTAAGGTTTCCAGACACCCAGATCACCTATAGTCAAAGGACTTACAAGAAATACTACCTGGCATGGGACCTACAGAGTATCATCTGGCCCACTTCTGTCACAATCTTGAGCCATTTTTCAGTTTCTCGAAATGAGATTGGTCACTTAGCTGGTATCTAATGTCCTTTTGAACACTATTCATAGAAATAGCCAAGATAAGGGAATTGTCTATGATCTGAGTTTCCTGAGCTGCCAACACTAATCACTCCTCAGTCTTGGATGTGTGCTGGGACAGTTCTATAGTGCTCTGCTCCCCTCTGTGCATAGGGTCTCACCAGTATATGCTCCTTAGCTAGAGGGCAACTACTGATACCCACACTGATCCTCTGAAGAGCAGCAAATCCACTGTAGTAAGGGACAGCCAGGCTGGTGCAGGTGTAGTGCAGTCAGATTTTCTTACAAACCACATGACAAGTCCATCAAACTACCAGGTTCTTCAAAACCACCATGGCCATACCCCCAGGCCCATTTCCCACCCTTCTGGATGACAGCAGAGAGCCAGCGTGGCCCAGAAAAAAAGGGCAAATGGGAAAGAGAACCATGGGCCAGCAATTACAGTACAGACAGAGGTCAGCACACAAGCTGTTAGTATTCCTTCTGGGCTCCGCTCCACAGTTACCTGGTAATAGCCAGATATGCCTGACTCAGTATAAAGGGGGCTATTTGCTCCCTCCTCTCTCTATTACTCTCTTACTCTCTTAATCTCTTCTATCTCTGTCCCTTCTTTTCCCCCTTCCTTTCCCCCCTCTATCTCCACCAGTTCCTGGCCGGTCTCTCCTTTCTCCTCCTCCTCCCTCTCTGCCCCCCCCTCAACTCCCTTCCCCATGTCCTAAGTTAACTATTCCATGTCCATCATATGGCTGGTACCTCAGGGGGAAGGGAAGCCTCAGCATGGGCCTGCAGAAGCACCTCCTTCCACCTCGCCACACCATGCCTCTACCAAACATATCCTGTCTCTTTCTTTCTTTTTTATAAAACACAACACAGGCAGTGCCCACAGACCTTCACATGGCACTCAGAATGCAACCAAGCAAACCACTCACTGCTATAACATCACGATACCATCTCAGATCCTAATGGGCATAAATATCCAACACAAACTCAAGTGTTTTAATTAGTATGAAAATCCAGTTTCATAAATACACACCTGTGCACACCTGTGCACACACTGGTGGAAATGACATCTTGGCATTTTAGTGGATGATATTCACCCTCACAACTGGGACATTAAAACACAAAATGTAAAAAAGTGTCAGTCTCAAAAAATGCGCTTTGCAAGCTGATCATCATTGTTGATAACATTTTCTCTGGTTGCTAAAATAAATAAGAAGCTGAGGCATAGTTTAGTGCCAGAGCACCAACCTAGCATTTACAGTGCCCTGCATTCCGTCCGTCTCCAACACTGCAAGCATAAGGGAAATACTAACAGTAATTGCGTGGCATGCAGGGATAGACACATGGCAGATGGACCACCTCTCTGAGCAGTGGGCCGCCAGCAGAACTCTGCACACACATTCTTAGCCAACAAAGGCATTGAGGGCCTATGCAGCAACATTAGCAAAGACAAAGTTGATGCAGCTTCTGTCTACAAGGAACTCTGGTTTCATTTGAGGGGCCAGATATATGAGCAAGCACATCTCACTGCAACATACAGCAAAGTGTAAAAACGAACAAGCCAGGAGCAATTTCTAACAAACACGTTTTCTC
This sequence comes from Uromys caudimaculatus, assembly GCA_028551405.1. NCBI lineage: Eukaryota > Metazoa > Chordata > Mammalia > Rodentia > Muridae > Uromys > Uromys caudimaculatus. The sequence goes on along the minus strand of CM052705.1, from coordinate 116,419,893 downwards.
TTGGAGTTTTCTATGGGGAAATGAAGACAAACTGAGTCAGCAGATGAAAGCTGCTGTGAGTCAACCCAACCACATCATAGTCACCATGGAAACCATGGACCAACCCAGCCTCATGGTGGCCACCATGGAAACTCTGGACCAACCCAAGCTTGCCATCAGAACTGTGAATCAACACAATCTTACAACAGTTACCAAGGAAACAATAATAATGGCATGCCAGTCACAATAAAAAAAAATACCAGAACAAAAACAAAAACAAAAAAACTGAAGCAAGTCTCACAAGTGGTTATTATCAGAATTGTAGACAAACTCAGTGGCATCACAATAACCATGGAAACTGTGGGTCAACCTAGTGATAACCACAGAAACCGTAGTATAACTTGACTGAGTGGTGGTCACTATGGAAACTGGAAAAATCCAATCTCATTATGTTTACCATTAGAACTTACTGAGAAACTTCAAGGAATATCAGCCCAGATAACTGGTTGTGTACCCTTCATGTGGCTGCTTAACCCCTCTGTATTTCAGGATTTGTTTCTTCAGGAAATAGCACAGAAGAACCAAATGATATGAGCATTTTGTCCAATCCTGAAATTCTACAATCTGGTACAAACAAACTAACCATCAAGATCTGAGAACAGAGAGCAGCAAAAAGAAGGATGTGAACATGGTGGAGCTCCCAGAGGTGAAGTCCAAAGAAAGGGAGTCCTCCTGGGATAGTCCACATACTGAAAGGAGGAAGAACTGGGTATGGTAATCCCAGCACTGAAGAGGTAGAGGCAGAAGGGTCATGAGCTTGAGGCCACACTAAATTTCATAGAGAGAAGTGGAGGGGAGGGTCAGGAAGATTGAAAGAGAGAACAAGAAAGAATGAATCTAAACTTAAGGAATGCAGAAGGAAGTCCCGCAGAAAGTTCCCAAATAATGTGGTTTGCTGACGTAAGGGTGCTGCCCCCAAAGCAAGGGCTGAGATGATATCTTTGTCTCTTGATAAGGCAGTCAGTGAAGCATCTCTGCCCCTCAGGAAGGTGAGGGCTCTGCCATCACAATTTAGTAGGCATGGCTCTTCCATGGATGCCAGAGCAAGGTGCATTGGTTCAGATGTCCTGCACATCCACCTGAGGCTAGGCATGAACATGGATGCCCAAGGTTAGGCTCCCACTCAGCAAGATGAATTTTCCATGGAGCTCAGACATTTGCCCCACATTTGGAGCATTTGGTACAGAGCTGGGGCATGAAGATAAGCAGAGGAGAGGGGCTTATCGGCAGCAGGCAATCTCCCATCAGCAGCTCTGCAGCAACGTTGCCAAGTAACCAGCTGCTGCTCTTATCAGCCCAGAGTATCCCATCTGCTATTCAGGTGAGACTAGAAAGGCAAGACAGGAGGGCTGCAAACAGCACAAAATGAAAACAGTACATGATATGAACAAAAGGACAGTTTCCTAGTCCCTCCCTTACCTGTGAAGTAGCCATTACCACAGAACTGCTATCCTTGACTGTTGGGAACAGACCCCCTGTCTCAGGGATGTTCTTCCTGCCTAGCCTGTTTACTATTACCTTGCAGTTTGGCCCAGAGCACGGTAAACAATGAGTCATCTCCAGCCTTGTGTTCAGCTTTGTCTTATGATTTCTTTACTTCCCCCTTGGTGGTTTCCCATCCCTGGGGGGGGGGGGGGGGGATTTAAGGCCAAAGGAATAAACAAGCTTCAGCATTCTGCTTGGATGAATGACCCATGTCTGTGTCTTTTGTGTCAATCCCCCAGGCCCACACTCCATTCTAGGTAGTTTAACAGTGTGGGTGCTGTCAATTGGAGGTTCCACCGAGATTGAGAAGAGAGGAGAACCTGATGGGATTGTTCCTAGGAGTGGGCTGGCAAAGTGAAAGAAACATATTGGGCATTTCAGCGCTAACAAAATGAAAAAGGAACTACTGATGAAAAAAGATGGGCCAGTGGTGAATAAACCTTGTAGAAGGACAAGGTAATGGTAAAATGTGTTTTGTGTATGTGTTTAGAATTATGCTAAAATCTAGAGAAGTGAAGATAATTCTCATAGGTGCTTTTAGTCTTTGGACCCTGACTAGAGATAGTTTACACCCTAGATATCTGAGTCCCTTTGGGACATCTAATTCTCTTTTCTCTCTGTGTATTGTATGTTTTTGGTGCACCAATCTGTCCATGTGTCAAAACTGACTGTTTTATGTTAAATCTGTGTTCTTATGTCATATGAATGAAAGTTGTTCTATGTTTCATGTTGAAAAGAAAAAAGTGGTTAAACTTTATCTGCTAGCTATCTACCCCTTGGTATAGTTTAACTTGTTTAAAAAGGTAGTCTCAATTGGTCTTTGGAGCCCTGCACCTGTAGTTAGGAGTATAGCACAGCTGGAGAAGCCCTGCCAGGAGCTGATTGTTTGCAAAAACTGCTTTTAAAGGGGCCAGCAGCTTCTCAAGTTCTATGACAAGTACGCTGATGGTTGTTTTTTCCTAGAAAAATTTCTGCAATTGTGTTAATTGGGTTTAGCAAGTAACAAGGTGTGGGAATTGTGTTTAATAGTACTGTCTCCTGGAATAATAGTGGAGTGTTTGAAAGCTCCCTGAATTTTCAGAATGTAAAAGAGAGTAGAAATTTTCTATTGTAGCTAGGTCCTGTGTGATGGCCCCCTTTTTCTTTATCATGTAGAATAATACTGATTCTAATGTGGAACAGATTCTTAATTATTTATCTAGGCACTGTTTGCTGACGAATTGCTGGGAGTATAAAGATGCTGCCTGCCTTGGTGGTTCGTATTCCTGGCATTGTCCCTATGCCCCTGGAAGGTGATGGCAAATTTCCTATAACCCTATATCAAGTCAAGAGAGATTTTGACATCACAGCTGCGGTTGTTGCCACCATTGCTATTTCTACTACTGCAGCGGCAATCCCTGGCATAGCCCAGGGGTTTCCCAATCTGTTACTTCAGCTAAGACCTTGAAATTGGAGTTTTCAAAAGTATACCCAAATGCTGTCTGTCCAGATCTAACGTTATCAATGAGACCCGTGTACCCCTTCTTTCAGGGAAAATTTTTCTTCCAGATTTAAAATTGGCTGGATGCCTGATCAAGGACTGGGCTGATTCCATGGCTTTGGGAGTCCTGCCTCTTGGTGCTGCTGTTCTTGGGCTCCTTTTTTCTGCACCACATGTGTAAACAACAACACCAGACTCAGGCTATTATGAAGCAAGTTATGCTATCGATGCCAGGAGAAAACCCATCAGCCCAAGCATGGCTCAATATGTACAAAGAGTAGGCAGCCAGAGACAGGCAACTCTCTTAGGGCTTCCTCTAACCTAAGACAGGAGCTCTGAGTCTGGCAGAGTTTCCCTATGACGGGTAAGGGGGTAGCTTGTGTTCAGGGTGACCTAAGACAGGCGCTACTCAAAAAAATAAAAAAGGGGGACCTGTTGGGAACAGACCCCTGTCTCAGGGATGTTCTTCCTGCCTAGCCTGTTTACTATTACCTTGCAGTTTGGTCCAGAGCACAGTAAACAATGAGTCATCTCCGGCCTTGTATTCAGCCTTGTCTTATGATTTCTTTACTTCCCCCTTGATGGTTTCCCACCCTGGGGGAAGGAGAGTATTTAAGGCCAAAGGAATAAACAAGCTTCATCATTCTGCTTGGACGAATGACCCATGTCTGTGTCTTTTGTGTCAATCCCCCAGACCTACGCTCAGTTCTCGGTAGTTTGATAGTGCAGGCACTGTCACTTGACCTGCCCTGGGATCCTTCTATTCCACTAACTAAAGGGCTCCCATCCACCTTCCAGAGGGACAAAGGGAGAGAAACAGCTTTTTAAAAGTGTTATCAAAGAGCTCTTCCCTTGTTCCATGCAGCTAACCCACTCGTGCCCCCTTACTCTACCCACATACTTAAATTAAGGCAGATCCTTAACGTGGAAGCTCCCACAGAGCATGGGAGCAGTAGAGTCACTTATGTACCACATCACCCATGCAGAGCTCCACCTGATCCCAGCACAAGACTCCAGATGCTTCATACCACCATCCCACCTTTGCCTCCACTTCTCTTGTTAAACTGAGGGAAGCTGGGTGCAAAAGGGCCATCCTTTTCTGGGCCTTGACTTCTTCATGCCTCAGAGTTCTGAAGGATACCACAGCAAAGTCAGATTGACTTTTGCAAAGAAAGAGGTATTTCCCTTTCACCGTAAATACCCACCATGCATCGCAGATACCCTTGTGAGACACAAGTAAAATCAGTCACCAAAGTCATAGCCTCCCCTAGCGATGATCATCTGCAATGCTGGGCCTGCTGAACATCTCTGTTCTCACATATACAGCAGGCTGTGTATGTTTGCACATGGTGTAAGGGTAACTGGAGACTCACTACAGCTGTTCATCCTAGCAGCACCCAGGCATAGTGGAGGCTGGACACTCAAACATGGCAGCCAAACACAGCAGTAAGTGTAGTCATTCAATGTTCCTCAGAGGAAATTGCACTTCTCTATCTATCTAGTTACCAGGAGACTTCTGGAGGACATGCAGCAAGCCCTGGAGAGATGGGCTCTTCGCTTCCCAGCTCTACTCCATGTCCACCATGATCCAAATAACAGTTGCCTGTACCTACCAATCCACTCTCAAGACTCACTGAGGAACTAGGAAGATAAGAAGCAAGCTGGTGTAGCCATTTTAATATCTGACAAAATAGACATCAAACCAAAGCTAATCAGATGACATAGGGAAGGATACTACATACTCATTATCAAGAATATAATTCTTAACATTTGTGAGCCAAACACGAGGGTGCCCAAGTTAATTAAAGAAACACTACTACAGTTAAAATCACATACTGACCTTCACACAGTGGTAATGGGAAACATAAATACCCTACTGTCACCAGTAGACAGGTCACTCAGACAAAAACTAAACAAAAAATTGCTGGAGCTAGCTGATGCCATCAAACAAATGGGCCGAATGGATATTAATAGAACATTTAAACCAAACACAAAAGCATATATCTTCCTCTCAGCAGCCCATAGAACTTTCTCCAAATTGACCCCATATGTGGATGCAACGTATGTCTCAAAAGATACAAGAAAACTGAAATAATGTCCTGCATGCTATCTAACCACCATGGGCACTACCAACAGAAACAACAGAAAGCTTAGAAACTCATGGAACTGAAAACTCTCTACTGAATGAAAAGGGGGTCAAGACAGAAATTAGGTAAAAAAATGAAAAACTTTGTAGAATTGAAGGAAGAAAAAAACATAATATACCAAACTTATGGGACACAATGAAGGCGGTTCTAGCAGGCAATTTCACAGTACTAGGGGTTTACACTAAAGAGAAAAAAAATGGAGAGATCTCATATTAGCAACTAAATGGCATGCCTGAAAGTTCTAGAACAGAGAAATCACATCCAAAAGGAGTACATGGCAAGAAATAGTCTGTCTCAAGGCTGAAATCAATAGAACAGCAACAAGCAAACAAAAAATTACAAAGTATTAATGAAAAAGTTGGTTCTTTGAAAAAATTCAATAAAATTGACACTCATCCATATTAAATAAAACATGGGAAAAGAAAATACATAAGACATCAAGGAAATCCAGAGAATCGTTGAGATAAACTTTAAAAACCTGTATTCCACCAAATTGGAAAATCTAAAAGAAATGGATAATTTTCTCAATACAAACTAGCAAAGTTAAATTAAGATCAGATAAGTAATTTAAACAGACTGATAACCTCTAGTGAAATAGGAGTAGTAATTAGAAGTCCACCAATGAAAAATAGCCCAGGGCCAGCTGATTTTAGCACAGAATTCTACCAGACTTTCAAAGAAGAGCTAACCCTAATACACCTCAAATTAACCCACAAAATAGAAACAGAAGAGACACCACCCAATTCTTTTCATGAGGCCACAATTACCCTGGCACCCAAACCACATAAAGACCCAACAATGAAAGAGAATTACAGAGGAATTTCCCTTATGAATATAGATGCAAAAATTCTCAATAAAATATTTGCAAACCGAATCCAAAAACACATCAAAAAGATCATCTGTTATGATTAAGAAGGCTTCATCCTAGAGATGCCAAGATGCTTTGACATATGTAAGTTGATAAATGTAACCTACTATATAAACAATCTGAAAGACAAAAACACATGATCATCTCTTTAGATGCAGAGAAGGACTTTAACAAAATCCAACACCCCTTCTTGATAACAGTCCTGGAGAGAGTAGAGATACAAGGGACATACCTCAATGTAACAAAGGCAGTTTACAACAAGTCTATAGACAACATCAACTTAAACTCAAAGCAATTACACTAAAATCAGGAAAATGACAAGGCTGTACACTTTCTCCATACCCATTTAATATAGTTCTTGAAATCTGAGCTAGAGAAATAAGACAACTAAAGGAGATCAAGGGGGTGTAAATAGGAAGGGAAGAAGTCAAAGTATCTTTATTTGCAGATGATATAATAATATATATAAGTGATCCTAAAAATTCTACCAGCAAACTCCTACAGCTGATAAACAATTTCTCCTATATACAAATGATAAACAGTCTGAGAAAAAAATCAAGGAAACACCACCTTTCACAGTAGCTTTAAATAATATAAAATATCTTGGGATAACTTAGCAAGTGAAATACTTGTATGATTAAAAAAAAACTTTAACACATTGAAGAAAGAAACTGAAAAAGATCTCAGAAGATGAAAAGATCTTTTGTGCTCACAGATTAGTAGATTAACATAGTAAAAATGTCCATCCTTCCAAAAGCAATTTAGAGATTCAATGCAATCCTCATCAAAATTCCAACATAATTCTTCACAGATCTTGAAAAGATAATTTTCAGCTTTGTATAGAAACACACACATTTAGCTGAAACAATCCTGAATGATAAAATAACTGGTGGAGGCATTGCCATTCTGATCTCAAACTATACTAAAGAACTATAGTAATGAAAACAGGATGGTATTGGCACAAAACAGACATGCTAATCAATGGAGTAGAATTGAAGGTGCATCCTACCACAGGATAAACATTAAACCTAGATATAAAGCCTTCAATCTATAATTGTGACCTGCCTGCAAGATAAACTGGTGCAATAGTGGCTAGAAGTAACTGATCAATATAGGATTTTAGGCTTACTTCATGAGATGGAATTCATAAACAATGCTGCTTGGCTGCCCAAGAATCAGAGACTAGATAGGCTATGGACCTAGGGTAAAACCAAATACTACTGTTCTTCTAAAGAATTGTAGCAATAAAATCACTCCTAACAACATTCTCTCCAAGATGAGATGACTCCCACACGCACACACACACACCTGGAGCCATACAGCCCTGTTGGGGAGCTAGCCTGAGATGACCACTAGTTTGGCACCTGCAGGAAATGGCCCCTGCTCAGTGCCACACTGCATGGGGCATAGCACTCCTGAGACTACTCCTGAGTCAATGCCAGACACCCAGAGACCCTGGGTGCCACTAAGAGGAGCAAGAAAGTGGTGGAGCAATGGAAGAGAAAGAGAAGCAGAAGGATGTGTTCACAATGAAGAGAGGAAGAACTGGAGACTGGGGGGTATTACAGAACAGCCTGATATGAGTAGCTAGTGATGCCACCTAAGGCCATAGTGAGGTCCTGGTCTGTACTGCTGCCAAGGGCTCTGTTGCCATCAAAGGCCAGGCACATGTTCTTGGTCTGGGCTGCTGACCATGGGCCATGTCGATACTAACAGCTGTGCAGAATTGGTCCCAACCCTCTCTTGGGCATTATGGGAGAGTTAGCCCTGAGAGCAGAACAGGAGAGTTGGACCTGCCCCTTGCCAGCTCTAATACTCAGTAGAGCAGACCTGCATATCACCCAGAAAGAACAGTAGAGCTGGTCCAACTTGTGGGAGTTGTGAATGAATTGGCACCAAGGATGTGAATATGGGAGAGGTGGACCTGCCATTCTGCCCCTTGTCTGCCATGTGGTGACATGGACAAGGGAGAAATCCACCTCCCCCCCCCAACTCACTCCTTATCTCCTGTAGCAAACAGAAGAGCTGACCCTGAGATCATATGAGCTGGAGAGCCTGCCCCGCCCTTCACCAGCCGCAGCACTCAGGAGACTTGCCTAGGTAGCACAATAGAGCTGACACTGGTGACACAGAAGGGAGAGAATACACAAGCCAGCCCCAAAGACATAAGCATATAAAAGTTGACCCCACCACTTGTCTGCCAGGAAGTGCAAGGGCTTCCTTCATCTTTCCCCTTGACAGTTATAGCAGGCAGAGAGCTGGTTCCAAGGTCATCAGAGCAGGAGAGCTGGCCTATCCCCTCACCTGCTACAACACTCCAGAGAGTGGACCCTGCACTTCACCAGGTAGGCAGCACAGTAAAGCTCCCTGATAGTATGGATCCTGGTAAGACATCTCTGAGGGCATAAGAGTGGAACTGACTGTACTTTGCTGGCTGCAACATTGGATGAGCTAGCCAGGGCAGTGCTGAAGAGCACACCCAAGTGATGGGTATGGGAGAGCTGGTGGGCTGTCCAGATCACATACCTTCCAGGCCCAGATCCAGGACATTGAGTTGGCTGATCCCAACATATACCTCATCAATGAACTGCTAGAGTTTGTAAAGGGACCAGCCTTACAGGTCCAAAACTACAAGACCTCTATGACACAGGACAACAACAAGATTTCCAAAGGGAGTTCCAGTGAGGTTGGAAGCAAAGAATTGTGAACAAAATGGTATTTCATAGGCCATACTATGACACACTACAGCCTACACAATAAGATTGGGGGGATGGACAGGTTGCCATGGCAGAAGGCAGGTACGACAGAATGGGGAGATGAGTGAGATTAGGATGCATGATGTGAAATTCACAAAGAATCTATAAAAAGATTTTCTTTTAAGATGGGGTCCTAGAACTAAAAGAAGTGAACACAGGTCAGAAGCCTCCATCCCTCCATCCCAGAAGCTATCTCCAAATGATAGCCACTTGCAAATGAAAAGTTAGTTTTCTCCAAGGGAGTCTCACTGGGGAAGCAAACCACTCTCATAGGTAAACCTCATGCCTACGCTGAATCACAGTGAAAGACCAACATATAATTAACTCAATGGCATCTTAGGAAGCTCCTTGTTTCATGTTAGGTCAGCGCACTTTGGATTTTTTAACCTTTCAGGTCCTTCACATATGTATTATGGCTTCTAGTTTTATGGGATTCTTGTGTGTGTAAATGTGCTTGTCACACATCTTTATGCATTTCTTGTGCTTTTTCTTTGGTTCTTTTTCTTATTTTGTTGTTTTGTCCTGTTCCTGTTTGTTTGTCTTTGTACTAGCTTAGTTGATTATTATTCCTTAAGCGTCTGCTTGCTTTCTGACAGGAGACAGAAAGGGTATACATCCAGATGGGATGAGAGGTGGGCAGAATCTAGGAGGAGGAAGAGGAGGGAAAACTGTAATCAGAATCTATTGAATGAAAAACTATATTTTCAATAAAAGAAAAAAGTAACAAACATTGGCAGGCAGTAAGGCATACATGGTGTTATGAATGAAAGAACAACAGAGGCAAATCATTCAAAAATTAAAAAGCAAGAATGGAATTCATGAAACTATCCAACTGTTTAAAGAAAAATCCACTATATGACAAGAACCTCAATAATTTGGAAGACCAACAACATGACTGTCTTGAGTGAAAGCTTGAATAATCAACAATTGGTCATCAGAGTAAGGAATACTCACACCTAGACCACAGGGAAGAATTAGAGATCATTTATACAGTTTATAGCACCTCTACTCATGAACAGTTTGTGTACATAGTCCCTAACAGACAATCCTTGTGATGGAGATCTTAATGCATGTCCACCCATTCCCATGATGACTACATGGATGTGTGTCTACATATTCCCAAGATGAACACATGGATGTGTGTCTACATATTCCCAAGATGAACACATGGGTGCCAGGTTGAACATACAGATGCTTTATCCACCTCATCCCAAAGCGACTGCCTGGATGAATGTCCTTCCATATCCAAGATAACCGTGTGGGCACATTCCCAGGAAGAATGCACAGACACTTCTCTCTACTCCAGGATGTGTACATACAAACATGACACTCTATATTCTGCTCCTTATCAGATATCTAGACAAGGATCTACAAGCAAATCTCTTGATTGCAGTTAAGAACATCTCTACTTCTGGCAGAAATTCTGGCTATTGGTTTCCCCTGCTCTATGAGCTCTGTGAACAAGATACTGAGACCCATTTAGCCACATGAAGAGAAGACTTTGGAATCTGAAGCCAGCCCTCTTCTCAGACCATGTTCTCAGAGGGTCCTAACCTGGACTCTAAGCAAGTGCTCACTTGGTGAACCTTCAAGAAAGCTCCTGGGCTTAATTGGCTTTAGAGATGGGCATGGAATCACCAACAACAATCTAAAAGAGTTAGGCCCTACTGGGCATACTTTTTCCTGGCACTATTCCCCATGTGTAAGCCTAGGTCATGATCCTAGCCTCTTCCATTTGACCCTGAATTATGCCTCTATAACTCAGCTTCTCTGTTCTGTTTTTATTTCACTGCCTAAAATGGAAGCTCGGGACTTCTCCATCATTGTAAGATAAAAAATCCAATCCCACTTCTGGGTTTGAAAACTCAACAAAACTCACCAGTCCCTGAGCTTAAAATCCCAGCAATCCCCTAGCTTGCCTTGAAATGCCACCATCTCCACCCTGAAAATCTTCACCTGGAAAACCCCATCCCAAGAAACCCTATAAAAGCCTGCCCCATGATCAGATCCCTGTTGCTTCTTGCCTAAGCTGAGGCATCCTGTTCTTGTGTCTTTCCCAAGAAATCTCTTATGTGAGGTTTGTTGTATGGCTTGACTTTGTGATATTCCCTAGGTCCCACTGCCAGGATATGTTTCCCTTCAGAGCTGTAACACACTTGCAGGTGTGTGTCAGCTCTCCTGTATTTATGCTGCCACTGATGTTTACATTAGTCACTTTCCATATTTGTAACAAAGTATATAAGAAAACAACTTAAGTATGATGATTAATATTCAGTGTCAACTTGACTAGATTTTAAAAAATCACATATGGGTACATCTCTGAGGTTTAACTGAGGAGGAGGGGGAAAGGCCACCCTGACAGATTATATCCTCTTTAAGCACTGAGGCAAAATAAACTACCCATTCCTTAAGTTAATGTTGCCAAGTATACTGTCACTGCAACCAAAAAATAACTAAAACAGAAAAATTAGTATCAAGAATTGAGGATTCTGCTGTGATATCTTACCATGTGGTTCAAAGGCCTTTGGAATTTGTTTGTGGGAAGAATGAGGAAGAGTTTGAAATTACAGGCTAGGAAATCTCTGAGCAGCTATATTCAGTGTTTAATATGGCACCTGGGTAGGAATCTGGAAGCTTCCAATGCTGATAGAAATGTGGACAAGGGAGTCAGATCATGAGGATTCAGAGGGAAATAGTAAGTTTCAGAGGGGAACAAGAACTCTCTGGGGAAGTGGGCTGAGGCCATTAATATTATATTATAGCAAAGACTGGCTACATTGTACTTGTGTCCTAAAAGTCTAAGTAAGGCTGAGTTAAAAAGTAATCAACTGAATTATTTGTCAGAGGAAATTTTAAGGCCGCATACCTAGGCTGTGGTGTGATTACTGCTCTCAGTCAGATCTATATAGTAAGAGGAAACAAAAATGTGAAAAATGTTCAGTTTGTTGAGAAAATAGTGTGAACACATTTAAGGATGCAATTAAGGTGCATGCAGAGGAAATAACCATAATTATTAAATTTTCAG
>CM052705.1:116363025-116407593 GCA_028551405.1 Uromys caudimaculatus | reverse complement strand
CTTTTAAGTTTCCATATTAAGATCTATCTCTGAGCCTCAGATTTGTGAAAAGAAATAAAAAACCTCAATAGATAAAGAAAGCTTTACCACGTTTTTAATTTTGAGCAAACCAAATCATTGGGTATTATTTGATTCTGAATATAAAATGCTGATTTTATGTATGGTATAAATTAGATCAATAAATGCATTACCATAAAGAAAAAAAAAAAAAAAAAAAGAAAAACATAAATAAGGCAACCCAGACTCAGAAAGACATGTGGGTGTTAGCATTTAAGCTTTAGATGCATGTGTTTCATTCATAACAAGAACAGAGATTGGGTAACTAGTAAAATATTGAGAGGAAGAAAGGAATTTTATAAGAAAGACAAATAGAATATAGTGTTATAAAAAGCAAAAGGGAAATTAGCATAGAGTAGAATTAAATCCACAATATGTGGAGGGATAATTAACACTAATGGTCTTTTGAAAAGCAATGTTGAAAGCTACTGCTGTAGAATTATAATATTATTATTAACTATTATAAATAGTATAATCTACAATAAATTTAAATGGAGTTATGATATAAGGGGAAAGACAGTACCACAACTAGACACCACATGCCACCAAATAAAACTCCAATACTAGGAATAGGTTACATCGTTTTAAGTCATTGGCCAAAGAGGTCCCACAGACCCTGTGGTGGTTTGAATAGAAATGTCCCCCATTAACTCATAGATTTTAATGGTTGGCCACCAGGGAGTGGCACTATTAGGAGGTGTGGCCTTGTTGGAGGAAGTGTATCACAAGGGTCAGACTTTGAGGCTTCAGATGCTCCAGCGAGGTCCAATGCCTCTCCCTTCTCGCTGCCTGTAGTTCCAGATGTTAAGACTCTCAGGTCCTCTCCAGCAGCACGTCTGCCTGCATGCCGCCATGCTTCCTACCATGATGATAGTGAACTAAGCCTCTGAACTGTAAGCCAGTCCCAATTAAGTGTTTTCTTTTATAAGAATTGGCATGTTCATAGTATCTCTTCACAGCAATAGAAACCCTAAGACAAACCCCATCACCCCAAACATTACAAGCCATTGCTCATGCTGTTGGTTACCCTCTACAGCCTGACAATAAGACCCTATTGCTGAAGATACCAAAAATTTATGTCATTGAGGCAAAAAAAAAAAAAAATCAAGCTAGTGCTCAACTAAAAACCTTCGATGGCACTGAATAGTGTTCCTAGTGCTAGAAGTCACTCTAAATGCTGCTGAGGAGAAAAGCAACTACCAATCTCATCCGGTTATAAACCCTGCAAACTACAACAGAATCCTGTCTGCAGGATATACCCTCTGGTGCAATAGGGACACCAGTATTACGGGAGTAACCAACTGCCTTTGAAAATTGGAGTTAAGGCCTACTCCATGATATAGAACCCATACCTGATATCATAAATGAGGCCAAAAACCTGAGACTAAATAGGCTATGGGTTTGGGGGATGCCTACACCAAAGGAACATAGAAATAAAATGGCCCCTAAGGACAAATGCTATACCCATAGGTCAATGCACCACTCAGTACTTATAAGAGAAGCTTCCTTTGCAGTAAATTATGTAATTAACAAAGAGACCCACAACAGGACATTGTGTAGAGAATGAGAAACTTTCAAGCACTCAGTGCTAAACAGAATGTCTTTATCATATATACCACTTACCTCAAGGCTAGAGTGTGGAAGGAGGGGCAAAAAGATTATCTGAGCCAGAATTTGTGAATGACTCCAAGGAAACATCGTTTTCCAGATAGAGCAGGGCTGATATACATACAGACTCACAGAAACTGTGACAGAATGCACAAGACCTGCACAAATTCAACCCAGACAAAATTCCCAACACAAAGTAAGGGAAGTGGACACAGACTCAACTCTAACCAAAAAGTTATTTGCAATGGGTAGCTTCTGGGAAAGGAAAAATACATTTTCTTTAAAGGAGTGTCACTGAGTTTATCAACCACTTTCCAGGACCTGCCTCATGCTCAAGAGTGGCTGACCAACACAAAATGGACTCCTTGTTGTTTTTTCTTGTGCATATGTGACATGGAGTTGGTTGAGTGGTTGGTTTGTTGGATTGTTTAAGAAGATAATGAACATGAATTTGTGTAGGTAGAGAAAAGACAGGAATGGGGAGGCGGTGAGAGAGGAGAAAGAATGTGGTCAAAACATGTGACTTTTTTAATTAAAAAAATAACAGAAATTTGATTTCCTATTTGGATTTCTAGTTTCTATTGATAACATTTTCAGAGAATGGAACCCTCAAATTAAGAATACAAAAGATTTCACAGATCACAGCAAGTGATCATTTTGCCCTCTGCTCCTTCAACATTATTTGACAGTGGTATTCTCCTCCACAAAGTAGCATCTGTAGATGTTAGCAGTTGGTTTGTTAGACATTTTCAGAGTAGGGGAATCTGCTAACTTTCAGGATTTATGATAGTGAGGGAACCTAAAGGAATGTTCCTTTCCCATAACAACCTTTGGGAGCAAAATTTACAAGATGAGCAACCCTAGGAATATGGTACCAGTGACTAGGACCATGGTGATGAACACTATTTAAGATGGTTAGGACAAGGGCTCAATCTCAAAGGATTTTCCCACTAATCTTGATTAAATCTGAACACTGAGTTGGAGGCATGCCTGAGTCAGAAGACTGTTAATGAGAAACATTAACCTTTACTTCATCAAAGGTCATTGCAAACACTAGATACATAAGTAAGGCTCAAACATACATTTAAATGGATTTAGTTAACTAAATATATTAATTCTTGAACATTCTTTTTTAAAAAGTTAGGGCAACTGTAAACACTGAGGTACAATTTCCAGAGGACATACTGAAAAGAAAATGGGTCATAAGCCACCCATCCTCTGAGTCACTAAATGTCCCTAAATAATGACTGGTAGTCATGGTGTATGAAGTTTTTCCCATGGGATTGGGTTTTACTTGGACTTTTGCTGCTGTGAACTGACACCATGACCAAGGCAAATCTTATAAGGACAGCATTTAATTGGGGCTGGCTTATAGGGTCAGAGGTTCGATCCAGTATCATCAAGGCAGTAGCATGGCAGTGTCTGGGCAGGCATGGTGCAGGAGGAGCTGAGACTTCTACATCTTCATCAAAAGGCCTCTAGAAGACTAGCTCCCACATGGTTAAGAGAAGGGTCTCATTGCCCACTCCCACTGTGACACATTTCCTCCAACAGGAAAATGTATAGTTCAAGTAAAAAGGGGGCACCAGGAAACGAAATGGAGCTGAATCCTGAGTTCAAGGAGATAAAGGGATAAGGTAATAGTGCTCTCAGGGCAATATCCTACCCAGATAAGCTTATCCTTTGTGTTTGCAATTGAAGAAATAATAATTTGGATTTTTAATCTAGAATGAACTACAATCCAGAAATGGAGGGCACCCTTATGATCTAGATCTTGAGATTGGAATACACAGGCTTTTGATCTGGAGGAACAGTGGCCATGAAAAGCTTAGGCCCAGGCATGGTGGTGCCCACATTTAATCCCAGGAGACAAAGCCAAGCAGATCTTTGAGTTCAAGACCAGCCTGAGACAAAACAAGTTCCAGGTGAAAACAAACTTAAGTCAAGTCGTGGTAGCACACACTAATCCCAGCATTCAGGAGGCAGAGTCATGCAGATTTCTGTGTTCAAGATCAATCTACAGAGCAAGTTCCAGGACAGCCAAGCTTAGGCAGTGAGGGAGTTGGAAAACAGAAAGCTGGTAATAGAATAAGGGGAGCCATGTTCCAGCTCCAGCAAGCAGTAGAACTCAACAGCTTTCACCATGCGGTTCTGGCTTTAGAGTCAAGAATAGAAGGGACTACTGGGACAACTGATGCTGGTTAGATGGAGCTAAGAAATTAGTGGTGATTAAGAAGAGACCAGCATCACTGAGGTGAAATCTAGGAAGTGTTTTCTGAGATCACAAAGAAACTGTGTTCCAGAGATAGCCAAGGGTGTACCTCATGCTGCAGCTGTACTTGGTAATGTGTAAGAGTCACCCAGGTGGTACTGGTTTTGAAGGTATGAAGGGGTCATAGAGAGCAGCTGATGCTTGTCACTGTGAGAAGCCAGAGAAGGCCATTGGTGAAGGTGCAGCCTCAGTTGCAGTTGATGGCCCAAGGCTGAACGGGTCATGCAAAGAAGTTGAGGTTTGACACAATGAAGAAAGCCTATGAGAAGCTATTGGTGAAGCCTAGTTGCAGCAGAAGACCCCAGAGTATTGCAGATGCTAGCACCATGGGATGACCACCAAGAACAGCAGCAACCGTGGAGTGGAGTCAACCAGAGCCTAAAGTGCTACAGAGGGCAGAGCTGGAGAAGCAAAGCAAGCACTTTGGAGGAGCCCAGAAGATCATGTGTGGATACTCAGACATTGGAACAAGAAACTGTGACGTTGAAGTTGACTTGGAGACTCCTAGATGTCAAAGATGCCAGATCCATGAGATATTTGCTGAGGAATGCTGTTAACAGGTAGTGGAAGCCCAGGAGAAAGAAGTGTGTTGCAGTCAACAAAGATGAAAAAGGAGTTGGAGATCTGAAGACCGCTTTGATATACATGGAGATGCAGAATTTGGAGTTTGCCCAGCTGGTTTCCTGCCTTGCTTTGGGGATTACAGTAATTAAGTAATTTGATGAATCTCAGAAAACACTTTGAACTTTGAACTTTTAACATTGTTGATACTGATATAGACTATGGGGACTTTGGAAGTTGGACTAAATGTATTTTTTATTTTGCTGTGGCAAGGTATGGCCCCCATAGACTCATGTGTTTGAACAAGTCTATAGGGGCCAGGGAATGGAATGTCATGGTTTGAATATGCTTGGCCCATGGAGTGGCACTATAAGGAAGTGTGGCTTTGTTGGAGTAGGTGTGGCCTTGTTGGAGTAAGTGTGTCACTCTGAGAGTGGACGATGAGACCCTCCTTCTAACCATGTGGGATCCAGTCCTCTCCTATTTGCCTTTGGAACAAGATGTTGAATGCTCAACTCTTCCATGCCTGCCTGGGCACTACCATGCTTCTGCCTTGATGACAGTAGACTGAACCTCTGAACCTGTCAATGAAACCCAATTAAATGTTGTCCTTATAAGATTTGCCTTGGTCAGGGTGTCTGTTCACAGGAGTAAAACTCTAAGACACCATGTTTCCCAGGAGGTAGGTACATTTGGGGACCCCTTAGGAGGATCCTGTGGAACCTTTAAGAGATGTAACCTAGCCCGAGTACCTAGGAATAAGTCTTTGAAGGCTCAACTTGTTTCCAGTCTCATTATCTGCTTCTTGGTCTTTTGTGATGTACAGACTCTCTGTTATGTGTTCCTGCTCCTACAAGCTCAACAATATCCCCTCCATGATGATTAAAATCCTCTGAAACTATGAGCCCAAATAAACTTTCCTTGCCTTAACATATTTCTGTCAGATAGTATGGTTATAACAGCACAAAGGTAGCTAAAACAGAAAACTGGTACCAGAAAAGCGAGGTCATTGCTGTGAAGAAGTCTGACAATTGTAGGTCTTGGACCTTTGGAACTAGCTTGCAAGATCAGTATTGGGATAACAGGTGCCAATCAAATGCTCCAGGGTATGAAAATGCAAAGACATTCATTTGGAAAGAAGTATTTCAGTACCATCCTAAAAAGGGGACACCTCGTTGTGGGTTTCCCTGGGTTCAGCAGCGGCTCAAGCCCCTGACCACTATAGTTCAATTTCTTATTAAGAGCATAAAATAAAGAATTCAAATATGCTACAGGGGTCGCGGACTAACAATAGGAAGCTGAAGTAATTTCTAGGGAGGCTTAAGGATAGACTCTGATCACCAGAAATAGCCAAGCAGAGGCTCCCTCATGACATGGGCCAAGGTCAGAAATTCAGCCACCTTAGTGTCCTGGGTAGGAAAAATGAGGAAAATGTTGAGGTTCCTCTGCTGAGAACTTGGGTCACTTATGCCCTGAGAGTTGTTAGGTACAGTCAATAGCTGGATGAGGAGAAGACTGGTGGACATTAGGTAAGGAAGGAGCTTTCACATCAGAGGCCATACATACTTCTGGGAACAATGGAGTTGGCTCTCAGCCATCTATCTACAGGGATCACATTGAATATTCTCAAGCCTCTTTCTCCCCTTACCTGCAGAGAGGCTCCTAGATCCACCTCAATTCAACTAACACTACCATAGTCACTCACCACGAGCCCCTTGGATAAGGCCACTGTACTGACTAGCTTTGTGTCAACTTGACACAAGCTGGAGTTATCACAGAGAAGGGAGTTTCAGTTGAGAAAATGCCTCCATGAGATCCAGCTGTAAGGCATTTTCTCAATTAGTGATCAAGGGGGGAGGACCATTGTGGGTGGTACCATCTGTGGGCTGGTAGTCTTGGGTTCTATAAGAAAGCCAGCTGAGCAAGCCAGGAGAAGCAAGCCAGTAACATCCCTCCATGACCTCTACATCAGCTCCTGCTTCCTGACCTGCTCGAGTTCGAGTCCTAACTTCCTCTGGTGATGAACAGCAGCATGGAAGTGTAAGCTCAATAAACCCTTTCCTCCCCAGCTTGCTTCTTGGTCATGATGTTTGTGCAGGAATAGAAACCCTGACTAAGACAGCTACCAATGTACTTCTGGGTAAATTTGTCTTTCCAGGGTTTTTACCTCTGCTGTGAAAATGTCTTCTGCATAATTAAGAGTTGATATTTCATGGAACTCAAAGGCATGATGATAGACACGGAGAATCATACACTGAAGTCAGTGGCACCATGCATCAGCTCAAAAGGGCATTTGCTGAGATGCAACAATAGAGCCACCACCACTGCTCTGAGTATGGAAGGGACACCAGTGTTTTAAACTGGAAAAAAAATGCATCTTTCTCTGGGGAAATATATATGCATACATATATTTTCTCTTTGAAGGTGCCTTTTCAAAGAAGAGAACTGCTTGCAAGAAAATTAGTTCAGACTTGTATAGTACCAACTATAATAAATAATTCCAAGACACAGGATATCTAAGCCAGCAGAATCTAGAGCAGTGGTTCTAAAACCATGGGGCACAACCTCTTTGGGGATTCCATATCAGATATCCTGCATATCATATTTTCATATTATTATTCATAACACTAGCAAAATTACAGTTATGTTTGGGGGGAGTCACCATAACATGAGGACCTGTATTAAAGGGTCACAGCATTAGGAAGGTTGAGAACCACTGGTCTAGTGTGTGTGTCTCAGATCAGTCAAAGGACCTATTCTCATGGACTTTGCATTCTAACAGGGTAGAAGATAAAGTAGTCAACTCTTCTGCAAGCCTTATGCCTTACAAACAGATAGGTGACTCTCCCCAGTGGTGTTGCCTCACTCCAGGCTCTGCTTGACCCTTTCTTCTGAACAAAGTCTCTTAAGGATATTATCTCATCCATTGCCTTTCTCTCCATCCCCCTTGTATGAGTGGAGATGTCCCCAAGGCTCTGAGCTGTGTCCTCTGTAGAGTAATTCCTCTGTAGTAGTAATTCCTGCTCCACGGTGCTCCAGTACTCATGTGAGGCTGAAGAGAGCTGAGGTTCCTCTCTCATTGAGCAAGTTCTTCAGCCCACCAACAACTAAGCAGGGTGCACTGACCAGACCCCAGCCAGCCACACAACTTCCTGATACAGCAGATTCCACACACCATCTGCATAGCCACACTCTCCTGGTTCCACAGGGCTCTCCACACTCAGGAATGCTCTCACTGTACTGAGGCAAAGGTGCAATGCTAGTTAGCCCATAGCAGCAGCTGTCGTGGGGCCATCTGGTCCATTCTCCTTCCTCAGATGGATTGATGCAAGCACGCACTGTGCTACCTCCTTGCCCACCTTCACTGTGTTGGAAAAGTTTAGCGTCCCTCTCAAGTGTGGTGAGCAGGAAGCGTCAGCAGGTGAGTGGCCTGGCTCTGCCACATACTTTCCACATTTGTCCTCGCTCACATTTAACCTTTACCGAGTGCCTGCTCTGTGTCCTAGGAGCTGCAAACAGATGGTACCTCCTAGAGCTCGCTCCAGCAGAGCAAACAGGCCTCTCAACACCTGAGCATCCCATCACAATGTTATCACTGACTGACACCTGGCAGGAAGGGAAGGACCTGGGATATGACTAGAAGAGGTAACTGCAAGGTCTTGACAGTCCTAGTGGATTGTTTCAGATTCTGTGAGATTTGTCCAGTTGGAAGTGTGGAAACTGGATACTTTCAGTTTTATCTCTCTAGAAAGTCACCGGAAAATGTAAAACAGAGTATGCTTTCTGAGTACTGAGTTTATGTTGCCATAGACTGTGGTGGGATGTCCTTGGGAAGTTCAGTATGAGATATCATCAGATCCAGTCCAGATTCTGAAAGGAAAACTTCATAAACACCTCATAAAAAGTCAGTGGAGCTTAATAACAGATGACCCTCCACAATGTGAGTGAGCCTCATCCAATGAATGCTTCTTGGCAAAGTCTGAGGTTGCCTGAAGGATTTCTGCCTCTCCCCATCAGCAACATAAACCCTGGACCCAAGACTCAACACTGACTCTGCCTTGAACTTTGTTCTGTCCTGCATCCCTCCAACCTTCCATGAAGTGGAAGTGGTTCTTTCCTTTTAAGGCTTTAGCATCGTTGCGTTGAGTGAAATGTCACACACCTGTGAGCTCAGCACTCAAAAGCCCAAGCCAGGAGGACTATGAGGCCAAAGCTAGCCTGGGCTTCACAGAGTCTGTGCTTGAGATTCAAGCCTGTAGTCAAGGACAGCATAGTCCTGAGGCTCCAGAAGAAAGAAATGCCAGATCATGCCAGTCCTCCAAGGAAGTAGAGATCTGAGCACCAGGCAAGCAAGTCCCATAGGCAGGACAACTCTGTGTGGTACCAACCCGATTTTAAAACAAAGCAGAAGTGCATTCACCCCCATGACATGATGCCCAATTATCAGCACAGTCCGATGGGAACTGTCTAGGAGTTGGCTTGGGCATATATGGGCCGATGCAGCCATGACTTACCATGCTCGTAAGAGAGAATACAGCAGACATGGAAATACCTAGAGGAGGAAGTTGGGAGGACATGTTGGAGTAACCCTTGGCCTAGGGATAGCAGCCAATGACTGCAGCCCTCCGAGAGAGAACCAGGAGAACATAAACAAACTCCCACTCATTCTCTCTGTATGCCTTCAGGGGGCTCCCATGTGATTGATCTCTCTGACAAGGAGAACAGGGGCAGCCATCAGCATCACTGAGGTGTATGGACATAGAGACCCGCTGGGAAAGATGTTGGTGCTCTGAAAGACAAAGACTCTTCTTGGACACTGTGGCAAAACAAACAGGACTATCAGCATAGGGGAGCTGGGATGGTGGGGATTTATCAGTAACTCCAGCATTGTCTGGGCCAGGAAAGGTTCTCATTAGACCTAGAAACCAATATAGTCCCCAACACAACAAAGGGCCTTCTACTGCCTCTGTCAGCCTTTCTTGTAAAAACGACCATTTCTCCTGGATATTCAGAGTGCTCAGTAGGCACACATGTATTTGAAGGCACCCCACCCAATGCCTTTTTCTAGCCCTGCTCTGACTAGAACAGTGCCCAGTACTCTACCATGCCTGGTGCCCTAACCTGAGTGGAGCCATGATGCCAAATTCACACCCAAATCCCTGACCAGCACTGCCCATGGCCAGCGAGGGTGGGCATGGGTATCTGGGGAAGCTCAGCTCTGCACTCAGAATGATCTGCTCACAAGGTGAAATTACAAAACCGCAGTGAAGGCTTCGTTCCAAGTATCCCCTGCAAATAGGGCACCCTATCCTCATGCCTGTCACTATCCCAAAGTCTTCTCTGTGACTTTGAGGTTCTCATCCCCGCTGGTAGGATTTGGGTAGTAATTTTCCCTCACTAAGGAGAGCAGGTAGCAGAGGCAGGGATCTGTATCTTGCTTTTGAGGTGAGCCTCTGCCTCCCTCCGTGTGTCCCTTCCCCATTCCTCCTTTCCCCTTCCCCCTCCCCCTTCCCCTCTCCCTTCCCCTCCCCCTTTCCACAACAGCCCAGTCACAACCAGAGTAAGGCTGCAGAGTGCATGACTCTAAACATAGAGTACCTGTGAGCTCCAAGGCTCCATGAGGAAGGGAATCTTTAGAGGAGCCCCCATCCCTGGGGATATCTTGTCAAACCCATTGATTTGGCTGCAAAGGGCAGAAGGACAGAAGGTCCAAGGGGATAAGAACCTGAAAACATCGAGTTACACAGGGTGTGATCTCCGCTTCCAGCTCCCCAGGTATTTTTCCTCTTTTCCAGTCAAAAACCTAAGTTTGAAAATCCTGCAAACACCTAAGAAACTTAAACACCATGGTTAGAAATTTTAAAAGGTCAAGTGTACTTAACATGCTCGCCAATTAACACCATGAAGAGAGCTGAAGTTCAGCCAGGTTCCCGTGGGTGTGGAGACTGTCTCTACAAGAGCTGCCTGGCAGAACCACCCCTGACTTCGGCTCCACATAAATGATGCAGAAATGGCTCCCAGTGTGAGAGCTGACATTTAGAGCATGAATCAGAGACTGAAAGAGCTTCCCTCAGACAACAGAAAGGCCTCTGCTCCACCCAGCGCCCCGCTGAGCCTCTGACCTTGCTGGATTTCCTGCTCAAGAAGCCTTGCACCTGGCAACAGAAATTCTTTTTCAGGCATAATTTTCAACAGATAAGGTTTCTTGCTTTTTCAAATCAATTTCTCATGGCTGATTGGTGCTTCTTCCAAAAGCTGTGGTTACTCTATGTTCGTTAAAACTGAATTAGCCAGTACTTAGGAGGACGGAAGTCTGAGGGTTGACAGAAGCAGGCTGCCCTGAGCCAGCTCTTCACTATGCAGTGTCCCACATAGTGGATGGAGGCACAGCAAGAGTTCTCAGTGCTTACTCCCTCTCCCTCCCCCACCCATCCAACCCCAAACCACAACCTAATCTAGCTGCAGTCTCTACCATCAGTCTGGGGTCCTCTTTGGGGACCCAGCTCCCAGCATCCTCAAGTACCTTACAGGAAGCCTTATCTCTGCACCCTAAGATTCCTTATGGGCATCAGACCCCTCATGGGGAGCTAGGTCACTCCCTGTATTCCCACATCTTAAATGGGGAACTTGTCCCCTGCACACTGAGGTCCCTCATGCAGAGCTGATCCACTCTGTCCAGGCCTGTGATTGGCAGCTCGTTCTCCATTTCCCTGGTCCCACATGAGGAAGTCATATAACCAGGCCCTTTGTGGGGAACTAGTTCCCTGAGACCAGGGGCCCCTTAAGTGGGTATTCTATGACAAAGAGGCAGTGTCAGCCCTGACTGATCCCTTGCCATGCTTTGAGACAGCTGGTGACGCCTGGGCAGGTGTAGTTACATGGACAGAGGCTTCCTTCCTCAGAACTGGACGGTACTTATCTCACTCAGTCTTGGAGCCTTGACTTCAACAGTCCTAACCATGGACTGTGGCCATGCACACAAGGACAGTGACTGTGAACACAAGGTCAATGACTGTAAACACAAGGTCAGAGACAGTGCACACAAGGACAATGGCGATGCACACTAGGTCAGTGACAGTGCACACATGGATAATGACAGTGCACACTAGGTCAGTGACAGTGCACACAAGGACAATGACTGTGAACACAAGATCAGAGACAGTGAACACAAGGTCAGTGCCAGTGCACACAAGAACAGTGACTGTGAACACAAGGTCAGAGACAGCGAACACAAGGTCAGTGTCAGTGCACACAAGGACAATGACTGTGAACACAAGGTCAGAGGCAGTGCACACAAAAGACAATGACGGTGCACACTAGGTCAGTGACAGTGCACACTAGGTCAGTGACAGTGCACACAAGGACAATGACTGTGAACACAAGGTCAGAGACAGTGAACACAAGGTCAGTGTCAGTGCACACAAGGACAATGACTGTGAACACAAGGTCGGAGGCAGTGCACACAAAGACAATGACGGTGCACACTAAGTCAGTGACGGTGCACACAAGGACAATGACAGTGCACACTAGGTCAGTGTCAGTGCACACAAGGACAATGACTGTGAACACAAGGTCAGAGACAGTGCACACAAGGACAATGATGGTACACACTAAGTGACAGTGCACACAAGGACAGTGACAGTGTACACAAGGACAGTGACAGTGCACACAAGGACAGTGACAGTGTACACAAGGACAGTGACTGTGAACACTAGGTCAGTGACAATGCACACAAAGATAGTGACAGTGCACACAAGGACAGGGACAGTGTATACAAGGTCAGTGACAGTGCACACAAGGTCAGTGATAGTACACACAAAGACAGTGACAGAGAACACAAGATCAGTGACAGTGCACACAAGGACAGTGACTGTGAACACTAGGTCATTGACAGTGCACACAAGGTCAGTGACTGTCCATACAAGGTCAGTGACAGTACACACAAGGTCAATGATAGTACACACAAAGACAGTGACAGAGCACACAAGATCAGTGGCAGTACACACAAGGACAGTGACTGCATGCAAGGTCAGTGACAGTGTACACAAGGACAGTGACTGTGCACACAAGGACAGTGACAGTGCACACAAGGACAGTGGCAGTGTGCATAAGGACAGTGACAGTGCACACAAGGTCAGTGACAGTGAACACAAGGACAGTGACAGTGCACACAAGGTCAGTGACAGTGAACACAAGGACAGTGACAGTGCACACAAGGACAGTGGCAGTGTGCATAAGGACAGTGACAGTGCACACAAGGTCAGTGACAGTGAACACAAGGACAGTGACTAGGTCGTGACCTGGCCACCAGCCAGGATACCAGAACTCTGCTAATGATGGACAGCCTCCCAAACTCTGTATCTTCCTCTAGCTCAGAAAAACCAAAGAAAGTCAGGTACGTACCAGGAAGTCACTTGGAAGTTCTACTTTCATTGAGATGCCTCCCTACTCTGAGTTTTGCCCCTCCCTGGGTCATCCATTTCCTACCCTTCAGTGTCCCTTGAGCCAAGTATCATGCTGGCCCCACTGCTCATGCAGCTCTAAAGAAATGGCCTCAGCTCTCCTTAGGTGTGTCCATTCATCCCCGCCTTGAAAAGCCGGGATGCAGTTGAAGGACCAATACCATCCTTAAGCTGCAAGGTGCTGTGATATCAGTAGTACTACATAGTGCTAGACAGTACAAGGGGACATCTCTGCCAAATCCCAGGTGACGGTGACAGTAGTGAGCAGGGCACCAAGGTTGCCCAGGCACACCCAGGACAGCCCTGAGCAAAACAATTTCCTAAGAACCAAGGGGACAAACATGCATTCCTTTTTACTGGCACCTTCCCACCCAGGTAAGGAGTCCTCACCCCAGGTTCAATGACCCAGGGAATAGGGTGAGCCAACACCAAGAGTAGACAGTTTCTAGGGATGATAGTGGCCTAGGCAAGCCAAACTAGCAGTGGGTGGGGGAGAGGGTTAGACTGCAGAGCAGCGGCAACTGTCTACTTGACTGAGGTATCCCTATAAAAAACAAATGGATTGCCTCTGACCATGGGGCTATGCATAGGGAAGGGCTAGTCTGAGGGGCATTTCTTGTGGAGACTGCCAGCCCAGCCAAGGCTAGTTTCTTATCTTTAGCACAAAATGACTTCAGAACATTTTTAGAAAGAGACTGAGGTAGAAAAAGCAGCATAACATAGAGATCATTGCAGTATGTAATCAGTGTAGAGAAAGGGTCCTCCCCTGAGCAAGTTCCCCAGAAGACGGCTCTGTGGCTTCCTCGAATGTCAAAATCACCAATAAATGCTGTGACTGTCTTCTGACACAGTGGCTGCATCCATGAACACCAAACAGACTGCAGTGGCCCCCACACTAGACTTTCAAGAGCCCAAAGCAGCCTTCAAGGGCAAAATCCCCCAAGAGAAGCAAAAGCATAGAACAGTGAGGCCAGAGTACAACAGCCCCAAGAAGATATACCAGAGGCAGACACATCAATTCCCATCTCTTAAGAAAGTGGTATCCCACCCTAGCTGACCACTAAAGTGGGCTCTTCACTTGCCTTCAGCCACTGAGTGGCACAGGCCTATGACTTCCCTAATTTGACCATTCCTTAGGCCCTGAAAACAGGCATGTACTTATTTCCTTCTCAATGATGCTCACACATAACTTCTGTACACATGGGGACAGCAGTCAGAAACCTTCCAGAGCCTTCCCAGTCACCAATGACTCTTCCTTCAGCTGCCTAGAAACTGTGTGCAGTGTGGACCCACTCTTCAGTGATTATACACAAAAATGCATGAACAGAGAATCCACAACAGAGACAAGGACCTCATATCAAACCTCCTCCTGCAGCCCTGACACCACATCTTGTCCTCACATCTCTTGCACATTTGCCTGACTTTCCCAGAAAAATAATATGTAAGTTCCAGATTATATATCAAAATAGCATCCTGCCTAGAAAGCAGGACATCAAAAGACCATACTGTTCACTTTTATCGTAGAACAAGAATTGGAGATAGGGTGGAATCCAGATGCTGATCTTGAGCATGAAAAGTCCTACCTGTACCAAGCATCTCTGTTTCTTTGTGCCTACATTTGCTCATAAAGAAACATGTCCCTCTCTCTCGGGAGAATAAAGACGTTCAGAAGCATTTTGATAGGAAAAATAGCCTGTGTACATTGCTTGCAATCACAGTACTAGGAGGCAGAAATGGGAGGACACTGGGCTCCCTGGGCAGCCACTCTAGCCAATCAGTGGGCTCCATGTTCAGTGAGAGATCCTGTCCCCCTAAAATAAGTTAAGTAGTGTTGCCTATAGGTGTAAAGAACTACGTACCAGAGCACAGGCAGCCTCTCAGGAGCTACACCTCTGAAGAAAACTGACTCGCCCTCCCTCAGCAGTCCTGTCCTGTCCGACAAACACTGTTTCGCTGCAGATGTTCACTCTCCCTGGCTCTTAGAATCTTTTCACTTTGCCTTCCATGATGACCCCTAAGCCTTGGAGGAAGGGAGTATGATCTAGCTGTATCATTTAGAGCTTAGCACTCCACAGTCTCATTAGTCTCTGTGTCTGACTAGATGTGGGTCTGTGGGTCTCTGTACTAATTGTGAGATATATATACATATATATATATATATATATATATATATATATATATATATATATATGTGTGTGTGTGTGTGTGTGTGTGTGTGTGTGTATACATATATATATATATATATATATATATATATATATATATATATATATGAAAAGGAAGTTTCTTTAATTAGGTTTGACAGATGCACTAATGCATGGATATATAGATTAAAAACCCAGAAGGTAGTTTATTACTATATCCATTTATCAGAATAATATTATATAAAAGTATTAGGTTCAGCTATAGGGCCCATGACCCAGACATCCATGTATTTTTGGCCCAACTAATATAACCAGTCATGAGTTCTGTCTTGTAAAGGAGACTTTAAACCCAAGATGAATGTGTTGGTTACTCCTGTAATACTCCTCCATTATTGCACCAGTGGGCGTATCTTGACAGGGCAGTCATGGCTGTAGTTCACAGGGTTCACTGCTAGATACATCTGTCAATAACTCTTCTCCCCCAGGAGCAGACATACAACTTTCCAGCACTATGAAATCTTGCCAGCATAGATAGAAACTTCCAGTTTGGTACCAGTTTGACTTCTCCACATCCTCTCACTCAAACATATGGCATCTTCATCAATAGGATTTTAACATCAAGTTCTGGGTGGTAAAGAAGGGCAGCAGCAGTAGCCTGTACTGCCATATTCATGTGGTCTTTTCTTGGGTTTTCAGTGTTTGTACTGCATAGAACTCAGTGGGGAGAAACGGTCCACCATGGCGTGGTTCACCATTGTACCCAGCACACACCTGTCGCACACACTCTGTTTTCCAATTTAGTTACAATGTTTGTCAGATCTCTGTTCTGTGCTTTAATGTTGCTACTTTGTTGGAGTTGTGCCAAGGTAGTATACATTGGGTTGGCATTAGCATGCTATTCTTCTTCTTCTCTCTCTCTCTCTCTCTCTCTCTCTCTCTCTCTCTCTCTCTCTCTCTCTCTCCTTTTCTGGGAGCTGTGCCTCTGTGTTTATCTAGTTTCCATGTTCTCTCTATTTTACACTCTCTTTTCCTGTGTCCCTTGTCTTTTACTGAAGGTTTTCTCAAAGTGCCCAGCCATCCTGGGCTGCCCACTTATATTTAACAAAGATACAGAGAAATCTGGATGGCAGTCGTGTTCACCTGATGACCCAGGGTGTGTGGAGGGGAAGGAGATGACACTGAGCTTCTTCCTCAGGCAAACTTCTGTTCCTATTTCTGCCCCGAAGCCTATCAAATGCACACACACATACATGCAAACACACACACATATGTGCACACATGCACATGCACACAGGTGCACACAAACAGGCACACACACACACACTACACTACACACATAGATGCACACATACACACATTCACGTACACACACATATATGCATGAACACATGCTCACACATGCAAACACATGCACACACATGCGTGCACACTCATTCACATACATACACATGTGCACACACATACATACCACACACCACATGAACACACACATGCACACACATGCACATGTACACACACACACACAAGTACACACACACTACACACACCACACATACATGCATGCACATACACGCACACACACATATACACATACATACACACATACACACACATACACACCACATGCCACACTTGCACATGTACACACAAACATGCATGCATGTGTACACACACACATGCACATGAGCACACACAGCAGAACCTGGCAAAGAAAAGGCACAGTGGACAAGTGAGGAGATCAGGAAGGCTGAATTTCTTTCCATATGCTCTCGGGTCAGCTAGCACTGCACAGCCTAGCACCGAGCCAGTCTCACAGGGATGTTCCAGACACTACAATGGCCACGGCATTAGAATCACCTGGGGGTGCAAGAGATAGGGCACTTATACTCCCTTCCTTACCTATCATAGCCAAACTATGACTCTTCCTGAAGTCTGAAACTTAATATTTAGATGCTACATTTACCACAAGGAAACTCAACAGACTCTATAAATGTCATAACTTTTGCCAACAGAAAGGGAATAACATTTTGATGTTCCTTTTAGGGAGCCAGCTGAATCGGTTTTGGTCCGTACTTTATGTGGACAGAGCAGACATTTCCTAGTGAAATCCAAGGCATCCTACGACCTCTACACTCTTATTTACATGGATTTCTGAGGTTTTTATTTAGCCTTATTTCTGTATGTTTAGCAGACACAAAACTCCTCATAAACCTAACTGCAAAACCTTTTTGAATCATAACAACATTATAGCCATCAAAATCAACAGGCTACTGTGTGGCAGCTCCTGCCAGAATCTCTGATTATCTGTGTTGTTTCTTCATCTTTGTGAGGTCAAGTCCATGCAAACCTAATGAAAGTAGTTGGTGCTCGTTAACCCCTGGTCTCTGTTTCAATTAGATCCAAAGCACAAGATACTGAAGTCACTGACCCTGCCTTGCTCTGAAGAAGAGTCCTTCAGCACTGAATCCAGCCTCCTGGCCCCAGTCATGAGTGCAGACTTTCCTGAGGAGTGCAGCCACACAGGGACACAGAAGGTAGGGCTTTTGGGCACCCTCATGAACCTTGAGCACCACATACAGTCTCCTACACACAGACAGAGGCATCCCTACATAGATCTGAACATACTAGGTTAGCTCTTCAAATGCCAACCAGCAATCCCCACAGTCCTGCCTACTCCCACAACATGTAAAATCACCATGATGGCTTCCCTTGACAGGTGAACGCTGAGCAGAAAATAACCCTGGGCTCTTCTCCCAGTAACAAGCAATGCCACTCCATCTGCTACTGTCCAAAGCCCAGCTTTGAAAGAGAAGATTTGTGCAAACCAAGATAAAGAATGAAAAGCAAAAACAGGGATCACCCACAGGGAGGACATGGAGGATTCTCAGCACCAGAAGAGACGCCTTGGATAGCAGCAGTAGTCACAGGGGCCCTGTGGTCTTTGAGGACCTAAGGTTCTCAATAGGAGAACTGAGAACTGGAAGGGCAGAGGCACACTTTTAGACATTTGTCTTTGTGAAGTAGAGTACCCTGAAGGCATCTCAGTGGAGAAAGGTGTCTTTAAAACAATTGGAAGGAACTGTAGGCAGAGAATGTAAAGGACAGGGTCATGGAAAGGACAGTGGCTCCCAGTGTCTGACAGGAAGCCAGCAGATGCCCAGAAAGGGACAGGGGAAGCTGGCAACTGGATATGTAAATTCACTGCAGCTTAGACAGGGCCACTGGGTTCTCTCACAGTCTCCTGCCCATTGGTCCAGACTGTCAGTGTATTCATCAGCGTTCTCTAGAGGAACAGAATCTATAGAATGAAGCTATATAGACATATAGGAAGACGATTTATTATAGCAGCTTACGGGCTGTGGTCCAGCTAGTCCAACAATGTATATCTACCAATGGAAAGCCCAAGAATGCAGAAGTTGCTCAGTAATGTGAGGCTGGATGTCCCAGCTGGTCTTCAGTGCACTAACCTGAGTACCAAAGAAGTAAACTCTAATGCCAGTGAAGGAATGGTCTTGCTGGGGAGAGTGAGGGCAACAGGCAAAAAACACAAAAAGCTTCCATCCTCCATGTTTTTTAAATAGGCTGCCAGCAGAAGGCATGGCCCAGGTTAAAGGTGGATCTCTCACATCAAAAGATTAAAGGTGGACTTTCACACTTCAAAATTACTTAATGAAGAAAATAATCCCTCACAAGTATACCGAGCTTGGGTTTTGGTTAATTCCAGATGTAGTTATGCTGGCAACCAAGAGCACTATCACACTCGGTAAGATCGGATTTTTGAGAAGAGGATCCACATCCAAACCAGCATGGCAGGGGATGAAAATTACATGTGAAAGGAGAGGACCAGAAAGTCTGGAGTCTGAGAAGAACAATGACATGGGCCATGACAGGCTTGCAGGGCTCCATGTGCAGAAAGCTGCAGGACAGGGACACCTGTACTGACTGCCGCAGGGTGGGGTCCATGTCACTAGGAGGTGCACATCTCAGGGTCACACTAAAAGGCTGGGTTAGGAATGTAACCCCTATGCACATGTCCACCTACATCCTAAATGATAAACTCACTCCAAACCGCAACCTGAAGCTAAGAGAGGCTCCTGCTTCTACTGTCATGCCTGACTGAAGTTCCCACACTCTCAGTACGGTAGCTTTGCATTAGGACATCCAAGTTAGGAAAATCAAAATGGCTCTCTAGAATGCAAGCCCCATGGAGACAAGCTCTGGGTTATGTCCACTACTATACACTCAGCATTTTCCATGGGGTACTCAATATTTGTTGGATAAAATTAAGCCCTTCCCCCAAATGCAATACATTTCACCTACATCTTCTGATGCAACCAAACCCTGACCTTGCACAAGGGCACCAAATTGACTCAAAAAAAAAAAGAGGTCTCATGAATGGGAGAGAGGGATCTGCTGCCTTCTCACTGCTTCAATATCCTGATGAAGATGGCCATAATTCAGAGAACGCCCTGAGGTATCCCGGGTGCCAGGAACAGCAGAGCAATACAGCTCTGGACTAAGGCTGCCCAAAGTGGAGAATAGGCTAGTTCCACACAGTGGCCATGTGGATCCTCTCTGCTTTGCCCCACTGCAAACACGTTCACCAAAGGAGCACCATGAGGCAGGTCAGGAGGAAAGAACATCTTCCCAGGCCTCTCATGGCAATGGTGGAAGAGTGAGTGGCAGGTTGCAATCAAGAAAAAATAAAGCCAAGAGATCAGCTCAGAGGGCACCAGAGGGGTCTGAACAGCAGGACACTTGAGATTGGACCTAACTAACAGCAGACTGGGAGATGCCCTGCTAAGTTCAGGGCCATAGGATGCTGTGCTATTCATGTGTGCTATTCCCTTTGTGGATTCATGCAGAGAAGCAGATGCATCTTTGACACGAGGAGAAAGCAGTGAACTCTCCCATTAGACTCCACATAGACTCTGCTGTACACACAGCATGTCCACTCATACTGGGGAAGAGGGCTCGCACATCGGGCCCCACTGCTCACACCTTTCTCCTAAATTTTTACCATTCAGTAATCTCAGTCAGGGCCACAAGTCTGTAGGTCATCATAGCATGGTGCATCTGATTTGCCCATCAGTATTCTGGCTTAGGGAATTACACAAGGTCCCTGAGGCAGCTGGGCTTACCTGAGTACCAGCTTCACTCATAACCCACCAGAGTCACATTGCCTAGGGCTTATATACTCCATACCTGGAGACTCTCAAGATTTGATAGAGCTGTCCTTTGGCTTTAGATGCAATCAGTTGCCATTCACACAGCCACCGTAGGGAAATCCTGAAGGAGCTCAGCGAGGTTGATCAGTGCATGAGCCAATACGCATGCTTGCAGATGGGCAGGTGAAGGCTGACTACAGTCAGGATAAGTACACAGCCAAGGAAGCAGCTTGAGTTACACCAGTGAGAGTTCTTCTCTCACAGACGTCATGAACCCTTTGGTCCTGTTGATGATCCATTGAGCCTTTTGCCAGTAGCTTTGAAGCCCAGATGAATTTAGCTACAATATGTGCTAGACTAGTAAGCTTGATCGCTACTATAAAGAAGCCAGATGTTGTTTTGTAGTGTGGGGTGTGTGTGTGTGTGTGTGTGTGTGTGTGTGTGTGTGTGTGTGTGTGTGTGTACATGTGTTAGGGGTACACACACCATGTATGTTCATGTGGAGGCCAGAAGTCAATGTAGAGCATCTTCCTATGTCTTTCCCCATCTTATTTTTTGAGACAGGATCTTTCATTGAATCAGGAGATCACTAATTTGGTTAGACCAGCTGGCCAGCAAGCTGCCAGGTTTCACCCAACTCCACCCTCCACCCCCCAAGTACTGGAGTTACAAAGGTGGATCTCCATACCCAGTTTTTACATGGATTCTGAGGATTCAAACTCGGATCCTCACACAGCAAGCACTTTGCCCACTGAATCATTGCCCCAGCCCCTTGGTTTGCATGCTAGATAGTTTTACATCAACTTGACGAAAGCTAAAGTCATATGAGAGAAGTAAAGACTTCATTTGAGAAAATGTCTCCATAAAATTGGGCTATAAGGCATTTTCTTAATTAATGATTGATGTGGGAGGGCCCAGCTCATTGTGGGTGGTACTATCCCTGAGCTGGTGGTCTGGGTTGTATAAGAAAGCAGGCAGAGCAAGTCATGAGAAAGCCAGTAAGCAGTACTCCTGCATGACTTCTGCATCAGCTCCTACCTCCAGATTCCTGCCCTATTTGAGTTCCTGTCTTGATTTCTTTCATGATGAACAGCAATATGGAAGAATAAGGTGAGTAAACCCTTTTCTTCCCAATATGCTTTGGCCATAGTGTTTCATCATAGCAATAGAAACCCTAACGAAGATTAAATACCACAATGGCTTCAATGACTCTAAATATCATTAGGGGTCATTTGTCATGTGATTGGCCAGGAACTGTGCGGGAATACTGTAAGCCTCCTGGCATAAACTGTCTCTTGTGGAGAAGGTCATTAATGACAAGGCAGGCCATTTGTTGGCTAGAGATCCTAAGCCACATGGACCATGGGGCTGCCTTACTAAGGCCTTGGCTCTCCACTGACATACACCTACGGCACCTCTCATAACAAAGTCCATGATGGCCTCCAGGCTCCTACAGTCCCTATTCACAAGTAGCTGTTAGACCTTTCAAAGTCCACACTAGCATCCTGGCCCCTAACACACCCATCCCCTCTACCCTAAACTCCGAGGCCTGATCCAGTTCTTGGGCTTCTCTCTACTCAGCTACTCCTCATTCCCCCTGTAACCCACTACTCTCTACTAGTCTCTCTTGCTACTCTCTGCTATCTCAGCATCTCTACAATTCCCCGATAGTCTCCCTAGCCCTGGCCATGCCAGGCATGTTTTGTCTGTCTGGCCAAGTCAGACTTGTTTTGGCTGTGTGTGTGTGTGTGTGTGTGTATGTGTGTGTTTGGGTGTTTGGGTTTTGGTTTTTGGTTTTGTTTTGGTTTTCTCTCTGATCTGGACTCTTCCAGATGCCTCTAGAGATTTTCTCTCTCTGTGTACAACAAAAACCTTCCCTTAGTGGAGCAACCATCACATTGGGGGGTTTTTGGTTTCTTTTTTTGTTTTGTCGTTTTTTGTTTTTTTATTTGTTTGGGTTTTTTTTTTCTTTTGGTTCTTATTTTTGGATTTTTACTGTGCCCCCCTTTAAATATACTCTTCAGTAAAATTACTCTCTGGCAATATCCAGAGAAGTATGTCTCCTGAGTGATTCTAAATCCAACCAAACTGTTAATGAAGATTAACTAACCATCCCAGCCCCATATTGTACAGCCTGCACCAAGTTGCTCTCTGAGTAAGCTGTTAGGTTCCCACCATCCATCACTGGAGGCCAGGGTCAGGATCTCAGATCGAGTATAAACAGAACAGCCTCACTCACTGAGTATGTGTTATGGTAGTTGAATTGGTCTGCCTCCTATTTGGAGTGCCTGGGGTGGTTCGGATTGCACGCCCCTGGCCTGTTCCTCTCTAAGCAGAATAAAACCATCTTTAATCACCCAGCCACCTGGGCGTGCTTGCAGACTATTTTCACCTTGAGATGTCCTTTGGAAAGCTGATGAAGGATCTCAGCAGCTAGTCTGGCCGTCATGGCATTGTCCTAAATAATCCAACCCATCACAATGCAGATCTTTTCATTAACCCAGAGGGCTCTGAGATCATAGGGATTTTTCTCTTCCCAGCACCAGCCACTGAAGATATGTGTTACACCCTCCTCCCTACTGAGTCTACTGGTGCACAGGAGAAGCCTGGCAGAATCTCCCTCAAGCCTGCCAGTGGTCTCCACCTAAGGTCAACATTGTTCTCCTATCTGTGATGTTTTAGCCAAAATAAGTGAACTCACTTAAAAATAATCAGACGACCTCTTCCAGGGCCTTTGGGGCCTTTAAGGTGTCTTGGGCTGCCATGTAGTGGTACACTGTAGGCCTTGGGGGCAATGTAGGACTTGGGGGATAAGGGGTCAGATGCCTGGAATAGCTACGAATTCTTCTTGTACTGTTCCATATGTGGTATGTGGAGTCAGGAGTACCCTAGCCAGCAGGCTTCTCCAATACAAAAGTAAAAATAAAAATAAAAATAAGCAGGGGCCAGAGAGATTGTTTAGTGGGTAAAAGCACTTATTACACAAACTTGACAACCTGAATTCAATCTCCAGAGCTCATGGTGGAGAGAACCAACTTCTGAAAGCTGTTCTTGTATCTAGTCTCTCTCTCTCTCTCTCTCTCTCTCTCTCTCTCTCTCTCTCTCACACACACACACACACACACACACACACACACACTAATTTAAAAACACAGCACATGGTAATCTCATTCCTACAACCTGAACCCTTTTATAAAGACCAGCTTTGCCCAATATGATTTAGGGGACCTAGCCAAGCAGGGTTTGGTTTTCTGTTGCATCCTAGAGTTAGATCCTAAGGAATCAGTTCAGGCTCCATCGTCTGTGCACCACAGCCTGCAGGAACAAAGCTTCTGACTGTTACACAGGCAATGCATACTTGTGGCTTTGGTGACTCTGCCTGCCAACACCTTTTGTGTTAATACATGGTAGTATGTAGTGGATACACCTGCCCCTGTAGTATCCAATTTCACACAGTGAAGCATAGCGCCACCTGGCTATACCAATGAACCAGCTTCTGAGATGGAACTGTGTATTTTGTGGGATTCATCTCGAGCCTCTATTTTCCACACACTGGATTGGTTGGCTGATAGGGAGCACTGTGGGGTAAAACATGAGTCTCTTTTGTTTCCCTGATGCCTTGGGCCATGAAGCTAATGAGGATCAGTCAGGCTAGGGCTTCAGCAGCCTGCAATATCAGATGCGTTTATGTTGGCTGCTTGCTTGGATCTATTTTCATCCCACATGGCCTCTTATTCATGGTGCTTGTGCCCCCTGCTGGGGGACTTAGGTAGAAACACTTGGCACCATTTAGCCTAGCCAAGTACCAGAGCAGACACTGGGGACCTCTTTGAGGGACAGTAAGTTCAATATGTTCACATCACCTCTATCCTAGGGGCTTCATCAACACCCCCCCTAGAACTTGGTGTGTTCCCTCACCTGCCTCCTGTATCCATTCACCCAAGAGTCCTAGATTCATGTCCCAGGCTTCCAGATCCTATGTCCCTAAGATTCCCAGATGCAATCCCAAACTAACAACCTCTGCCTGATAGGCCCCTCTTAAATGGCCCAGGTAGCCACAGAGAATGTCTGGGCTAAAGGAAACTCTGTGAACCATAGCTTAGTCCAGACCTTACCTATTCAGGTCACTGAGGCCAATGAGTGGGGCTGTACTGTGGCTTGGCTCTATAGAAATTTCTGTCTCAAAATCATACCTAACAGGGACACAACATACAGCTACAAGGACATGTCACTGCTCTAAACTGGCAAATAACAAAACACACACACACACACACACACACACAAACACACATTCACACACACACAAACACACATACACACACACACTTTGAGAGCCAATAAGTGGTTCATTCACACAAACCTTTGCCATCTGGGCAGAAGGATCTGTCTGCTGTGTTATTGGGTAGCTTGCAGGTGCATGGGGAGACTTGGACTCAGGAGACTTGGGCACAGCTTTCCAACAGTAAAGCAAAAAACCATACACCAAGACCATAAATGACAGTCTCAAGGAGACCCCCAAAGCTTGTGGTGTGTTTCATGGAGAGAAGGGAAAGTTACCCTGGAACACACTGCTAGGGTCCTGTCATATACCCATGCTCTGTGAGGAAGCCCAATGAACTCATCAGGTGGGAACTGGGAGGGGTGGGGCTTCAGGGGAACTGAACTTTGGTTTGTCCTTGTGACCAGAGAAGGAGGATGCTGCCTAGTGACCTCTGGCTCCCCAAGGAGAAAATTCTCTCTAACAACTCTTCTGTAGGCCAAGTAGATACCGATTCAGAGCAGCCTCTGCGGGTCTCTTCATCCAGTCACAGTCCTGGGTGGCTACATATCCACTTGCAGTACAGACAACTATCCAAGATCTGTGTCCTGCTCTGTTCATTCATTGTATCCCCCAACCCCTGCTCAAAAACAGCCAGACAGTTGAAGAACAGATACAGGAAAAGGAGACTGGTTGGGGACTTTTGTTCTAGAATTATACCATGGCTTGGTTTTTGGTTTTTGGTTTGCTTTTGTTCTGGTTTTTTGGGTTTTTGTTTGTTTGTTTGTTTGTTTGTTTCTGCAGACAGCTATCAGATGGAAGCCTAAGACCAGAGACTTTAGGCAAATGACTCTACTTCCCTCAGTTACAAGCTGGGAGTAGATATCATTCACATAGAACAGTGTCTAGTCTGCACAGAGCCCTGACACAGAGAACGCTTGTTCTCTGGCTAGGGCAGTGGTGAGGCTGAGGGTCTTCAGATTATAAGCAAAGGTCTCCAGGAACACCAACAAGGTAGGAAACTGTTGTGTGGGCAAAGATAAACTTAGTCCTCAAAGTCCTGACCTCTAAGCCATCCAGTTGACATCATAGCCTAGTCTGCAATCCTCCCTGTGTCGGCTGAAATATGAAGCTACAGAGTTAGACATTTGGGGAACTGCCACCAGTTCACTCAGGGATCACACAGCGAAAAGCAGTATCTCCCATCATGTCAGCCATTGGAGTTCCTTCAGAGTCTCAGCTCTATGAAAATTCCCCTTGGGGTAAAAAGCAAGCCTTACCTGGACCCAGTGATAGAGCCACCACCTGCTCGGCCACCTTGTGTCAGGGAAGTCTGTTTGCTCAGCAACACTGACATCTGGTGGCCTTCAGGGATGGAAAGAAATACCTTCATGCCAAGCACAGAAAACACACAGCATAAAGGCACACCCTACACGTCTATGGTCTGTGGGACTGAATGCAAATCCAACCCAAGGTAGTATGACATGATGATACAATAATGGATGAAGTATGAAGAACAGTATGGCCTATATTCTATATTGGTTTATTCTCAATAAACCAAAAGAAAAGGCACAACTGCCTCTTCCTGAGCAGATCATAAAGGGCAGATTAGCAGAGCTGACCCGCAGTGGAATCTCAAGTCAAGTTTGAAGACAAGGGCAAGAACAGTTACCGTGTACCATTCACCAAGGAAAGCACAGACTCAGAGGACACTGACATTAGTGCCCCCTCACCACAAGTAGATGCTAAATATGAGTTCCTGAAAGTTGACATTTATTATTGAGTGTCACCAAATCAAATTAATGAGTCATTCAGTGAACACAGGAAAATTTTGAATGATCAGGAAAGGGAGACTTCACAGATTGGGGTTCCTCTGTCTGCAACCCTCTTTAAATTCATGACTCTCATTTTAATTTGGCTACAGCAACAACTCAGCCTTGGGAAAAGAGAAGGAGAGTGGGTGTTGGCATTTCATCTAGGCTCCTCCCCACAGTTACCTAGCAACAGCCAGGTAAGCCTGACTCGCTATAAAAGGGGCCGCTCGCCCCCTCCTCACTCTCTTGCTCTCTTCTCTCCTCCTCTAACTCCTTTATCCTCTTCCCCCTCTCTCCCCATTCCACTCCCCCCTCTCTCCACATGCTCATGGCCGGCGGCTCCTCCTCCTCCTCCTCCTCCTCCTCCTCCTCCTCCTCCTTCTCTCTCTCTCTCTCTCTCTCTCTCTCTCTCTCTCTCTCTCTCTCTCTCTGAGTGTGTGTGTGCCTTTCTCTGTTTCTACTACCCCCTCAACTCCCCTCCCCATGCCCTAAATAAACTCTATTCTATACGATACCATCTGTGGCTGGTACCTCAAGGGGAAGGGATGCCTCAGCACAAGCCCACAGAGGCACCCCCTTCCCCCACACCATACTGTGCCTCCACCAAACATATCCCTGGCTCTTCTCTTTCTTTTTATAAAACACAACAGTGGGTCCCACAGGTCAATAGTGCAGAAAGAAGCATCTCTCCCAGGAGCTCAGGGCTTGCAGAGTAACTTTGTATTTGTCTCTTCTATCAGAACACCATTTGAAACACTGTTACTGTGAACATTGTTTTTAAAGAAATGGTGTTAACTTCCATAAGATGAGACCATCCTGGGCATCACTTTCCTTCTACTTAATAAAAGGGCCTACAAAGGCCGGTACCCCAAACCAGTCACCACACAGGATCTCATGGCTCTTATATGATGTCAAAAGAGGGCTTACAGAAAGCAAAGGTCCTGTGGATCCACCTGCAGTTGGAAGTGCCACCTGCTAGGCTCAGGGTTGCCAAACTATACCTAAAAGAGACATGAGCTGGAGATGGATGGCTGAGCCCTTGTTGGGACAATGAATTACCAGGGAAAGAAGAGGGGAGAGGACGAGGAGAGCCAGACATGCTTTTCTGAAGCCTTCACATACTTCGCCATACTGTAAAGGTATAGTACAGAGTCTATACTGTAGACAGTGGGAAGCTGCTGGTGCGTGTTGAGCAAATGGCAATATATGAGACATGAACTTGTCCTCTGCAGAGAGCCAGGGAGGGCTGAGGACCTCCATAGTGTCTCTAAGAAGAGGGGATGGCCTGGCTGACTTTCATCCCTCTAACACTCCAGGGAAAAAGAGACCCTCAGAAAAATGGACATAATACTACCTGAGGACCCAGCTATACCTCTCCTGGGCATATACCCAGAAGATGCTCCAACATGTAATAAAGAAACACGCTCCACTATGTTCATAGCAGCCATATTTATAATAGCCAGAAGCTGGAAACAACCCAGATGTCCCTCATCAGAGGAATGGATACAGAAAATGTGGTACATCTACACAATGGAGTACTACTCAGCTATTTAAAACAATGACTTAATGAAATTTGCAGGCAAATGGATGGAACTTGAAAATATCATCCTGAGCGAGGTAGCTCAGTCACAAAAGAATGAACATGGTATGTACTCACTGATAAGTGGATATTAGCCCAAAAGTTCAGAATGCCCAAGTTTCACTTTACAGTAACCACTGGACTGAGAGTGAGGTCCCAGATGGAGGAGGTGGAGAAGGGACTGAAGGAGCTGAGGGAGTCTGTAGCCCCATAGAGGGAGAAACAGTGTCAACTGGCCTGACACCTCCCCCCGCCCCGTCCTCCTGGAGGCTGGACCACCAACCAAAGAATACACATGGAGGGACCCATGGTTCGGACCACATATGTGGCAGAGGAGGGCCTTGTTGGCCATCAGGGGAAGGAGAGACCCCAGTAAAGGGGAATGTCAAGGTGGGAATACAGGAGTGGGCAGGCGGGTGGGTGGGAGGTGGAATTCCCTCATAGAGGTGGGGGAGGGGGAGGGGATAGGTGGTTTCCAAAGAGGAGACCTAGAAAGGGGGAAACATTGGAAATGTAAATAAAGTATCAAAAAATAATAAAATAAAATAAAAAGAGCAGCCCTCACAGAGCAAACAGAGTCCAGCAGACACTGATAGAAGAAGGTAGTTTTTGAGAAACTTGATATCACCTCTCCAAAAAGAGTCTGGTCTTTTTTTGGGTTTTTTGGTTTTTTTTTTTTTTTTTTTTTGGTTTTTTTTCAAAAGAGAGAGAGAGAGAGAGAGAGAGAGAGAACTGGTGTCTTCTGAGCTGGCTTTATGCGCTTGCCTTCTAAAGTTTGGAAGAACAGGTCCCCGTCGCTACTTCTAAGTCCATATAGCTCAGCTATTCCAAGGAGCCCTGAGGCCTTGTGCTTTTAATGCCTTTCACCCCTTTCCCTAGTGTGGCTACATGTAGCAAACTATTGAGAATTATCTTCTCTATACTTTGAAGTGGTTTCATGTAGCCTTGGCTGGTTACAAACTTTCTAAGTGACCTAGAATGGCCTACAATATCCTGATACCACTGCTTTCACCTCCAGAGTGCTAGGATTACAGGCATGTACCACCAGAGCGGTTCTCCAGGGTACTGGCCATCAAACTAGGGCTTTGTGCTTACTAGCCGAGAACTCTACCAACTGAAACACATCCCCAAGCCCAGAGAGGAATTTTCACCATTAAACAATATGTATATCCCAGATGAACACATTCATGTTTTCTTCTGTTGGGATCATATTAAATATCTCCATCAGTTTTCCTTTTTTAATTTGCTTGCCTGAGATTGGGAGTCATCTTTACTCATGTAACACTGCACAGGTCCAAGCTGACTGGGCAAGCAGCAGCAGTGTGAGCTGAGCTCTACAAGGAGAAGCTGTGGTGGCAGCTTATGTCCTTCTAGACCCAGGGACCAGGAGCTGTTGTGGTTGAAGTAGATTCAGGGACCAGGTGCTGTCATAGGTTAAAGGCTCCAGAAATGCCACAAACATTAAAGCTGTGATTACCTCTGAATGTCACCCTCAAATAACTCCTGTGCTAGGGCCAAGATACCTATGCTGATTGGCGTGTTGACTGTTAGTGAATTTTCATCTATTCAGTCAGGGGAAACTCATTCTTTAAAAAAGTAAATTAAAATAAAGAATTTCTTGCACCAGCCCAGTGCCTGCTGAGTGTCACCTTGAAATGACTGCATGCCTGAGCTTACTCCGCATCTGAGTTGGGGATCTTAGCAGCCCACCTCCACGGCACAGCTACTTCTCCAGCCTGTGAGGGATAGGACAAAGCTACCAGGTCTTCCACCATGCCTGACCAACTTGAGCCAAAGCACTCACCACTCGTGACCAGACACTGCATCAATAGCCTGACCATATCAGCAGCAATGGCTGCTGGGGCTGAGAAGTACTTGGCAAGTTCCTTCAGACCCTAAAGTTCACCAGGTGAGCCAACAGCCAATCCTGTCTCCTCCTACTCTAAGCCTTTACTGGAAATCAGGGACCTCAGATGCTAGTTTGATCCACCATCACGTCTGGAAGAAGCATCATGTTACCCTGCCTATGCTGCCTACCTCAGGTGAGAACTCTCTTCAGAGGTCAGGCTGCCCCATGATTTCAGGGAGCTGATTGTTCAGGTGATAGGGCTTGATCAGATTCACGGTATGATCCTGAGGACATCATGGGACCCTTTCAGGCTCCTCCCCTGTAAACTCAGCTCAGCAGATCTATCTTATCCTTAGGGTCACACACTAAGGTCATGTGCATGATGACTTGGAGACAAGGACATGGCTCCCCCCTGACTGTCACATTGCCTTCCTTAGCTGATCCTATTTAATAAGAGTAGACCTTCATTTTAATATGATTGAAGATCTATAGGAAAATCCACAGTGAAGATGCCAGGTATGAACCAAAGTTGTGTTCAGAATGTAAAGCAATCCTTTGTCTCCTTTGTAATGAGATGGGGGGCAAGACAGTACAAGAAGAAGAATCACAAGAAGCGATTCGGTTTAGTTTCTAGATTATGTTCAAATTTACTCTACAGTTAACTTGGCATATACATCCAAACACAGAATTAGTAAACAAATAACATCTTTAAGCATCTAGAACACATGGACCTAACACTGGATCTAATAAGAAGACTCATCCACCGAGCTGAGAAGTCATACATGTCCACCCTGGATCTGGATCTATAGCTCACAGGTAGATGAGACTTGTCCCTGGACCTTTCCTTCTGGAGCCCAGGAGGGCTCAGACCTCTCCCAGAAATCACACAGGTTGTCATTGTACCTGTATCTCACCTTTCCCCCTGTTTTCCTAAAGAAGGACCAGTGAAAGGGCATCTGTGGTTTGAGATATATCCTCAGCCCATACCCACAAGTCTCTGAACCTGAGTCATCTGAAACAAGAAGATGCCACACAGCTGTGGCACTCAGAACACCTAGGCGTGGTGGTCTCAGGTCAGCACTTTTCACCTTGGGCTTCCTCGAAGTACTCAGGGTAGGCCTTCCCAGGTGACACTTGAGTTGGGCCACACAGAGGTGATACAGCAAAGCCTGAGCAACTCAGAATACCAGGTTCAGTCAAACGGAGGAGAGTCAGACACAAACTCAGAGAATCAGAGGGCAACCTGAAATAGAATACCTAAGTGGTCACTTGTTACCATCTTGGTCCACTCCCAGGCATTCAGTGAGCTGAAGGCACATGAGGTAGAACTGCCACACCAAGTCACATGCTTAAGGCAAAGGGGCCAGCAGCAGGGAGTGTTCACCCTTGGGCTGGAGTGCTGCACTGCCAGGGTAGTTAACAATCACTATCCACTCCTCCATAAGGAGAGAAAATAACCTTAAAATAGAATCTCTGTGCATCCCCCTGACCAAATTTCACTCCAGTAATTGCATCTGTGAGAAAGAGAATTGCAAAAGAAGTTAGCGCTCTCTGGGCTCAGCTGTAAGTAATACATCAGAACCACCCGCTGAGAATTCCCATTAAGAAGAAGCTGCTAGCAGCACACAGAGAGCCAGCCCGAGGCAGCCCCCATTTTTATGGCCACAAAGCCCACACCTAGGCCCTAAATCCAGCATAATTGTCTGCTGTGCTGCCCTCTTGCCAAGCCCACATCAATGTGGCCTGCTCTTTGGGCTCCCACTTAATAGCAGAGGTGTGTGAAAAGGGGAGAGGCCTTCCACAGCCTCTCAGCACAGTTCCATCTACCCCAAATCCATCACACTAATTGAATGGAAGCAAGCTGTTGGAAGGAAAATGTTATTAGTCTCCCACGTGAGAGGAGCAAGAAGGGAATCTCCACTGGGTTGAAAGCTCAGGGTGGAATTAATGGGGCCGTTCCTGAGGCAACTCTATTTAACAGGGGTTGAGCTACCAAGCTCAACACAGCTCATCCCCCCCCCCCCTCCATGACCATACACTGTACCTCAGCTCCCAAGTTCATTTCCTCCTTACTCCCCCATTCAACCCCCCCCGCCCCCCCCAAAAAACATTCGGTGTCTGTGCAACCTGATGGGGAAACAGGTGGGATCTGCTGACTGGAAGTGAAGCAAAAACACATAGCAGGTTG
Organism: Uromys caudimaculatus; assembly: GCA_028551405.1. Classification (NCBI taxonomy): domain Eukaryota; kingdom Metazoa; phylum Chordata; class Mammalia; order Rodentia; family Muridae; genus Uromys; species Uromys caudimaculatus. The sequence goes on along the minus strand of CM052705.1, from coordinate 116,375,633 downwards.
CTCCAAGTGTCCCTTCCTCTAGCTGGCTAGAGAACCAGTGGGCTTGCACAGGCGTGAGCAGGAGCAGAGGCCACACCTGCTGGTCTCTGTGTTCCACCATGATGCCCTTCAACCCCAGAACATAAGGAGGTGACCTGGGACTTTGGAAGACAGGTGTCTGTTGTGTGGCACTGAGAAATCAGCTCGGGAACTTTGGAAAATTTGGGCACCCCTCCCCTCCGGGAAGAAACAGGTTAGACAGCACGTAGGCTGAAAGGTAGGGGCTGATTAAGCCCCTGCTACCTCATTTCCTAAAGACCAATCAGTTTAAAAGTCACACTGTCCTGCCAATCACATTGTGCCTAATGGCTGCTGCTCTAAAAACCATAAAAAAGCTCAATGAACAGGCTGCACATGGCCATTCTTTCCCACCTTGGTGTTCAGGACGACTACCAGCATGCTGGAACAATAAATTCCTCTTGCATTTTGCATCGATCCCCGACTCCATGGTGTTCCCTGGGGGGGGGGGGGGTCCTCCAGGGAGTTAAGGCTTCCCAGAGTCTTATAGCCGGTTGACCAACGTTTCTAAAGGCTCCCCAGATCAATTTAGGAGCATGGGTCAGGTTTACAATTAGGGCCTTTTCTGGAGACAGAAATTACACACCATAATCGGTTTAAACCTGTAAGTATTTCTGAGGACCTTCCCCCAACAGCATGATTCAGTATTCTACACACGAGGAGGGGAAACCCTCAGGGAAGGTATATTTATTTTCTACCTTTGCTTCTGTTAGGTTCAAATGAAACTCCAATTCCCCAAACTCCAAAAGGCAGTCCAAATATCTATAAATGAGTTCAACCTGAACTACAGGAAGATTTCTGGCTGTTAGATAAAGCCAGCATTTCTCAGGAACCCCCTCCCCTCTTGCTTTTCTCCTCTCTTTCTCTCTCTCTCTCTCTCTCTCTCTCTCTCTCTCTCACATTCTGCTCCTACTTCTCTATGTATTCTCCATTCCCTGTGTTCTCCCATCTCTCACAGTCCAGTCTGCTGGCCATATCTGATCTACTTCACATTCTTTCTGCTCCCGACATTCCCTAGATGCTGCCTTGCTGCTCCCCATCTCATATCTACAACAAAAACTGTCTCCTTAATAAAAACCATATCTATACATCTTGCTTACACATCCTGAACACCCAGAAGGGGCACGAATGGACCCCTTTGCAAGAAGCTCAGCCTCTCTTAACCAACCAAGATGCTAACTAGCATCTCCTAAAGTATTGATCATTTGTTTCTCCTGGCTTCTGACACCTGCCATATAGTCAACTCCAAATTTTAGAGTCCATCTCTTCAACTGCTTCTTTTCTCCAGCCGTTCTCTCCTGGTACTTGGGGTAGGTGTCACCTCAGTGTTGCCTACTCTGTAGGCTCCCGGAGCCACCTACTACTACTACTACTACTACTACTACTACTACTACTACTACTACTACTACTACTACTACAAAAGTCATGCCAGTGCATTAGGAAGCTTCTCTCTCCCTCCTAGGAACCCACCACTTGGATAGAGACACTTTTCATTTCTGAGTTGGGACATTTCTCTCTGAGCAGTCTCTGGATCACTTGGGAATGCCTCGGGCTGAAATTCTTTACCGGACACGGACACTCTCTCTTCTCTCCTCCGCCCTCGCTCTCCCTCCCGACATGTTCCCAGCTTGCTCCTGGAGTTCCTTCTGCCTTGCTTTCCTGCTAGCCCTATTGCTCCAGTCTCTAAGCCTGGGCACTTCCCATCAGTATACTCATCTGCTTTCTCCTCACACTCAGTAAGCCTCACTGTCCTGCTGCAAATGGCTTGGCCTCAGTATAGCTCAATGAACAATGATGGTACACTAGACGTCCAAATTTTTACAGATTGTAACTATTTCTACCGCTGTACAAATAATTCCAATATCTCTTATCTCTAAATTTCACTCTCCACTCCTCCCAAAAATCTCAAATCTCTAATAATAAAAATCTCTAATCTTTGTCCCCCCTGCTTTCCTTATCTCTAGGTGCTTTGCTCTCTCTAGTGTCTCACTCTGATCACTGGATTCAGTCTCACAGAGATTCAGATATGTTAGGATGAAAAATACTCAAAGAATGTTTTAGCCAAGTGTTGGTGGTGTGCCCAGATATTGGGGTCCCCAAAGACCACCAGGAGTCTGAGTCTCTATCCAAAAGCAAAGAGCCTTTATTCAAGTTTTAGCTGGGGTCCTCATACTCCTCAGATCCATGCTGAAAGTCTAGGGCCTCAATTAGGTGGGGGTTTTTATACTAGTTGGAACAGGGAACAGGTCTCCAGCAATTGCCTTATTTGACAAGGGGTATCTTGGCCTTTGGGGATAGATCACTGATGACTTCAGCCCTTGGGGACAGATCACGGATGACTTCAGCCATCTTGAGCAGTTTATAACCTCTAGAATTTTAGGCACTTTCCCTCTATTCCCTTTTTGGCTCCAGTCCAGGGCAGTTCTGTCCTGAAATTGTTTGTGGTATTTCTATTAACCAGCGTTCAAACCAGGGACAAGCAGGTTCAAGATGGAGTCAACTTATAAACTGGAGTTTCTCCAGTCACTTGTGCTTCTCAGTGGCACATGCCTTTAATCCCAGCACTTGGGAGGCAGAGGTAGGTGAATCTCTGTGAATTCAGATCTCTCTGAGTTCAAGGCCAGCCTAGTCTTAGAGTGAGTTCAAGTCCAGCCTGGTCTACAGTGATTTCAAGTCCAACATGGTCTACAGAGTGAGTTCCAGGACAGCCAGGGCTACACAGAGAAACCCTGGCAAGAAGGAGAAGGAGGAAGAGGAGGAGAAGGAGGAGGAGGAGGAGGAAGAGGAGGAGGAGGAGGAGGAGGAGGAGGAGGAGGAGGAGGAGGAGGAGGAGGAGGGAAGGGGGTTATGTTTTATAAAAAGATAAAGAGAGAAGGAATATGTTTCCTGGAGGTGTAGTCAGGTATGGGGGAAGGGGGTGCCTCCATAGGCCCATGCTGAGGCATCCCTTCCCCCTGAGGGACCAGCCACATAGTACAGAATAGAGTTTATTCAGGGAATGGGCAAGGGAGTTGAGAGGGTAGTAGAGAAAGAGAAAGGCAGAGGAGAGAGTGTGAGGAGTAGAGGCCTGCCATGAACACGCAGAGAGAAAGGGGGAGGGGAATTAGGAAAGAGGAGGGAAGGGGCAAGAGGACAGAGGGAGAGCAAGAAGGCAAGAAAGCAAGAGAGCTGAGAGGGCAAGCAGCCCCTTTTATAGTGAGTCAGGCACACCTGGCTGTTGCCAGGTAACTGTGGGGAGGAGCTTAGACAAAATGCTAAGAGGAAGAAGAGGAGAGGGAGGAGAGGAGGAGAGGAGGAGAGGAGGAGAGGAGGAGAGGAGGAGAGGAGGAGAGGAAGAGAGGAAGAGAGGAGGAGAGAAGAGAGAAGGTTTTATGCCTCTTTACTCTATAAAAAATCTGGCTCTTGAGTTGGGTTATGGCCCTCGCTCTCCAGACCCAAGCATGCTTGTTTATAAGTTTCCTCCAAAGTCTCTGTTCTGGGTCAAGCTGGCCACTTGACTCTGTGACAGGGATAAAGGGAGCAAAACACAACAGCAGAAAAAGACACCATGTGCTTTAAAATACTAAAAAGCAAACTATTCCCAATAGAGATTGTTCCATGCTCCTCTTCTGGGTTTTTCTTAACTCTCTAAACACGAACCTCTCTTATATCTCTAAATCTCTTGCTAAGCATAAACTTTATCTCAAGACTTGTAAGACCATGTGTACTGGCTGGTTTTGTGTGTCAACTTGACACAAGCTGGACTTATCACAGGGAAAGGAGTTTCAGTTGAGAAAATGCCTCCATGAGATCCAGCAGTAAGGCATTTTCTCACTTAGTGATCAAGGGAGGGAGGACCATTGTGGGTGGTACTATCTGTGGGCTGGTAGTCTTGGGTTTTATAAGAAAGCAAGTTGAGCAAGCCAGGGAAGCAAGCCAGAAAGAAACATCCCTCCATGACCTCTGCATCAGCTCCTGCTTCCTGACCTGCTTGAGTTCCAGTCCTGACTTCCTTTGGTGATGAACAGCAATGTGGAAGTATAAGCTGAATAAACCCTTTCCTCCCCAACTTGCTTCTTGGTCATGATGTTTTGTGCAGGAATAGAAACCCTGACTAAGACACCATGTGTAAACTCTCTGTATCTAGAGATTTGTAAGTTCACTGGGTGTGCTTTAAAAATATTTATAAAATCTGCAACCACAAATTGGCTTAAAATTTGTAACAAAAGGTTGATTAGTCTAAAAATCTATACATAGGTAATCTTAATTAGCTACAGCTAGCTTGTATATAACTTTGACTCAACTCTTGTTTAAAAATTGATCATTGCAGCATGCTGTGTACATAACTTGGATTCAATTATTGCTTATGAAAAATAGAACTTACTAATAATAAATGTTTGATTACGGGTTTTCAATTGCTAAGGTTGTAAAGGTCTATCAGGCTAACAGAAACTGACCTAAACTTGTATATCTATCCACATATGTCTTTGCTAATGGTTTTCTATATAAGGCTTCTAGAAAATTTTAGATAACAAACAACATAAGTTCATTTAACCTCTGATAAATACAGTTTATGAATTTCTAAGATTATAAAGGTTTATTCAGGCCAACAGAAACTGACTTAGAGATAGATGTCTAATGATTTTTTGCTAACTGTGTTCAACACCAAGTTCCAAAAAATTTTAGATAAGGAACAATATATGTTTGATGAATAACGTATGTTTGATAAATAAGGATTATAAATGCCTATGGTCTATTCACTGCATGAACATCTATGTTGTCTTAGTTAGAATTACTATTGCTATGATGAAACACCATGACCAAAGAAACTTAGGGAAGAAAGGGTTTATTTGGCTTACACTACCACAGCATTGTTTATCACTGAAGGAAGTCAAGACAGGCACTCAAACAGGACAGGATTCTGGAGGCAAAAACTGATGCAGAAGCAATGGAGGGACACTTCTTACTGGCTTGATTCCCAGGGCTTGCTCAGCCTGCTTTCTTATAGAACCCATGACCACCATTCCAGGGATGGCCCCACCAACAATGGGCTGGGCCCTCCCCCATCAATTACTAATTAAGAAAATGCCCTACAGCTAGGTCTTATGGAGTTATTTCTCAATTGAGGTTCCATCATTTCAGATGACTCTAGCTTGTGTCAAGTTGACATACAACTAGCTAGGACATATGCCTAGGCTTTTGGTCTTTGCTAACTTTGTTAAGCTTTAGATATTTGGATAAACTACTCATATGGGATCTTTCCATAATAGAAACAGTGATATTACGTAAAGGTACATACACCAAAAGGATCAGGAAAGTACAGTTCTCAATCTCTCTGTGGACTGTATTTATGGTTTAAAGTTTTATTTTGATGCGAAAGAATTTTCAATTAAATCTTCAGTTTAAAATTTTTAAGGTGGGGGGGCAGCCCCATGGGGGTTCTTCTTTCTTGTAGGATCTTCTTGAGGCAGTGGAGAGAGGGAAGAGCATAGATGGAGGGTACAACTTTGTCTTACAAGATATTTAGTATTGCTGTATAATAAAGTTTTACTTATCTAAGTCTAAGTTACTTTCTTACTGTATCTGATTAACTTATCTAAGTTTAAGTTACTATGTTACTGTATCTGATTAACTTATCTAAGTCCAAGTTACTATGCTACTGTAACTGATTAACTTATCTAAGTCTAAATTACTATGCTACTGTATCTGATTAACTTATCTAAGTCTAAGTTATTATGCTACTGTATCTGACCTGCCTTCTGCTGATCCTCTGAGGCCAAAAACTGCAGTTTCTGGCACTTAGCACCCCTTCCTAAAAACAGCAAAGGATTAAGTAAATCGCCTTTATACTATCTCAGTGAGAAGTGTGCAGCTTTAACTTTCAACCTGCTAGTCAGAAGTCGCAGGAAGAAAAAGGGGACACTTAGAGAAGTGGTTATAGACTTTATTACTAAGTTGTAAAAAGTTTCCTATGAAAGCTATCTAAGGGGAAAAGCAGAAAGATCCTAAGTGGGGAAAGAAAAAAATTCTAGTAAGGGAAAAATTCTTCTAAAGGAAAAAATTCTCCTAGGTGGGGGAAAAGAAAAGGAATCTACTCTATCTGGGGAAAGGCAAAAAAAAATTCTCTCTTTTTGTCCTCAGTACTTATACATCTTTCAGAATACATGATCACATGTTACAAAGTTCATCACAAGTTCACACAAAATAATCAAAATTATTAGTTGAAATAGAACTTTACAACAGAGAATGTTTACATGCATATCATTTGGAGTAATTATCTGGCTAAACATCCATCACCTGTCTCAGCTCCACAGGTTCATTGTAAGTTGAAAACCATGATTAAGTTTTTAGTGAAGTTTTGTATAGATAAACCCAGTCATTATTTTATATTCTGCCCTAGCACCTATAATAAATCATTAGTTCCCTTTTTATGACCTTTGGTTAATTGTTTTACAACCTCTTTCTTCTGAGTAGAAGAAAGTCTGGTTACTTTCTAAGATCAATTAACTGATGACACTTGGGAGACTGGCAGAGTTCTCATTGCAGTTTTGACTATCAGAAAAGGACCTAATAGCAGTCCCACTATAAAAGAGCTTAATAATCACTGATATAATTTTAGGAATTCTTATAGGATCATCATTAAGACTTAAGTCACCTATTCAAGACAGTACATCTCCATGGGTCTGCAGAGATCTGCTCCAAAGGGGTGTGCTACTACTTAATGATTGTTATATATATTTAATAATAACAAGAAAAGCATATTAATAGCAGGAATCTTTCCTAAAATGAATCCCTTACAGCCTTGCTTAATAAGGGCTCACCTGTTGCAGATTATATAATAATCCGAAGCAGGTCATTTCAGGATGATCACCTGCTAGTTATCAGCTTGTCCCATTATGGCTCTTGACATCAAGGCTCAAACTTAAAAGGGGTAAAACAACAGGAATAAAATTGTAAATCCTCATCTGTAAATTGTAAGACATGCAAGTTAATAGTCACCTTATAAATGATCATTTCCTTGAATACTTTCAGAACTATGCTTATAGTCATGCTAAGTACATTTATAGTAACAAGTTTTATCCTTCTGTATATGCTGTCAATGTTGAGCCTAAAGCAAGTAACTAAAAATAAGTAAAGTTTGCATAAAACCAAGTATACTTAATATATTAGATGATGGCCCACAAACACTTCAGAGAGATCTGCTGCATATGGTATTTAAGATGTTTAATAAAAATGGCCTCCCCTGATAGACAGTATACCAGCTTCCAGTAGCAACAACTGAGGCTGTCTCCAAAGAAGATGGGTAGTTATGGACTCTACCCGAGCTTATTTCAATTGTGGTAATGCCATCCACTGAGCAAAGAACTGCCCATGCCTTACCCACCATGAGGGCCTTGACCAGACTGTGGACACTGTTGGGTTGACTGCCCCATTCTGCCTCACCAAAGTAGATCAGTTTTCCCCAGTTCCTCCCCCACAGGAAAATCTCTCAGGCCTTCTGGGCCTGTGGACCTAAGACTGATGCTTCCTATATGTGCCCCCAACAAAGCCATCAAGATCAACATGAAGGATCCCAGGCTGCCTGTCCAGGGTGTGGTGAGGCTCTGTCATTTTAATTGATAGAGTCCATTTGGATTATGGTTCCTGCTCAAGCCTATCCTTCTCAGATCTCTGTGATGGTGTTGATGGTCAGCTGCAGCTTTATCCGTTTAGTGGCAGTTGCCTGATTAGTCCATTTCATATGTGGATATCAGGCCTTGCTTTTCTAGAGCTTCTTGGTCTCTTGTTGAGAAAGGCAGACTCACAGACAGACTTACCTTCTGAGAGGCTTTACACTAAAAGATAAACTCACAAAACAGGTTTCATTGTAAAAAAAAAAAAAAAAAAAAAAAAAAAACTCAAATGATCGTGATATTACTACCTAAAATTTTACTTTTTGTTCTTCTTTTATTTAACAGAACTTCCTTTTCAATGAATCCTCTCAGTAATCAACCACATATGTCTCCTGGTAAATGACTGGATGAAAACAGGGTTGGAAGTTTCTGTAATTTGTGAGGGTCTAAAACGTAGGTTATGGTATATAGATGTAAGTTAGGAGGGTCTGAGGTGAGGAATCGACTTAAAGTTTGCAAGGTACAAAGTCTGAGGAAGTGATTTTAGGTATGTAAAAAATGAGACTTAAACACGATGCATGACATTAAGATTTCAGAATTTTGGCCTATTAAGCAATGGAGTTCAGGTAAGATATTAATCTAGCCTTGGTAAAACACTGGCTACTGCTATCATAGTCACAGGCTCAAAAATTTAAATTTTCTTTTGTTGTTTTCTAAATACACTTAAAAGTGCTTCTCATTGTGCTGAAAACATCCCTGTACAATCTCTATATATCTTTAGAGCTGGACAGGAGAAAGAGTGTTCGTGTTTTATCCCAGCTTGGGTCCTCGAGCCTTTGCTAAGGCTCAAAGGTATGAGCGTACGCCAGCTGTTTATAGACATTGGCTAACCACTTTTACCACAATGTACATTTTAGTGCAGATTACAGACATTGGTCATGCCAACACATCTAAAACATTTATCTCTGTTTTGCAAACTTTTAAAGAGATTCATATAAGCTTCAAGGAGTTGAGACTTGGATCCAAGTGTCACAGGTCAAAGTGACTCCAGATAAGTAGTCCTGTCAGTCAACAACTTAAGCCTTCCTGCCTATTGCCTATCCCTGTGAATAGGCTCTTCCCTTCCCTTGGTCCACCACCCAAGTGTGTGCTTAAGATAAAGATTTTCCCCTAAGCTCCATAACTTTACCTTCTGTCCCTAGTCTATCTCAGTCTAAAACTGGTCTCGGCACTCAGTGCTGTGCCCACCACTTTATGGATTTGCCCCCAACTTTACATGGTTATAAAGTAAACAGATTTGCTTTCTTGCTGATTGAGAGTGGGGGGAAGAGGTCTTTGTAACACAGAGGGATGGATACTCGATCACCAGAAGGATCCACATTGTCCTGTGTCTTCCTGAGCTGGAATCTACATCCCGGATCCCCTTTCTGGTATGTCCCTCTTGATAGGCAGTGCTGGTGACAGCCACTGTCTCTCTACTCCTGCTAACATAATACTCTTCTGCTTTAGCAGTGGCTTCTTGTGGTGGTTTGAATGAAAATGGCCCCCAAAGGCTCAGAGGAAATGGCATTATTAGGGGGTGTGGCCTTGTTGGGGTGAGTGACTTGGCCCCAGCATCTCCAAACTTGCATATATGTGATAGTGGGTCTCTGCCATATTTGTGTCTAAAACTGAGGTCAGTGACCAGGATCTAGGCAGGCATCCTCTCTTTCTAGCCCAGCTGTTCCCCCCTCCCCGCAGCTCCAGCAGCAGCTAGCTGCCCTTTCCTAGGGCTAAAAGTGAACCCCCAAACACATGGCACAGACACTCTAGTAGCCGTGGAGACTAGAGAAAAGGGCCTCACTCAGCTCACAGATTCTTAACCCTCAGCCTACTGGGTCTTGCTGAGACGTGTTATCCACCATCTTCTTCCCTTGGAAGTGTTAAGAGTCACACTTGGCTCTCTTCAGAACACATCTTTTTTTTTTTTCCTGAGTCAGAGACTTTGTCAAACAGGACAGTACACATTCCTTGCCTCTTCATTAGCCATTATCCTAGGAAGCTGGTGCTGCCTTTCTGAAAACACAAACATGCATTGCTGCAATGGCATTGATAGTGACAATAAATTCTTTTTTTTTCTTTTCTTTCTTCTTCTTCTTCTTCTTCTTCTTCTTCTTCTTCTTCTTCTTCTTCTTCTTCTTCTTCTTCTTCTTCTTCTTCTTCTTCTTCTTTTTTCGAGACAGGGTTTCTCTGTGTAGCCCTGACTGTCCTGGAACTCACTCTGTAGACCAGGCTAGCCTCAAACTCAGTGCCTGCCTCTGCCTCCCAAGTGCTGGGATTAAAGGCATGTGCCACCACTGCCCAGCAAATGGTCCAAGTTTATTTCTAAAGGAATTACCCTCAGCTCCATCGTCTCAGGATTCAGAACAAAAATATCCCAATTTTATCCACTGCAATGGTTTGAATCCTAGATATCCCCTCAAGGTCCAGAGGCTAAAGACTGGGTCCCCAGACCCTAGTGTAACCTTTAAGAGGTGGGGCCCAGAAGGTTCTCAGACAACCAGGAATGAGTCCTTGCAAGGGACAGTGGGACCCTGGCTCTTTCTTCTCTCGCTTCCTTTTGCTTATTCGTGTGTGTGTGTGTGTGTGTGTGTGAGAGAGAGAGAGAGAGAGAGACAGAGAGACAGAGAGAGACAGAGAGAAACAGAGAGAGAGAGAGAGAGAGAGAGAGAGAGAGAGAGAGAGACAGAGAGAGAGAGAGAGAGAGAGAGAGAGAGAGAGAGAGAGAGAGAGAGAGAAGAAATCCAAGAATTATGGGTCTGTACCACCATGTGACCTTGTGGCTTTTGGCCACAAGATGAGTTTTCTGCTCTGTGCATATGTCTTAGTGTTTTACTGCTATGAACAGATACCATGACCAAGGTAAGTCTTATAAGGACAACATTTAATTGGGGCTGGCTTACATGTTCAGACGTTCAGTCCATTATCATCAAGGCAGGAACAGGGCAGCATCCAGGCAAGCATGGTGCAGGTGGAGCTGAGAGTTCTACATCTTCATCTGAAGAGTGCTAGTGGAAGACTCACTTGCAGGCAGCTAGGGTGAGTCTTAAAGCCCACACCCACAGTGCCACACTTCTCCAACAAGGCCACACCTACTCCAACAGGGCCACATCTTCTAATAGTGCCACTCCTGAGCTGAGCATATACAAACCATAACAACATGTTTGCACCAGGATGGACTGCCACAAGGCCAAAACAATGTGGCAAGTGGATCATGGCTGAGCATCCAGAACTGTGAGGCAGAATCCCTCTTCTTATAGGTCAAGTGCCTCAGTGTTTGTTCCAGTAGTTGTTTATCAGCTGCAGAGTTCTCTGGTGGAGGGTTTTGGTTCACTTAAGTATACGATCATATCATCTGCAAATAGTGGTATTTTTATTTCTTCCTTTCCAATTTGTATCCCTTTGACCTCCTTTTGTTGTCTAATTACTATATTGAATAGATAGGGAGAGAGAGGGCAGCCTTGTCTAGTCCCTGATTTTAGTGGGATTGCTTCAAGTTTCTCTCCATTTAGTTTGATGTTGGCTACTGGTTTGCTGTATATTCCTTTTACTATGTTTAGGTATGGGCCTTGAATTCCTGATCTCTCCAGGACTTTTATCATGAAGGGATGTTGAATTTTGTCAAATGCATTTTCAGCACCTAAGGAAATGACTATGTGTGTGTTTTTTTTTTTTCTTTGAGTTTGTTTATATAGTGGATTACATTGATGGATTTCCGGGTATTGAACCATCCCTGCATCCCTGGGATGAAGCATACTTGATCATGGTGAATGATAGTTTTGATGTGTTCTTGGATTCGGTTTGTGGGAATATTATTGAGTATTTTGCATCGATATTCATAAGGGAAATTGGTCTGAAGTTTTCTTTCTTAGTTGGGTCTTTGTGGGGTTTTGGTATCAGTGTAACTGTGGCCTCATAGAAGGAATTGGGTAGTGTGCCTTCTGTTTCTATTTTGTGGAATAGGTTGAAAAGTATTGGTATTAGGTCTTCTTGAAGGTCTGATAGAATTCTGCAGTGAACCCATCTCGTCCTGGGCTGTTTTTGGCTGGGAGACTTTTAACGACTGCTTCTATTTCTTTAGGCATTATAGAACTATTTAGATGGTTTAACTGATCCTGACTTACCTTTAGTATTTGGTATCTGTCTAGAAAATTGTACATTTTATCCAGATTTTGCAGTTTTGTTGAATATAGGCTTTTGTAGTAGAATCTGATGATTTTTTGAATTTCCTCAGAATCTGTTGTTATGTCTCCCTTTTCATTTCTAATTTTGTTAATTTGGATCCTGTCTCTGTGCCCTCTGGTTAGTCTTGCTAAGGATTTATCTATTTTGTTGATTTTCTCAAAGAACCAACTCTTGGTTTTGTTGATTCTTTGTATAGTTCTTTTTGTTTCTACTTGGTTGATTTCAGCCCTGAGTTTGATTATTTCTTGCCTTCTACTCCTCTTGGGTGCATTAGCTTCTTTTTGTTCTAGAGCATTCAGGTGTGCTCTTAAGCTGCTAGTGTATGCTCTATCCAGTTTCTATTTGGAGGCCTTCAAAGCTATGAGTTTTCCTCTTAACACTGCTTTCATTGTGTCCCATAGGTTTGGGTATGTTGTACTTTCATTTTCATTAAATTCTAGGAAGTCTTTAATTTCTTTATTTCTTCCTTGACCAAGTTATCATAGAGTAGAACATTGTTCAGCTTCCATGTGTATGTGGGCTTTCTGTTATTGTTGCCATGGAAGACCAGCCTTAATCCGTAGTGATCTGATAGGAGGCATGGGATTATTTCAATCTTCTTATATCTGTGGAGGTTTGTTTTGTGACCGATTATATGGTCAGTTTTGGAGAAGGTACCATGAGGTGCTGAGAAGAAGGTATATTCTTTTGATTTAGGATGAAATGTTCTATAGATATCTGTTAAATCCATTTGGT
>CM052705.1:116306798-116362525 GCA_028551405.1 Uromys caudimaculatus | reverse complement strand
AGGTGGAATTCCCTCATAGAGGTAGGGATGGGGAGGGGATAGGGGGCTTCCAAAGAGGAGAGACAGAAAAGGGGAAACATTGGAAATGTAAATAAAGTATCAAAAATAAAATAAAATAAAAATTAAAAAAAAAAAAATAGAAGGAGGACTTCTCCTCTCAAGCAGTATGCCGGATGAATCCAGCATGTAAGAAACCCAGCATACCTGTATAGCAGCAAACACAAGAGCTGGGTGAGTCTGTGCTGACAGCACTGGGAAAGGCTGACAGAGGTGAGGCTTGTGCTGCTTATGGACCTGGTTAAGGCGAGACCAGCCTGCATTGCTCACAAGGGGCTTGGTGGCAGTAGATATTGGTGCGGCTCAGCAGAGGGTGGGGATGAGGCTAGGAAGGAGTCACACACAGGACTAAAATCATCCACAAAATGTGTGGCATCTGTGATCAAGTGGTGGGAAATGGCTTAGTACTGTACACAGTGTGATACCTATTGCTTTGTTGAGGCCGCTGACTGTTGTGGATTGCCCTGGTGCTGTTTGTATTTTGATGTTAATTCTGCTTCCTCAAGAGGGGTTGCACCCACCTGGAGTGGGTCAGGTGATTTCATGTGAACCTTCTCCTCATTTTAACTGGTCAAATAAAGGCTAGAGCCTGTGATTGGGCAATGGAAGGGAAAGGTGTGGCTGGAGGTTTTAGAGAAGGGGAAGAGAGGAAGGAGGAGAGAGGAAGACAGAGGAAGCAGAGATGGAAGGAAGATGGGGCAGAACCATATGACCCAGAGAAGCTGCAAATAGCAAGGGATTTCATAGCTGGGGAACAGAGTAGTGTAGTGGTAAATCTGCCCAATCTAGGTGTGCAGCTTATAAATATTGTAACTGAGTTGTGTGGGATTTTTTTGCACGGGCTTATTGGGGTTGGAGATTTCCTGCAACAATTGACTGCCAGGAACCCCACAAGCATCATTCAGATCATCACTGTGAGTCACTTAGCCATACGATACAGCCTGGTCAGAGAATTCCCAGAAACAAAGCTATCTCAAAACTGATATATCTCAGGCTGGAGAGATGAAGGCTCATCTGTTCAGAGCACTAACTGCTCTTCCAAAGGTCCTGAGTTCAATTCCTAGCAACCAGACGGTGGCTCACAACCATCTGTAATGTACAGCTACAGTGTACTCATATAAATAAAAAAAAATTTGAAAACTGATATATCTCACACAGCCTTAGAGCTTCATTAAAGCTCCCAAGGCAACTTAAAGGGCTTTCATGAAAGAAGCACCAGAAGACCAAACTGAAGGGAGCACAGCAGGAGGGAGAAGGGAGAACTCCTTAAACAGAACTGTTTCTAGATGGAGAGTCTCCAGTCCGGCAGCCATCTGTCTTGATGGTGCCTGACCCATGGTGCCAGTTGCTCCCACACTGAGCTGCAAAATGATAGAATAAAGTGCTCGAACCTCTGCAGAAACTCCTCTTTGATGCAAACTCAACTGAAGGGGACAGAAGCTGTCCAGGGAGAACTGGTCAACAAGTCACCCAAGACCACCAAGTAAGAAGTGGAAAGAGATCAGATACAGAAATCAGCGGGAGCTCATGCTCTGGTACTTAACTGTGTGGTTCTGAACACAGCAAATCCAATCAGATTTTCCACTGTTCCTATCAGGATGTTTTTAGCCACCACTCCAAGAAAATATGAGTCACACTGGCTACAGTGGGAATGTAGAGGTGGAGTGCACGGAACAGTTACAAGCTCAAGGGGCTCATTTCAGAGAGACTGAATGCAGGTGTTATGTACTGATAGAGTTGAGGTGGGCGGGATCCACTGAGATTTCTTGGCTCTTGTGGCTCAGGGCAAAACATTTTACCAGAGTCGTGTGGAAAGATAAAATATAGTTTATTAATAAGGAATAAGGTGCTTCAAGAGTGAGCAAAGGCTAACAAATTAGAGGAAAGGTATACCCTTAAAAGAAAATGCTAGCCAAAGGGCCAATGGCCTTTTATATGTCATTTATATAGTGCATGAGTGCTCCGTCTGTTACAGGTAGCCCACATGGGTATTAGGGTTTCCAGTCTTGCAAACAGCTTTTTTCATACGTTATCCTGATGTCTGTCCACATCCCCACTCTCCTGCCACACAAAGATACCACTGTGGCAGAGTGGTCCGTTCTGTCTCTTTCTGATTTGCCCCTTGATGCTGGCACATCCATAGACTAGAATATTACTGAATCCTTAAAAAGGAAGAAACTCTTACAACAAGTGACCAAATGGATGAGCCTGGAAGACATTGTGCTACCCGAGATAATCCATCACAGGTCTCACTTAAAGGGACTAGCAAACGTCATGAGAGTCAGAGAAGCAAAGAGAACAGTGGTTGTCAGTGACTGAGGGAGGGAGGGATGCTGGGGTGGGAAATTATTCATCAGTAGACAGTTTGCCTGTATCTATCAGGCACTTAAAACTCTGTTGAGGGTGTTAGATTTTAAGTCAACGATTCTTAGCACCATAAAGAACAGCCTCATGTTTATTTGCAGTAATGCCCCAAACACCTCAGACAAGCCAG
Organism: Uromys caudimaculatus; assembly: GCA_028551405.1. Taxonomy (NCBI): domain Eukaryota; kingdom Metazoa; phylum Chordata; class Mammalia; order Rodentia; family Muridae; genus Uromys; species Uromys caudimaculatus. The sequence goes on along the minus strand of CM052705.1, from coordinate 116,359,974 downwards.
CGTATGTGACTGGCTCACTTTAACCACACCCTCCACCCTCACTGTATGCCAGGCTGACTGGTCTTCCTGCAGCGCTAGGGGAGGCTTTCTCCTGCCAGAAGGATTCCTCAGAATTTCAGAGAAAGGTATCTGATGCCAGCATCTCCTGAGGTCCTGGGGTCCACTTGCCTGGATATGTCTGTACTTCTCTGTGGTGGTCAGGTATTCCGTTACACCACATCTGGAGGGAGAGCCACCTCTGGTCTCTGGTCTCCACAGTTTCCATGCTAGCAGCCTTACCTGGACATAATGCATCCTCCTCTGCAAACTCTGGTGATTTCCTCTGCGACTTGGGCTTTTGCTTGTTTTACTGTAATGTTCAAAGGTCTGGTGTTTTATAGCTTCTCTGTGGTTAATCCACCCAAGGCTGACAAATTTCAACCTTTGTTTGTTTTTTAACTACAAGAAAGCTATGGGATAAGTCTTCTGAAGGGCAAGCTCTGGCATCAATGTTGAATGTTGATGACCAGCCTGATTGGACTTAGAAGGGCCCATGAGATTTATGGAGCTCACCTCTGGAGACATTGGTGGGAACTTCCCTGAGGGGATGAGGTCTTGGGTAACTTGACTGTTTGCATCAATCCTTTGATGGATTCATAATGCAACTTCATTATTTAAAGATGTCAAAAGACAGGGGGTGTGGCCTGGTGAGATGTGAAAGTGTCCAGCTCACTATGGGTGGTGTCACCTATGGGCAGATGTCCTGGACAGTATAAGAAAGCGGTCTAAGCAAGCCACTAGGAACAAGCATATGTCTCCATGGCTTCTGCCTCAGTTCCTACCTCCATGTTCCTTCCTTGACTTGCTGCCCTGATTTACTTTGATGATAGACTGTGATATGGAAGTATAAGTCGAACAAACACTTTTCTTCCCAAGTTGATTTTGGCCATGGTGTTTCATAACAGCAATAGACAGTATATCTAAGACATCCTTAATTCCAACTGCTACCAAAATGGTTTAATTGGCCAAAAAAAAGTATTCATTTTCTTATTATGCTTCATTTCTCTCAAGTTTGGCAAGAATTATCAGGTGCAGGTGCTCCCATCTGGAGAAAAGCCTAAACCCAGATCTGCCTAGCTTCATGCCTCTAGCCTTCCCACTCACAAATAGCACAGAACTCCACAGAAAGGCAAGCTGAAGCTCAGATCCCACACTCCAGCCACTGCTAAGGGACATCTCCACAGCACCAGCAACCGTGGGTCACTCTTAAAGAGAAGCAGGCTGCCACACAGCAGGGGATGGACAATGGCAAACAGGGAAGTAGTTCTCAGCTGTCCTGAAGGACCTGGCCAAGCTATACACCAGCTCCAGAGGGATCACTGAGTCACCTCACATATCCATGTCAGAACACTTCCTCTGAGCAAGAAGTCAAGCCCAGAGAACTGGTGGTCTGTCCGAGGCCATTCTGTCCAGAGCCACTCTCTGTGGATGCATCACATGTGGATAAAGAGGCAACCACAGATGTCATGGTATCCAAGAACTAGGTACACTGGTAAAGAAATTATCATTGTTGTTATTATTATTATTATTATTATTATTATTATTATTATTCCAGGGAATAATTTGAGAATTGTTTCTCCAATAGGAGAAGAAAGAGAAAACGTGTGTGCCATACATGGAATACATATGTTTTATAGAATGTTATAATGACCATGAGTTGCTTTTTAATTTAGAAATACAATTTAGTGTGGACCCTTCTGCCACCAGAAAGAGGGAAGTTATTTCTTGTCCTGTTTTTCCAAAACTGTCCTGCAGAGGGCGCCTATGACCCAGTTCTGGCTGATTGCAGTGAGAAAGAAGTTTTTGGTCTCCACCTGCTGCAGCGCCAACCTCCTCTAGCCACAAGAGAGAATCTACCTGTTAAGGAGGCAAGAGTACAGTACTTTCTAAGACTAAGACAGAGCACAAGTACCCCAAGTCTCTCCACTTGCCATGATCTTCTGCTACATGACACCCAACCCCACAAGAGCTGGCAAGCTGCAAAGAAGTCATGTCCAGAGTCAGATTGCCTGTTGTCAGGCAGGTGCCTCTCTGTGTGCTGAGTATGCTACAGTGACAAGAGCCTATGATAGATAAAAAGACGAAGGGTTAGGAATGAGCAAATGTCAAGAAACTCACCAAATACAATTCAAATACCCATAAGAAGGCTGTGAAGGGGAAGGGGGGATTTAATCCAGCCAGAGTCCCTTCCTATCTCAGACACCATACAACACCTGCTCCCTGCCTGAAACCCTGGAATCCTTGTGTATCTGCAGCTAGAACTGTTTAGCTGCCCTGCGTGCATGACACAGCAGGGTCCTACATACAAAAAAGTACCCAGCTCTAGGCCTGGGCCTCCCCAAGACCATGGCTAGCCTGAATGGGCAGCAGTGTTTCCTGGACTGCAAAGTCAGGCAAGAAAATGTCTCTGGGGGCTCTCTAGAAACAATCCAGCCTTAGTTTAGCTAAGCAGACTCACCTGGAGCTGGCTCCAGCCAGAAAAACATGCAGGGTTCTACCTGCCACTTGCACAGTGACAAAGTCATTTTAAGAGGATTTATTTTTAGGAGATGGTGGGAGTAGACACAGAGAGAAGAGGAGGGGACACTGTAATCACATCTTCTACCACAGCACTGGGAAGGAAACACATGTCCATAGCTCCATAGTGAGGACACTCAGCCTGAGGTATGAGGGGGCAGGGTTTCACCCCTGGGATTCAGTTCCACCTCAGAGCTATGGGGTGGGCTCACAATCTTTGACAGCAGAAGAAATGCACACAGCTTTGTGCCAGGCTCAGCTGCTTGTTGTAGACCACCAAAGCCCCAAACGGTAGAAGAATGGATTGCATTATCAGACCTGCTGAAGATGGTGACAGTCAGTCCACCTGCTCCATCTCCCCTCTCGCCCTAAACTGAAGGAACAAATATGATTCCATCAAATTGAATGGAAGCTACACAACCCCACCTGAGCACGAAAATGTGGTGCTGAAACGGAAAACTCCTAAAAGAGCTCGCAAGATATCCAGCATTAGGTTAGGCTCCAAAGCCTCTTTGACAACAGTTCCTGAGGCTCAAATACGCCATGTTGGAACAACTTGCAAGTCTCGCACTCTGAGTGGGAGTAAGCAGGTGAGGCTTAACTTAACTGTAAGAAACGCTCGCTTTACGCAAGCCTGTGTTGTCTCGGGCCATGCATATCAGACCATGAGTCATGCAGAACATATCAGCTGTCCCTACAGCACACACATCACCTGGGGACTCTCGATCATATTTATGCTCAGGACCACTCACACCCAGACTTCCTCCCGACTCTTGGCTTCAGTCATTCTTGCTGAGACTTGGATACCATGTGTCCTCCACAAGTGTGGAGTTCTTGATTCCATGTCCCCAGAGGCAGCTGGAACAGGCAAGCCTAGGTCCATTCATCTAGTGGGTCGAGGGGCCTCACACAGCTAACGTTATAATTAGGTCAAGTACCATTTTAGCTGCTCCTCAATCATTTGGATTTCCTCCATCTAAGTTCCCATCCAAATGCTGGGCTTCTTCTTAGTGGTCTGGTGGGTTCTCTGTTTTAAACATAATTTGTTGGCTATGCCGTGAGAAGTTTCTCCCATCCTGGAGCCTGGTTTGTGGATTCGTTCTCTGGCACCTTTCCTACCTTCTTGATTTTAATGTAGCTGAATTCTTCCATCATTACTGTTTCTGTGGCTGTGGCTTCCTAGACCTTGTCTCAAACTCATCCTCTCCCTGAATATATAGAAACTTTGTATTCTCATCTAATCTTTTCTTCAACTTTTATTCCTTTTCTTGAACTTACCTAATTTTATTTATATTTTTATTGAAATTTTTTTTTTAGAATTTCATTCATTTCATTTTAATGAGATCATTTCACCCCTACCTCTTACACCTCTAATTCCTCCCATGTTTCCTCCAACTAACTCTCAAGTTCATGACCTCTTCTTTATTGTTATGACTTGCTGGGGATATAACTCACTGAAACAGTGCTTACCAAGTATTATGATCACACACATGCACACATACATGTGCACATGTACACACACGTTTGCATGCACACATATACACACACCTTACTGATTCCATTTAGTGTTGCTGATATGTACGTGTTTAGGGCTAACCACTTAGGACTGAGTAACCAATCAGTGGGCTCATCACTGGCAGAGACTTAGTAGCCATCAACATGATGTTTAGTCAATTATATTGTTAAAAATCCACGGGTGTCACTTTCCTATCATATCTAGAAGTTACTACCTACAAGAGACTTCCTGGTTCTCCAGCTCTTAAAATCTTCCCACTCTTTCTTCCAACCTGTTCCCTGGGCCTTCCGTGTAGGGATGTACTGCAAAAAGAAACCTCTTTGATGAGGGGTGGAAACTACACTCATCAGGCAAGACTGGTGCATGAGCTGCACATTGGAGTTAGGCCTGCAGATGTCTCAGCTAAAATTCAAAAGGAATTAATCTCTCGAGGAAAAAGTCAGGTCCCATTTTCTGCTATGACCCAGCTGCTGCCACCCTCCCTCCGTGGTTACCATGTCTTAAGTCTTCACACTGCATACAACTTCTTCAGGACAATCCACACTCCAAGGTTTAGGAGACTCCTAGTTTTTATCTCCAACAACATTTTTAAAATTATTTTAGATTTGATTATTTAACATATATTTGAACATGGTCACCCCAGGATTTCCTAGGAATGGGGCCAATGAATTAAAAGCATATGAATTTACCTTTTCCTAGATATTGAGATATTGAGATTAATCTTGGTGGCCAACTTGAAAATATCTAAAATCATCTTGAAAAGAGGACTCTGGATGTGTCTGTGAGGGATTTTCTAGGTTAGGTTATTGATGTGGGATGACCCTCTACAAATGTGGGAAACCTCGTTCCATGACCTGGGACCCCATAGTCCACAAAGAGAAGAGAGTGAGTGCCCACCAGCACTCGTCTCTGTCTTCTTCCCAGATTTAGGCTCAGTATGGCCAGCCGTCTCATGCCCCTGCTGCCGTGCCTTCCCTGTGATAGACTAACCCTCCAACCATCAGACAAACTAACAAAATAAATCAAAACAAAAGCCCCTCCTTCCTTGTATTTGCCAGGTATTTTGTTGCAGCAACTAGAGAAGTAACTAATACATTGGGTCTATGTTTTGCTTTAGAAAAACTAGTTCCCCCTTGGAATTATTAAAAATTCCCCCAACTTTTCTTGTAGTACTTGTAAAATTCCATTATATTTTTAAGTCTTTGAGCCATCTGGACTTTATTTTGGGGGAAGGAGCTTGGGAGAGATCCAGCTATATATTTTCCAAATGTCTGGCCAGTTGTCCCCAAATCACTACTGAATAATATATCTTTCCCCACTGATTTAAAATGCCATGATTATCATGCACCAAATCCCCATATGCATTTGGGTCTATTTCTGGGATTTCTATTCTTTCCTTCAATCTGTCTGTCTCCTCTTGTTTGAATGTACCACAGCAAGGCACCACAAATCATAGAAGCCTGCTCCCTGAACACACTTCACTACTTGACTTTTCTCTATGGCCTCATATTTGACTTTCAACATGTACTTGAGTCCTCTCAATTTGAGGGGAATTTTTGCTCACTCTGGATTGTAGTCACTGACGTGTGTATTCACTTGGAGGAATGAGGTATCATCAGTAAGTCAGGCATTCCTAGCTGGGATCTAGCCTTCGCATCATTGATGATGTTCCCTTTGCATCTCCATGGAGATAGACGGTGGAAGAGCTTGTCTGGTTCCTAGGCACACTCTGTTCCCCGTGGGGACCAGGACTTTCTACCTGTAGAATACCTTTTAGTATAAGTTGAGACCAGCCAGCTAGCATTAAGTCCTCTCAATTTTCTTTCCTAAAGAATTACATTGACTTTTGTATGTGTGTTTGTGTATGTGTTTACAAGTGAGACATGCAGATTCCATGGACCACATGTAGTCCAAGGACAATTGTTATCAGTTGACTCTCTGCTTCTGTCATGTAGTACTCAGAAATTGAACTCAGGTCATCAGGCTCAGGGCAAGAATCTCTACGTGCTGAGCCATCTTACTGGCCTTTAATTTTATTAATGGCTCATAAAAGTCAGTATTTCCTTTTATTTACAGGGGGGACTCACTGTAGATAGAATTCTAGGTTGACAGTTTTTCTTTCTTCTGGTCACTGCCATCTCTCCAGAGGTCAGCTGTCAACTGCTTAAGAAACTGCACTGAAATTCAGTGACTGGGGAATAGTCAAAGGGATCCTTCACCATTGTATAAAAGCTGGGAGCCAGTGGACATGGGATGGGCTCAGTTATGGGAATACCTTGTGAGTATTTAAGAGCTAGTGTCAGAAGACATAGACAGCATTCATTTGGAGGTTTACCTCTTCAGTGTGTAAGAGCTGAGATCAGTACATAACTAATATTCTCAGCTCCTCAGGGCACCTTCTTTCTCATGGCCTGCCCACCTAAGTTCTTTATCATAGCCCATCCTTCTGTGAAGATGAGGAGCCTGCAGACCCAGAGTAGGCAGGAGAGGGAGCATCACCTGCAGTGTAAGGACACAGCTGAGCAGGAAGGAAAAGGCTAATGGTGCATCTTCCACATGGTCTTACTTCTGATCCTTTGGTTATTTATCTTTTCTGGTTTTAAACTTTTTCTTTGTCCCCAATAATTTCACTATAGTGTTTCTAGGACTGTTTACTTTTTGGAATTCCAATTGCTTCCTGAATATTTGTTTGACAAGCTGAACAGGATGTGGACACCTGTTAGTCTTCACCAATATAAACACTCCCCTGCATACACCTGCTAGCCCCTGTGGGCACCTGCTCACCCCTGCATGCACCTGCTTGCCCCTGCATGACCTGCTTGCCCCTGCATGCACCTGCTTGCCCCTGCATACACATGTTCACCCTTGAGTGCACCTGTTCACTCCTACATGTATCTGCTCACCCCTGCATGCACCTGCTTGCCCGTGTGCACCTGCTTGCCCCTGAGTGCACCTGCTCACCCCTGCATACACCTGCTTGCTTGCTCTCCTTGCCTTTATGTACTTTCATATACGTCAGACATTCCTCACATCTTCCCTTCTTCATCTGTTGCTTCCACACACCTCCCTTCCCCTTTCCCCTGACCTCACTAGTTTTATCCTGCTTTCAGATCTGGTGATGCAATCCTCAATACAGGTAGATGTTTTCACTATCAGAATGTCCCTCTGTCCCACTATCTGACAAGTCCTCCTTGTCAAAGGTCTATCTCTGAAGTTTTCCACTTCCCAGCTACTCCTGAAATGTATTGACCAGTACTATGCTGGCAATCCCACGTCAGCATCCCTCTGCATCCCTCTCAGCTTTCTGCCCCCTTTCTCTTGATTATGTCATCTACATGCACAGTAATGGTTGAGTGAGCTGGACAGTGTGCATGAAAGATGGAAGAGACTTTGACTACTATCCCATCCCTAAGGGCTTTTCCTCTGCAGAGCACCCAAACATAGGAGCAGATCTCATGTACAGCCATGACTGAGCTCTCTAAAACAGTCGTCATTCTCTCCTTCCTCTCACTGAGGGCACAGTCGGCTATGGAACTGAGGATGTCTACAGTATCCCCAGGCCCTGGAAACCACTAAACAGCATCTTGTATTCCTACTGCTTGATTTTGTGTGGCTCTCCACCCTCCCTTACTCACACACCAATGAGCACCATAGAAGGAAATAGTTCAGAAGCCTCTCACTCTCCATCCTCACAGGCCCAGCACCAGACTCTTCCCCAGCTCTGGACACTAGGCAGCTCAGACCACACTTCTTAAGAGAGCCAGTCCACTAACAGCAGCCACAGTGGCCTGTTTGTGTGCAGTGACAGAGCTCCACACTCTGCTCAGTGTAGTGGATAGACTAAGCCCACCAGACACCTCTGACATTCTGTTCCCATTTCATGGAGAAACAGGAGACCTACCCACCCTAACATAGATCCACAGGAGCACAAGAAGCCATGGGAATAAGGCCCTGGCCATAGGGCAAAGTAACAAGGCAGAAGCTGGAGAGACAGCTCACCAGTTAAGAGCACTGGTGCCTCCTCTAAAGGACCAGGGTTCTATTTCCAGTAACAACATGGCAACTAACAACCATCTGTAATTTCAGTTCCAGAAGATCTTATGCCATCTCTGGCCTTCATAGTCACTGTATGCATGTGGTAGACTTGAGAAAATGCAGGCAAATATCATACACATATAAAGAAATATTTTTTAAAGTACACAGTGAAGCAAGGTCTCTGAGAAACAAGCCAGGACACATGAAAAGAAAAGTCACATTTACACTAGGTGGAGGCAGGTCGCCTCTACCTCAAAGCCGTAACTGCCCCCTCTCTTCCACTTTCTCCTCAGGAAGGGTGGGTGGCAATGCTTTCATTCTGAATTGAACTGTCCACCCCACCCTGTCTCTTGTGAAAACAAACTATGAATCATTGGCACCTGGTACTGGCACCATTCCAACAAATTTCCTCAAAAACTGGTCATTTATTTTTATGTCTGGTAGCTTAATTTTGTCCACCTCAATCTTTATTGTTTCACATTTACAATGAAAATAAAGCCTTACCTATCATGCTAGAAAAAAGGGGTATCTGAGTATAACTATTAATTGTCAACTTGACATAATCTAGAATTACCTGGAATATGGGGCTTAGGTGGGGAGTAGTAGCGGGCAATACCTTGGTTACATTAGTTGAGATGAGACTTGTCCTCCATGGGCAGCACCATTCCCTAGCTGGGATTCTGAATTATATAAAATGGGAAAAGGGAGCTAGGCAACAGTGCATCCATCACTCTCTTCTTCCTGATTTTGGATGTGGTGTGACCAGCTGCTTCAACCTCCTTCTGCCTTGACTCCTCTACCATGACAGGCTGGACCTTGAACTGTGGGTGGGAATAACTTCATCCTCCCTCAAGCTGCTTTTCTCGGGGTGTTTTATCCCAGCAATAGGGAATGAACAAATGAATATATTTTTTTCAAGAGGCAGTTATGGTTTTGATTTCAGGAAACAAAGCTATTTAACCTATTTGGGGGGGGGAGAACGTGAAATTCGTTGGAAAATAATTCCATAATTTAAAGGGGGAATTGTGAATTGTGACAAATGTGTATTTATAAAATTCGTGAAGCATCCAATGGAGACCATGAACAGTGCACGCGCTGGACAACAAGCCTGCTGATCTCTTCAACTCCCGATTTCCTATAACAAAATTATTGCTTTTCAAATGGAAAAAATTAAAAGGAAAAAACCTTCATGAAGCACTGAGTTCTGGACCTTGCCTGTCAGCTCGCTATTTGGTTCCTGAAACATCAGAACCACCATATGCACAACAGCCCCGTGATAACACGTGAGCTGCCAACACTCTGAGCAGACACCTGCCAGCAGGTGTAAAGATACAACGGCTTCATATGCTGTATCACATGCAGCGGAAGGCACCTGCCCACAGCGGATATAGACAAAGAAGACAACTAAAGCATCCTTTTTTTTTTTTTTTTTTTTTAAAGAAAATGATGTTAAAGGAATTGGTTAAATCTTGAGCACAGGATAATATCATTTTTTTTCTTTTTTGAGACAGAGTTCTATGTATCCCAGGCTGGCCTTGTAATTGGGGATGGACTTAAACTCTGATCTTCCTGCCTTTACCCCATGATTTCTGAGATTATAGGCATATGCCACACTGAGTTTGATTTTTTAGTAATTACTAATCTATTTGCCATATTTACCTACCTGTGTCAAGAGGCATATCTGTGTGATTTTCCATTTAATTGATTGGATGCCCGTTGCAAACATCCAGCTGCCTCCCACACCATTCACACCGTCAAGGAAATGAGCAGAAATGAAATCAAATTGTCTTAAGGGTGTTGTGAATAGCCCTGGGGCTTTTTGTATTCTAATTCTGCCCTCCTGTGAGGGGCTTCAGACAAGGAGTGAGTTACACCTGTGACTCCTTGTGAACCAATCCCCTAATGAAGAGCCAATCACTGGGCGCCTAGGAGAGACTTCTGGGTTGGAGAGAAGAAGAGAGGAGGAGTAGGAGAGAGAGAAGTGCCTTTTGGAACGGGGACAGCATGCAGTAGGTAAGATGTAGCCAGTAGAGTCTCCTAGTATCATGGCGGATCCGCAAGGATTCACCACCAGAGGGATCAGATTTAAATAAGGTTTACAAGATTAGGTTTTAGTTGTTGCGCCCAGAGATTGAGTTACCATTGTTTCTGAGCTAAGTTTGTGTTGTGTTTTCCTTCACACGGCAGCTCGTCTGGGTTCAAGAGAGAAAGGTACAGCAGCAAAGTGTGAGTTTGCCTGATGTGCACCACAGAGGCCATGGGGATATTGTAGCATGGGGCTGGAGTAGTGGTGACCTGCCAGTGGGAACCTAGTGAGCTGGATGGAGAGATCGTGGAGCTCTGAGTCAGAGCTCTACGAGATGAAAGCAGGTCAGCCATTGCCCACCAGTGCATGGCTGGCCAGCCCGCCAGGGATGAGAGAACCAGGGGAAAAGCATGGGAACATGCCACATATTCCATCGTTTTAAATATTTCCTGCTACATAAGGGGAATTGTCACATGATAGCTTAAGTACAGGGACACCCTTTATGGGCCTCCACATCAAAGTAGATAACCAAGGATGGCTCTTCTTATGTCTGGCAGGCAACACTCTGAGGATAAGCATAGATTTTTACCCTTTTGGGGTTTGTTTTTTGGAGGGCATTTATCAGGACATATGTGAGATTGCCACTTCACTCTACCAGGTCCAGAGAAGCACAGAAAGGGAGACCACATAGACCAAGGTTTCTCTTACCTGACATAGGTTCACCTAATGGAAGGAAGGCCCAGGTGACAAGGAGGCATGATGGACAGATAGTCTCTGTCAAGTCCACAGAAGGCAGGACCAAAACAGGAAGACAGGAAGCCACTAGAAAGATCATGACCTCATGAGCTACCTGAGAATGTAAAGCAGCTTTCATTGAATTCCTCTCCAGGTAGCTCAGCCCATGTTAACCTGGTCGCCTTAGGAACAAACATGACGTAAGCAAGGAACACAGATGCCCAGTACGGTCGCAGATCAGAAAAAAGATGGGGGCTGGAGAGATGGCTCAGTGGTTAAGAGCACTGACTGCTCTTGCAGAGATCCTGAGTTCAATTCCCAGCAACCACATGGTGGCTCACAACCATCTGTAATGGGATCTGATGCCCTCTTCTGGTGTGTCTGAAGACAGCTAGAGTGTACTCATATACACACACACAAAAAAAAAAAAAAATAGATCTAAAAGAAGAAAAAAGAAAAAAAGATGGTGGTCTCGAGCATGAGATTTGCTTCCTGGGGATGCTGAGTCTTCTCTGGAGCCACCTTTATGTCTTGAACTTCTATACTAGGCGAGGCATCACACCTATGTCTGAACAGCCGTCTGTGCCCATGTTTGCTGCTTCCCCTGGGAGTCTCCATAGATGGATTGTTTTGTCTTTTCTTCCATTTTAAAAGCTTGGAGCTTTAAGACATTGTTAAACATGAGATGAAAATGCTCTAAGGAAAGAGAATTCCATGCCTTAAATTCCATGCCTGCTTTGCACTTGCAGACCTCCTTATGCAGGGTTTGAGTTAACCCTACCCTCCATAGGTGGCAAGACAAACTATCAAGTGTCTCTTCAGTGGAGCCTCATGGTCACCACACTGCAGTGTTTGCACTCTCCCCCTCCCTTTCTGCCCCAGCACCACAGTGAATGCTCCACCCAACCCTATGCATGGTAGTTCTCAATAGGCCTAACACAGAGAAGAGTGCAGGAAACTGGGCTGCTCCCTGAGGTCTGTGAGGTACTGTACATAATCCTGATCCACCCCAGAGACTGTAGGACCTCAGTTCATGGTACTCACCAGGCTGCATATGGAAACAGTTGAAGGTCTGAGAAATATCAATGCCTAGTGCTACCCCCCAAACTCTTAATAACTGACAAGAAGTACAACCAAAATCTGGGATTTTTTTTAAAAAATCCCTGACAAGAGGATGACTTGCTCAAGGTGACCATAGTATGCACACCAATGTGTGCATGCAGAAAGAACACACAAGCTCATGAACACAGGGAACAGCAAGGAATTTAGGACAAAAATATACAGCCTCTTCCTGTCATGGGATTGTTACTGGAGAGGAGGCCAGCTCTAGGCTGGCCCTGCCTTTTCAATCCATTTGCTACTGTGAACACCCCTCATCCTCACTGTCTTAGCTTTCGTTTCCTACAGCATCCTCCAAGAGCTAGGTACAATGTCATATAAAGAATAGCAGAGCCTTGAAGTAAAAGGCTTAAATGAGATGGAGCTGAGCTGCCTGGTGGTCCCCTTCAGGGGCAGGTAACTTCCTCTAATGGCCAAGACATGACTCTCATTCAAGACCATCTGTCCAAACTGCTCTCCTATGAGGCAGTCTCCTCCTCAAACAGGGGATCACTATGAATGTAGTTGTCTGTCGATGGAAATCTGCAAGTCAACAAGCACACAATCATGGTGATATAGTTTGCTGAGAACATCTGGTTCTGTCATGGCTGCTTGCTAGGGGCAGGCCATGTGCAATTCAGTTCTCAAATTTCACTTAGTGAAGCGTAATCTGGCATTGATAAACGGAATGCTTCACCCACCTTCTGTCAGTAAGACTGGCTAAAAACGTATGAGAACAGAGAGTGCCTCCTGGATTACTTCAGAGAGCAGACTTCAAAACAGAAAATCCTCAGAGAAAAGTGTCCTTTCTGCTTGGGCCTGTGTTTCTTATAAGTAAAATCCATACACATGACCTCGGAATACTTTCAAGCACACGAAAGATTACCAGCACCCAGCCAAGTGACTCTGAGCTACCTACAACTAATACCAGACAGAAGAAACTGAAGGATGAGTTTAAGGTTGATACCTGGGTCCCATGTGGCAAGTCTGCATACATCTCAGATTAACTGAAAAAATTATCAGCAACAGTGGTGGCTACAACAGTCCAACACACTGGTGTGCTGTCGAATTCACTGAGCTCTGGCAAGCAGTCCTATCTACAGTGCTCATCTGGACAATGGTTGAACTTATAATCACAGCTATTAGAGCTAAAGGGTTTAGGTGTTGTGGGTTTTGATGCACAGTTGAGAATTGTATAACCTCTTCCCCCAAGAATGCAAAAAAAAGAGCATATGGACATGGTCGCTCTAGAAGATGGTCTGGAGCACCATAGTTTTCCAAGCTCCCTCTGTGGATCCAGCCACCTCACTAATACTAAACAGACCCAGTCTTATACTATGAAAAAATGGTCCATGATCCCCTAGCTCCAGGTTTCCATTTCTTCATTTCTACTCCTGTCAGCACCGCCATCATTAACAAGAATTCATTTTCATCAACAGCATTGTCACAACTGTAATCGTCATCATCACCATCCTCCTCACCGCCATCACCACTATCATCATCCCCAGCTGCATCTCTGTCATCATCGTTGACCATAGATCTGTCTCCATCACCACACCACCATCATTACCTTCCTCTTCATCATTTATTTATCATCATTGCTGTCACTGCCATTATTATCAATATTATAACCATAGCTGTGGCCATCATCATGGCTGCCATCATGACTACCATCGCTAGTGTCATCACCCCTGGCGTTTCTTTCCTTGGAACCACACTATCATCTTTATCACAATCACAGCTTCTATGTCATTTGGTGAATTTCGTCCGCATGCTGACCTCTACGACAGCTTTTATGCCGTGATTACCAACTATTAGATAAAAGATATTATTGTCAATTTAGAGAAAACGAAGTTGAGTTTCAAAAACGTTAAATGGCTCACTTAGGAGAACACAGGTATGTGGAGAGGGTAGCTCAGATTACGGATCAGAGCCAAACAACATAGGTGCAAATCTGGGACCCATCTAACTAGCTATGTGGTTGTGAGCAGCTCCTAACTACCCAGGCCTCCTTTCCCGTTACATTTAAACACTGAATAAACCCATCACATAGTTTTCTTGAATAAACACCACCTTCCCACCCGGTTCTGTCCAGATCCATCCTGAATTTCTCCTCAAATGGCTCCAATGAAATAATGCATATGAAATCTCCAAAACACACTAAGGTGTCATAAAACATTGGTAATAATTTGTAGCATTTTTATAGTCTTCCTATATTTTGGCTAATATTCTTAATAACAAAACATAGAATACTCTCAGACTAGGGTTATTTACCTAAATCAAACTTGCATTGCAATTTGAAAAGTCTTCAATGGTAAAGTGCTCATTTGCATCGATTTGCATATCCACAGGGAAATATCGTCCACGCTAATGATGTGCATGCTAAAAATCATAGAAGTAGTAACAAGAGCTCATGCTCGTTCACTGTGCCTTAGGCCTCTCTGCATAAAGCATGGTGGTGGCTTAGCATCGATCATGGGGTTTTTTACAGTAAGAAGGCTTCATAGAGAACATCTGATTTAACAGTTCTCAGCTCTGAATGCTCATTAGTCATCTTTGGGATCTTACAAAGAGTAGGAAAGGAAAGGTCATAGCTGTGCTCACCCTAGAGATTCTGATTTTACTGTGCTCATTGGAGCCTAGGCTTCTGTGTTTTCTAAAAGCTGACACATATTTTTAGTAGGCAGTCAAGGCTTCTTTTACAGGTGAGAAATATTAGAAGTGACTTCCTACTGAAGGGTGGAAGCAGAGCCTACTTGTCCTCATGTTTTTGACTTCCAGCCCACTGTATTTGGACCTAGAGATCACAACCATGTGCCCAGATACACCCACCCACACATGTACACACCAGGGATGCAGTTTATAAAATGAGCATAGTATTCCACAAGGAACAGACTTAAAACTGCATGGTTTGAGGTCTAGTTCTACTGACTGTGCTTTTTATTTGCTTGTTTTTGTTTTTAAAGAATAGAGAAACAAACGTTGAGTTGGCACATCCTCTCCTGCAGTAGAGTATCCTGCTTTTAACATTGTTCGAGCAAATCCCCTCAAACAAACAAGAACAGCAGCAAAGCCTCCCAGGTCACCGATGAGGCCAAGAGCAGCTCTTTGTGCCATGCAGCCAGAGAAAAGCACGACAAATTGTGATCTGGATTCCCCTGCCGTCATCATAATGGGGTCTGGGAAAATAACAAAGCAGAAATAAAAGAATTGCATTTGTGAGTAGGCTATACTAAAATATGATGATAGCTTCCTATGCCAGCACGCAGGGGGAAATACCACAAACTTCATTCTTTCTAGCTGGAGAACTTAGCCTAGAAAGGACCCCTAGAAATGGCAGCTACACATTCTAAGGGTGGCACATCGGATATGCTGCTTCTTATTTGTTTTTATTTTTCACATTTCTACATTTTTAGCATTTTAGGGAAGCTGGGGAGAACTTGCCACAAATGCTGCCCTTCTCACCTCTGAAAAATCAGAGGAGCCAATGCGAGAAACCAGCATGCCGAACTCAATACTCAGCATCCTCACCAATGGAACACCTCCAGCAACAAACAAGGCCAACTTCCATGAAGGATGGAATGGCTGTGGTGACTCTCGGTAGGCAAGCTCAACACAACCCTAGTTGTTACTAACCGAAGCACATCATGGTGTAAAGGCACTGAGTAGCTGCCTCCATAGATCCTGTGCTATACACAATCTTAAGAAATTGGATGAGGCAGCTTGATGGGTGGACAGGAAACACTGGTCCTCCCGAGTGGGTCACTCACTAGGGGGTCCTAGTCCTACAAATATCCTGGGGAAACTGAGTGTCCTGGAAAGGGTCTCTGTCAGCACAGACAGACTTAAAATAAACCGTGGTCTTCATCAGACTTGGTGAGTCTGTTTGGACGTTGGCCCGGAGACAATGCTGCTAGAACGCTTCCATTCATTTCCCTGCTGCTCCAGTTCGTTCATGATTTAATACTGCTCAGAAAACTGGGGACCTTTGACAATCCGACTCCTGCATGACCCAATTGGGCCCAGGGTAACAGCCAGAGAAATCTGCTCAGGCACCTTAGGATTGGAGGGGCCAGGAACCACTGCCAAAGGTTCAATGTCCTCCATGATCAAAGCAATGGCATTTCCCTCCATCCTTGGACTATGGGTTTTATGCTAACAAAACTTGGTTTTGTTTCTTTTGTAAGGAGAGGAAAAAAACAAAAAGTAAAACTCCCTTCCCCCTCATGATAACTGACAACAGTGTGAGTCTAAAGAAGAACTTGCCCAGAATCCACACTACTGATTTCAAGCCCAACGAATAAAGAGGTGAGGAGGTGGACCACCCCACCCCCTGAACACAAATTGCTTCTCTTATTCCTGAATATTAATGCAACAGTGAGCTAGCTAAACTCTCTGCCTTGAAGGTATCAGGACTGATTCATTCCACCTGTTCAAACTCATTTTTCAAGAGAAAAAAATAACACACAACACTCACAAGACACTTCAGTTTGCTGCATTCCTGTCTCCAGCCCAGCAGTTGTTCTTGGAGACAGTACCTGTGGGTATGTGCATGCATGCATGTGGAGAGATGTATGTGAACGTGCCTGTGCGAGTAGATTTGTGCATGTGTGTATGTGCATCAGTGCATGCATGTATGCATGCATTTCTGTGTGTGTTCGTGTATGTGTGCCATATGTGCCTGTGTGTGTGTGTGTGTGTGTGTGTGTGTGTGTGTGTGTGTGTGTGTGTGTGTGAGTGTTGGTACTCTTCATGTAATCGCTAAAGGAGCTTTGTGGTCAATCCTGATTGCTAACTTGATGTGGTTTATAATCACCATTGAAAACAAATCTCTGGCCACAACTTTTAAAGAACTTTCTAGATTAGGTCAACTGATCTGGAAAGATCTACCATAAATGTGGACAGTATCAATCTTAGGATCCTGGACTGAATAAAAAGCAAAAAGAAAAGCTAAGCAAAATAAGTCATCATTGTCTGCTTTTTGACTAAGCTCCTGCAGTCACGCCTTCTCCAGCATGGTGGACTGTGTGTCCTCACACTGAGCCAAAACTAACTCTTCCTTCCTTAAGTTGCTTTGTCAGATATTCTGTTGTAGCAACAGGAAAGAAACTAATCCAGAGCAAGTAAATAATAATCTCCTCTCTGCCACACATGTCATAGCTAACGCAGAAGGAAAGAGTAAAGGTTGCTGTGATTTTCACAAACATGCATGCACGCACACACCCGCGCACGCATGCATATTTTCACACATTAATCCTATGGCCTTTGAAAAGCAAGTAGGAAGTTTAGTCAGAGGAAAAACCAGAAGATCCCTTATCACTTGTGTCTGAGTAGGCTTCTGCCTGTGTGTCACTAGCAACAAACAATCTAAGTTTGCTTTCTGGCAAGTAAGGACCATGCCTGCCCTGCACAGCTCATGATGCAGCAGAATCTAAACAATAACACATACGAAAACCCAGTGAACACATGAGGTTAATGTCCATCGGCCCTTATAGTATATGTTGTGTGTTGGCACAGCTGTGGACTAGCTCAGGATCACTAGGACCCAGGCCATTCTACAACAGGTTCCAGCTTAACCCCTGCTCTCAGCCAGCAACTCAGAGTGAGTGGTACACAGAAGACACTGCCATATAGACCACCCTCCCCCAATTGACTTACAGTGCACAAATGCTACTTCCCTTGGAACTATACTTCCAAAGGTGCCATAGATAGATGTCCCTCAGAGAGTAACTGCACATCTGAGATGCCCACAGCTCAGTCTCAGCATGTGCTGGGCCCAGAGGCTGTCTGTCTATACTCCTCTTCCCTAGCTGCTGTGAGGTCATACTGTGGCTGGAAGTCACCCACATGGGAAGATTCATACTATTAAACTGGGATGGCTATAGCAACCCTGCAGAGAGCCAGCTGTCACACACTGCCTGGCACTCCACAGGCTGGACACTCACATGCCCAGAGCAGTGAGTGAGCTAAACAGAATCCTCAGTCCCTACATGTACCGTAATAGTCTGCTTTAGTAGCAGAGGCTTTGTGTGCTTTCTGAACTATGGTGCCAATACTCATTAATCCACCGAGTCTTTTGGTCATGGATGAAAATATCAACATCTTAGTGATCTCAGGGACCCATTTCCAAAGCCCTTCACAAAATGAATCAAAATTACATAAGGACTTGGCAGATTTCTCTAGTATCGTGGCAAGCATAACTCATAATCCTATGGAGGAGAAGCTGAGGAAGTGGCGAACAATACCACCAACAAAGCAAAATGTCCTTCTTGCAGCAAGCCATTGCTCTCACTGAACAAAGCATCCTATAAAGACCTGCTTTGTCAAGGTGTGCCTACAACAGAGCCTTGGGTGGGCCTTAGCTGAAACAAGCACCCACGGGGCACCAGCTCATCCTTTCATGCCCCCAGGCCCTCATCCCTGGAGGAAGACTGCAAATCAGAGAGACTAAGTGTGCATTCCCTGCCCCTCCTTCCTCTGTAATCTAGCACCATCTCCATGGCAACAGGGCTCCAGGAGCAATGGAAAAAAGGTTTCCCTACTCCCTGGCAACAGGGCTTTATAAACTGCAAAACACATCTTGGTCCTGAGAAGAGTCAAGAGGTCTAGATGGCCCTGAAGTGTACTCACGAAAAATTTAAACTTAGCTTCAAAAGAATACTCACCAATGTAATAGTCATCAATGGTATACACACCTTAAGTATTAATTTTTGAAAAACAATTTGGCTACAAGTATCTTTAAAAAAAAAAAAAAGAAAGAAAGAAAAGAAAGGGTTTTTGCATCCAACAGACAAAACCTTGCAAAGCTAGAACTAATCTAATATGACCCTGATGGCCAATCTGTTTAATTTGTGCTATTCAAACCCAGTACCACTTATAACAGGATGTTCTTCTTGATAGCATCCAGATAGATCATACTCAGCCAAGGCAGACAAATGAGGTCAGGCTCTGGCAGAAAGTGGCCAGGTAGATTGAGGCAGACAGCCATGGACATGACTCTTAGCCCTGTTCTCTTTCCTTGCACAATCCCACTGGGCAGCCCACCAGACACTATTCATTAATCATATTAAACCTTAATTGTAGAGAGAAGATACACAGTTAGATCTATAGACACTCCTAGATGTGCTATTTCATGGAAAAGCTGATTCAGCTCTCATGCTGGATAGCAGAAACAGATAAATGTCTCACAGTTAGGTGCTACACATCTGAAGATGCGGAGAGCTATCCGCGTTGTGAGCTGGGCCCAGGAGCTTCCTGCCCATACCCATTCCTGCCAGCTTCTATGACCACAGCTACCATGGCTGGAAGTCAGATACATGGGAAGATTCACAACCCAGAACCGTGGAAGAGCTATAGAGAGCCTGCTGTCATATAACTGACCAGCCCCTTGAGAAAAGATAACTGTGAATAGCAATCAGTGTGAGCCTGCCTCCAGGGGAGCTTGAGGTAAAGTATGCAAATGAGTTTTCTAGGTTACATAGTTCCTTATCTCCTCATGTTTAAAACTGGTGGGTTTGGGGAGTTAATTTGACATGTGGGTAAATTCTTCCAGAAACTAGAGCTAAAATGGAAAATGTATGACAGAAAACGCTGGTGCGTGCATCCAGCCTGCACCTGGAGCAGGGCGCAGCCTAGCACTGAGAGCCACACCCTCTTGAAGGTCCCTGGTCCTGCCAACATAGAGTAGGTGGCAGTCCCCTAAGGCAGGTGAGGATGCTAGGACATCAGGGCTTTGTCAAGCTTTGAGGGAAAACGGAGAAACTCACAGAAGCACTGATGACAGGGTGGTATGCAGTGGGATCCCAACCGTCTCGTGCGCCTTGATACCTGTCTGCTCTAGCAAAGCTCTCAGGACTGAGGCAAAAGGGGAGGGGTTAGTGAGATCACGTGAGCTTCTCAAACTCAGGCCCGGAAGCCAGGGAGTGGAAGCACTTCCTCTCCACATCCCATTGTGGCAAGCTGGGAGATCCTGGGCTGCACAGGTTCAGGGCAGTCTCAAACTGTGACCATGTAAACATGTGAAGTCCTCTGCAAAGATGGACTGTGAGGACACCAGCTCCCTCGTGATCTAAGCACAGTGCTCTCCTTAACCTCGTACTAGGATCGCCACTTCCTTCATCAGAGCTGTCTCTGGGTGAGACCACAGCATGAGTATTAGGGACAGACAGCACAAACACAGCTTACCCAGGTCCAGTCACCTGCATGCTGACTACCCGCTATTCTTGGGTCACTCTTTAACAGACGTAGGCTTACCCCTCTAGGCTGTCCTGTACGTCCTAGGGAATCTTATGACTTATTCTTAATTTGCTTATTCTTACCTCCTGGTTTTTTCCCGTTGCTACGGTAAAATAGCCTGCCAATAAGTGACTTAGAGGAAAGGGAGTTTATCATAGCTCACAATTTCAGTTTACAGTCTCTCATGGCAGGGAAGCCACAGAGGAAGGAGCTTCTGGCTACTCTCATCACAGCCACAGTCAGGAGCAGAGAGAAATGAGTGTGTGCATGCTTATCTGGGCTGGCCCCATTTTAGCTGGCCTTGTTCCGCTGTGATAAAACACTGACCAAACAACTGGGGGGGGGGGGGGGATTTATCTGACTTGAAGGTTCCAGTTCCTCTTCAGAGGGAGCCAAGACAGGAGCTTGAGGCAGAAGCCATGAAGAAATGTTGCTTGCTGGCCAGCTCTCCTTGGCTTGCTCTGTCTCACCAATGACCTTCTAGGCTCCAAAGGGCTTGGGAAGTCTCTCTTCTCTGACTCTGCCATCCACAACACACACACACACACACATGCATACACACACATACACATTCATACATACACACACACATACACACACAACACACATCCATATATGCATACACACACATACACATTCATAGACACATACACACCCACATGCACACACAGACACACACATGCATACACATACATACACATTCATACACACACATACACACAACATACATTCATATATGCACACACACATACACATTCATAGACACATATACACACACATACACACACATACACACACATACATGCACACAATAGACATGCGCACACATGTGTGCATGTGTACACACACAGAGACACACAACTTGTTTTGTAGGCTCAAGGTGGCTCTACTATTCACCTGCTGCTATCCTTGGTGGTCAGCCCACAGTCCTGGTATCTCCAACATTCTGGAGTTTCCACTGCCACCAAGGCTACACCATCTCCAGTGGCCTCTCCTGGCTTCTTTAAGGACTTTAACCCCACCACATTTTGACACACTTGGGCTTTTCTCCATGACCCCTCCAACCGGGGGGTCAAAGAGCCTTTGAGAGACTCTCAGACTCTCTCTGAACCTTCACAAGGCAGTCATCCCACACTCCAAGGATGGCAGGGGGATGGCTGGGGGTGTATATGTGTGTACTGGCTTGTTTCCTCAGCATTTTATCTTACAAGCTTCCATAAACACCCCAATAAGCTCTAAGCACTCAATGGTTTTTCCAGCCCAAAGTCCAAAATGTCTCCACAGTCCTCTCCTGAAGCAGCACAGCTATGCTTTTCTTAGCCACATCCCATCTCTAGTACCAGCTCTGCCTTAGTTTGCTTTTTGTTGCTGTGTTAAAATGGTCCGCCGAAAACCAGCTTGGGCAAGGAAAGGGTTTATATGCCTCACAGCAGTCCATCATGGTGGAAGCCAAGGCAGGAGTGCAGCACAGAAACCCTGAAGGGACACTGCTTACTATCTCCCTCTGCCTCCTTTCTTGTACTGCACAGGCCACCTGTCAAGGGATGACGCTACCCACAATAGACTTGACCTTCCTTCATCAATTAGCAATCAAGACAGTGTCCCACAGGCATGTCCGCAGGCCATCTGATGGAGGCAGTTCCACAATTGAGATTCTCCCTTCCCAAAGATGTCTACAGCCACTTCGGTTGACGAAAATCAATTGCATACCTCTCCTGACAATTCCTCGGCCTTCTTCAGGGTATGAGATGCAAGCAGCTGTGTAGTGTGAATTGTATTACAAATAGAAACCGCAATGTGAAAATCCAAGCTGAATGCACATACCGTGTGGTGGTGTTTCTGGGAACCGAGCCTACAAAACTCCAGGACAGTCTGAAATGGTGCTGGTAAGACAGTCAGCGGAGGAAATCAATTTGGAAGATCCTCAGAAAATTGGACATAGTACTACCTGAGGACCCAGCTATACCACTCCTGGGCATATACCCAAAAGATGCTACAACATGTAATAAAGACACATGCTCCACTATGTTCATAGCAGCCATATTTATAATAGCCAAAAGCTGGAAACAACCCAGATGTCCCTCAACAGAAGAATGGATACAGAAAATGTGGTATATTTACACAATGGAATACTACTCAGCTATTAAAAACAATGATTTAATGAAATTTGCAGGCAAATGGATGGAACTTGAAAATATCATCCTGAGCGAGGTAACTCAGTCACAAAAGAATGAACACGGTATGTACTCACTGATAAGCGGATATTAGCCCAAAAGTTCAGAATGCCCAAGATTCAGTTCACAGACCATTTGAAGCCTCAGAAGAAGGAAGACCAGAATGTGGATGCTTCAGTGTTTCTTAGAAGGGTGAACAAAATACTCACAGGGGGAAATATTGAGACAAAGTGTGGAGCAGAGACTGAAGGAAAGGCCATCCAGAGACTGCCCCACCTGGGGATTCATCCCATATACAGCCACCAAACCTGGACGTTATTGTGGATGCTGATGGGAGCATGATAAGCTGTCTCCAGAGAGGCTCAGGCAGAGCCTAACAAATACAAAGACAGATCCTCACAGCCAACCATTGCACTGAGTGTGGGGTACTGGTTGGAGGAGTTGGAGAAGGGGCTGAAGGAGCTGAGGGGCTTTGCAGCCCCATGGAGGGAGCAACAGTGTCAACTGGCCAGACCCCCGGGAGCTCCTGGGGCCTATACCACCAACCAAAGAATACACATGGAGGACCCATGGTGCTGGCCACATATGTGGCAGAGGAGGGCCTTGTTGGCCATCAGGGGGAGGAGAGGTCCTTGGGCCTGAGGGTGTTAGAGGCCCCAATGTAGGGGAATGCTAGGGAGGGAAGACAGGAGTGGGTGAGGTGGAGCACCCTCGTAGAGGCAGGGGGAGGGGGAATGGAATAGGGGGTTTCCAAAGGGGAAAACATTTGAAATGTACATAAAGTAAATATCCAAAAATAAAAATTTTTTAAAAAGACAGTCAGCAGAAGAGTTTTGAGACTCGGACATCAACCAAGGCCACATTGCACAGACGCCTGGCGCTCAGAGTTCTGTCCATAATATCCAGCTTAGGGAAGATCATGAATCCCTAAGACTTAGGCTGCATGTAGAGCCTGGATGAGCCTCCATTTAGAACAATGAAATTCACCATCTCTCTGGCTTTTGTCATTTTGTCACAAAGCCACCAGTGAGGTCACTGTGACACAATAGTGCCAGCACTGAAAGCACTGTCCTCCTCTGCTCACCACCCAACTGCCAGCCCAGGATGTATAAGGAAATGTAGTTTGACAAAGATTCATGGCACAGGAGTTGCCGGGAGGTGGGGTGAGAACATGCTCCGTGAAGGACGAATGCTGTCAGTAGTATGGGCAGCCTGGCAGGCACCAGAGAGTGCAACCCTGCTTCTGTAGGGCAATCTGCTTCACTCTGTGGCGATGCTGCCAACCACCCTGAAGAATCATAAAGCATGCCACTGTGTGGCATGGCTTCCTCAGCATGGAGCTATAAATACCGACGAGGCAGAGCAGAGGGGGTGTGAACTTGGCTGCATTCCCTCGATTTCTCCCCCCACCACCCCGCACCCAGCAAACTCCTGACAAGACATCCGTGAAAGAGGAGGAACACAGAGAGTCTCCAGAGCCAAGTGGCCCAGGCCGTCCTCCCCATCGGAGCACATGGGATGAGGCATGAATGTTTTAAAACAAGTTGAATCTACCACGATTCACATCTAAGCATTAATGCTAAGGCTCAGAATTAAAGAGCTTTTCCAGTTAATATGCCAAATTAGACTTAGCTTCACATGGTTTAATTTGGTAATTAATTTCCATCTCTTTTTGGGTTTGATTAATTGGAATTTGGGAGTGGAACAGGTTAGTGGTCACACCAATGCTACTATCATCTTTATGTCTCACACCAGGGCTCTTCGGGCTTCTACTGGGCAGGGCACCACAGGGACCAGTGAGTGCACCCGGATCTGTAACAGCACATACCAGGAAGTGCTGCCTGACATCATCTTCAGTTGTGTGCACAAAAGACAGTCTGCCAGGGCACACAGCAATTTCCCTTTGAATGAGAGCACAGACACATTTCCATAGTTTGTTTTTAAGTTGTCTGTGATAAACCTGAGAGAGAAAATGTTGATGACTGACACTTTCTTTTTATAAAGTTGGCCCTTGCTGCCCTCTCCTGTTAGTAGGAGAATACCAAGAAGCCACCTTACACAGAACACCAGATTCACCATAGAGGTGACAGACTAGCAGAAATCTCTGCAAAGCATATCTCCTCTCCATGCACACTGCTCCGTGTGCCTGGGAACAGACCTGATGCTCTGCCCCTGCAGAAAAGCCTTCCCAAGGGCAGAAAATAAACAGTCCTAGGCAGGTTGCTCTGCTCACCTTAGCCAATACTAACTGCTCAGACAGTCAGGGACAGACAGAAGTACCTGACTATATCCTGCCTGTCTTGGCTGGACAGGGCGACACATGGTGGCTGGTAGGAGCCAGGTGAGCAGAAGGGCTCGAAGAAGACAGTAGCACCTGGACAAGGACATAAGTCTGGAGTGGGGTAGGGTCACCTGTTTCTGTCAGATGCCAGCCCTCCAGAAAACATCTACTGGAGCATTTATAGACCTGCTCCTGACTTTGCTGCGAATAGACCAGACACCCTGCTATGGGATAGATAAGTGGCCCAGGCCCCAGTGTCTCCTCACCACTGGCTCTCTGCAGACAAGGGGTTTCCGATGAGAGTGGAAGGTCTGCCTGCCCCAGAAGCTTTCCTGCTATTCTCCGGAGGCTTCTAGGTGACCATGGTTTCAGGCCATCCTCGGGCCTTCTCATCTGAGAACACACAGTGGGGAAGGAAGCAGAAAGAACAGGGCTTTGCGTGATACCTACAGGGCAAGACCAAAGTTACTACTAAAATGAGTGTGTCAAAGTGCGATCTACTCAAAGCTCCAATGGCAGGGGAAAGAGCACTGGCCAAGGTCAGGCCTGAATTCTATTGTGCTGGCTCCCCCAACCCCACCCCCAAGAGTAACCTGAGGGCAAGAAGTCCCATCCTCAAGATTCACCTTTGTAGGGGTGAGGATGTGATTAACAGCACTCCTCCTATGGCGTCTGACACTGGGTGAGCTAGACCACACAGTCCCTGGGGAGTCCCTAACACAGTGCTCTTCAACATGAACAACTGTTTCACTGGCCGCCATGATCATGACCTTACTTACTGGTTACACTTTTGTAAGGGGCGCTACATTTAGAATCTCAATGGAAACAGACATAGGAGGGTTTCCAGAGAGTTTAACTGAGGAAGACTCATCCTGAATGTGGGTGGGACTCTACCATGGGCTACAGTCCCAGACTGAGTGAAAAAGGAAAAGGCACTGAAGTATTGGAGTCCTCCACCCTGCTTCCTGACTGCAGAGGGTGCTCAGTCACCTCACACTCCTGCTGTCCCTGTGGCTCTCCACTACACTCTCCACCACAGTGGGGTGTATCCTCACGCTCTGAGCCAAAAGAAACTCTCCCCTCTATGTTGCTTTTGACAGGTTATTTTGTTATAAACTCAAGTAAAATAACAACTGCAACTCTTAAAAGTCAAGGGGCCAGTTAACAGAATGTTACTCGGTGCCCATACTTTATCTTCACGAGCATCTTCAGCTCTGATGCTCCTGATTTACTACGTGAGCTTGTCTCCGTGCCGAGGTCCAAGGGCTTCATGTACTGCCTAGTCCTGAAGAGCTGTGAGAGACACTAGACCCAGAAAGATCTCCCACCTAAGCTCTGCTCCTCTTGTGTTAGACACGGAAGCTGCAGTTTCCTGCACCAGTAACCACAGGGCCCTGGTTCATAAGGGACCTCATACAGACTGGGATCCTGAGGAAGGAGAGTTAGTCCCCTATGAACACTGACACTATGTATAAAAAGGGACAGCTGTGCCGGACAGGCAGCCAGGGCCACCCTGGGCATTCTCTGAGGACAGCAGCTATTTGCTTGGAAACAGGGAAGAAGCTGAGGAGGGCACGGTCTGGTCTGTGCGGACCTGTTCCTGCCTCACTCATCTCTGTGTGTGGCACTTGTGGGAGGAACACAGATCTGAGATGCGATAGATCAGTTGCAAATTTCATCTGGAGGAATCAGGATCTGACTCATGGATCTCTGGCTCTCACCTTGGAAGTGTATGTGAGGACGTACACTTGATGTAACCAAAACACAAGGTCAAGTCATTCCTCAGAGGCAGTAGATGGGCTCTGAGCACTCAGTTAAGAGCACACCTGCCCATTACATCCTCAGGCTGACAGAGCAGGGTCACCTTGCTCCTACTTCCTCTACAGCCCTCTTGACATTACAGGGATGTAGAGTATCTGTTTCTTTTCATTTTTGAATATATCAGCCACAACGTGGTCTGTGACTGCTTGTGCAATTTACCAGATTATGCAGAATGTGGCCAGAGCTATTCTGTTTTACTGAAAAAAAAAATAGTAAGAAATTTTAATTTGACAACTGAGAGGCTGTGAAGAAGCACAGTTGCCCGGAGAAGGAGATTGAGTGCAGGATTCAAATCTCTTCTATGTGATCAGAAGGTGCCTGGAACCAGGGAGGCATGAAACCTGTAAGTCCTGAGGTGGTGACCATGCTCAGCTCCACCCTCTGTGCAGCGGGGCGAGCTGAAGCTTTTTCAGGCCAACTCTGGATACTGTCCATGTGGTAGCATCCTTGTGCTGGTGTCTTGGACCATGGCGGCAGCCCTGTGGCATTATGAGATTACTACCTGTCTATAAGACTACAATTGGATGGGTTTCCAGATTCCAAGGACATGGTAGCCATTTCCTCAGAATAAACCGAGTCCCCTACTTTTAGGGACAGGGATAGGATCTTCAGGGAAGCCCTTCTTTGTCACCAAGGATTCCAAGTCTGTGGCCCTGGAGATCACAAATGATCTCACTCTTGAGCTTTTCGTGGGTGATTCTGGAACATGCTTTTGGGAACTGCATGCAATAGCTATGCTGGCAGGGTTCAAATTCTGCACACTGGTGTTTGAGCAAACAACAGAAGCATGCCATAGCAAAGCTAAAATTCCCAGGTTTCTCCCAACAGAAGCTGCCATCAGACTATCTTCCAGCTGTAGGCTTCATAATGGCACACACCTTACTGAATCCCCACCTCACTGTAGAGCCTGTAGCATAATGGTGATTCCAGGCTGAGAATGGGCTGGGACCCTGGCCAAACAGATGGAGGTTCTGAATTCAAAGCGAAGATACTTGGGCTTCTGATTCTACTGTCTGATGCTTACCCTTTTCTCTTGAAAAAAAAAAAAAAAAGTTTGCTCAACGAGCTTACAGGAACCAAGCTTGAAGCTGACTGCCAAAGAAAAGGAGCAAAAGGTTTCTGCTACGTATCTATCAAGAGGATGGACTCAGAGACACGGAACCCTGCCAGGCCCAGAACAGGTAGAGATTTTACATCCACCATCCATTAAAATCCCTCAGACTTTTTCTGTTGAAAACAGACCAAGACTTTGATTAAAATGACAACAAAATATAAAAGCCTGTCTTTATAACAGCATAACTTGTAAAAATGTAACAGACACTCCATGCTAATAACAGAGGCGGCATCTCACACATTAGGAGGGGCTTCTTAAACGAACTTATACTCTTATCGACACAGTGACTACCCTTTGTTTTGCTGTATTTGTGTGCGTGTATATGAGACTCTATGAGTATGAGTGTGTGTAAGTGTGTGAGTGCATTGTATGTTTGTGTGTGTGAGTGTTTGTGTTTGTGTGTGTGTGTGAGTATATAAGAGTGTGTGAATGTGACTGTGTGTGTCCATGAGTGTGTAGGCGTGTGTGAGTGTGCTTTTGTGAGTGTGTATGTATGAGTGTGAGTGTGTGTGTGTGACTCTGTGTGCATGTATGAGTGTGTGTGAGTGTGTGAATGTGGGTGTATTGTGTGAGTGTGCTATATGTTTGTGTTTGTATGTTTGTGTTTGTATGTATTGTGTTTCTGTGAGTATGTAAGAGTGTGTGAGAGTGTGAGTGTGTGTCCGTGAGTATATGTGAGTCTGAGTGTGAGTGTGTGTGTGTGTGTGTGTGTGTGTGTGTACGTACACACATGTGTGCTATACATATGTGTGGAAGGTCCACTGATATTTTCTTCATTTCTCTACATTGTTTGCTTGTTTGCTTGTTTGTTTGTTTTGAGACAAGGTCTCTCAGTGAGCTTGAAGCTTGTGGTTTCAGCTAGACTGGCTGACCAAGAAACCCCTGGGATCCTTCTGTCACCCTTCCCACCACATACACCCTGGAGTTACAGGAAAGATCTACTGTGCCCAGCTGTTACATGAGCTCTGGGGATCTAAACACTGGTCTTAATGTCACCAAACCATCTACCCAGTCCTGTTCTGTGTTTTGTTTTTTTACTGAGTATGAACTGAGGTTCTTTAGGGGAGGGGGCTTGGGGGGGAGGGGGAGCCAAACCCATGTTACAAATACTACAAGGCTAAAAATACCTGTGGCTGGAGAGAGGTGAGAACATGGCAGGTTCAGGGCCTGGTGACAACTTATCTTGAACTATCTTCAGCCCCTTGACAATCTGTGTATTATGGCTTAACATTTGATAACCATTAGATAAGGCTTCTCAGAACTTGAAGCGTGCTAGCAGAGCACTGTCTTTCACAACCCAAAGACTGTGGATGCCATCAGACAGCACCAGAAGCCTGTACCCCAGACTTCCTCCCCCTTTGCTGTAACAAACCTGCCTAATGATCTCATCAATATATTTGAAAAAATATCTTGATTTATGATTCTCTTTATTACTATAAAAACATCATAATACAGGGAGCTGAAGAGATGGTTCAGTGGTTAAAAGCACTAGTTGTTCTTCCAGAGGACCTGGGTTCAATTCCCAGCACCTATGTGGCAGCTCACAACCATCTGTAACACCAGTTCCAAGTTGGATGTCCCTCTTCTGTCCTCCATGAGCACCAGGCATACAAGTGCTACACAGGCATCCATGAAGGCAAAACATGCATACACATAAAACAAAAATGAAAACCGTGACAAAACACTTCTGAAAGTGCTACCTTGGGAACATGGTGTTTGTGGTGACATGAATCTGCGTTTTGGGGGCATGGTCACTCATGACTGAGTCCAAAATAAACTATCCCTTATTCTCTTTGAGGTAAAAGCTGTTTCTGTGTCAACATTAGCATGTAACAATGGGTTTCATTGTGACATTTTCATACAAATATATCATTATGAGATGGGGACTTAAAAGCTGCTTTTGTTAAAATGCACTGACTCCTCGCTTGGGTCCTGGCTACTTTTATGTCAACTTGACAAAAATCATGTGAGAGGGGGAAACCTTAATTGAGAAAATGCTTCCATAAGATTGGGTTATGGGCAGGCATGTAGGGCATTTTCGTAATTAATGATTGATGGTGGAGGGCCCAGCCCATTGTGGGTAGGGCCACGCCTGGATTGGTGGTCCCAGGTTCAATAAGAAAGCAGTCTGAGAAACCCACAAGGAAAAAGTCAGTAAGCAGCAGTCTCTCTTGGCTCCTACATCCGCTCCTGCCTCCAGCTTCCTGCCCTGACTTCCTCTAATGACACACTATGCTGTGAACATGTAAGCAAGATAGAGCCTTTCCTCTCAGGTTGCTTTTGATCACTGCTTAGCACCCCTAACTAGGACAAGCCCCCAAGGAACCGAGCACAGGGAAAGAGCCCTTGAGCCCCTACCTTTGTTCTGTGTTGGTTTCTAGGCTGAAGGCCTAACTTTTAGTCCTGAACTTTTCCAGTTCATGGTGAGAAGGCCATTGACAAGAACCCGGAAGAACAAACAGAGAAGTCTTGTAACAGACACTGAAGAGCTGCACCCCGGAACCAGAGCCTTCGTCCAGGACCAAACACTAACCAACCAGGAAGGTCCTTTTATATTTGTACAGTGATGATTACAAACTGGGAGTTAGCAGTGACTCACACTGACCTCCCAGGGCCTCACACCACCAACCCAGGTTGTCTTCACTCGTGTGGCAGGAATACTACACACAAAGAAAGCCTCCTTAACCAAACAGGTACTCCTCCACAAGAACAGAGAGGCCCCCAGCTCCAACCTCCCTCATAGACCACCACCTTACACAGCAGGCAGAGCTCAAGTTACCCATCCTGGCAGTCCCTGTGGGACACTCAATGGGCCTGTTTCCTTTTATGCTGGTCTAAAGGGTCAACTGTTACTTTTCTTATTGCTGTGACCAAAAACCTGATAAAGGCAGCATAAAGGAAAGGGGCTTGGTTTGTTTACTTAGTTTAGATTTGTTTGTTTTATTGTGTGTGTGCAAGTGGTTTTGCTCACATGTATGTCCATGTCTATTTATTGCACGCATGTGGTGCCCACAGACGTCAAAAGAAGGCATTGGAACTTGAGTTTTACAGAAGGTTGTTAGTGCACCATGTAAGTGCTTGGGGTCGAACCCATGTCCTCCACAAGAACAGCACCTCTCTAGCCCCAGACAACGGGCTCATTTTACCTTAGACTTGGAGGGGATACAGTTCATCCTGGAGGAGAAAGCATGCTGGCAGGAGCTTGGTCACAGTCAGGAAGCTGAGGGAGATGAATGGTGCTCACCTGGCTCTCCCTCTATTTAGTCCAAAACTCCAGCCCAAGGAATGGTGCCACTTACATTCAGAGCGAGTCTGCCCTCAGTTAAATTTTTCTGAAACTATCTTCATAGGCACAGTTGTGTTTCCATGGGGATTCTAAATCCTTCTAGTTTACAATGAATATTATACACCAAACCTGTCTTCTCAATGTGTTTGTTGGCAATGGGTGATCCTCCCCTATTGGAGCTAACAAACCCCAGACTCCTACTCAAAAAGTTCTAATAACAACAGTGCTCTCTCGCATTCAGTCACACTGCTTACTCTTGACCCTTCTGTCGCTAGTTCCTAATTTTGTTCCCTCTTTTTTCTCCTTCCCAGAAAAGCCTTTGTATCGTGGCTTTCTACAAATTGCAGTGTGAGAGAAACGACGGCATTTCCCTCTCCAGTCTGGTCATGATATGAATAGATGTGCCTTCCTTTAACCAATCATGTGTTGGGTTAAAGGTGGTGGTGAGTGTCCCACATTCTCCCCAGGGACTCTGGCCTCTGGGAGGTGCAGGATTTGGGAAGTTTGACCACACTTACCCCACGGCACCACTGGGTGGGTGTCAGGCTGTGAGAAGCCATGGGACACAGCTTGGGGGCAGGGAAGCAAGGCCTGGGGGTCCCAGGGTTCCATCTGGTTCTCAGACTCTTGGGCATCCCAGGCACTGCTGGATGCTGCAGAAGAGCTGAGAATGGAGTGAGAGCCCGAGGGCTGGATCTAGCCCGGGCTAAGGGGGAAAAGCAGAGCCCGGCTCACCTGAGACTGTGTCCTTGACTTGTCCGCCAGCTAGCTGGGTTGGTTTGGTAGAGGCCGTGGTTGGGAGCACTGTGAGGCCTTCTGCAGGAGACTGGACATGGCTTTTTAGACAAAGGCCTGTTCCATCATTCCCCATTCCCCATTCCCCACGGTGGATCCCAATGAAGAGAGACAGTCCGCCAGGCAGTGGTGGCACATGTCTTTAATCCCAGCACTTGGAGGCAGAGACAGGTGGATTTCTGAGTTCGAGGCCAGCCTGGTCTACAGAGTGAGTTCCAGGACAGCCAGGGCTACACAGAGAAACCCTGTCTTGAAAACCCAAAGAGAGAGGGGGGGGGGTCTCCATGGTTTTAGGGCATTTATTGTCATGGCGAAGAGTAGTGATGAGTGGAACCATACCCCACAATCTCAGGACAGGCCTGAGATTGAAATACCTTTTGCAGGGAGGAGTGGCTGGGAAGGGGAAGGGGAGTTTATTGGCTAAGCCTCTAGGTGCCTCATTAAAATGGGAATGTCTTGAGGCTACGTGTCCACACCTCTACCTGTGGAGGGGCAACTGATAGTCACAGACCTATGGAGGAAAGATGTAGCCTCGTGTCAGAAGCCTGGGGCCCAGGAGCATGGCAAAATGCCTACAGTCACTTGTAGGGTTATCCCTACTGGGTCCTGGGGTTTTAAACCTTAGCTCAACCAGAAACCAGGCTGCCTTTCACAGTCCCACAATTGTGTTTCCTAATTTCCCCTAAAAACAAGGAATTTTAAAGGAAATGTCTTAATTTCCTTTAAAAACTAAGGCAGTAGATTATCGACCCTGTATCTTGGAAACAGTAGCTCAGAACCCTTTAGTCCTCCCACAAAATAGAGCACTTCCTGTCCCTTTGTTCATGTCTGAAGGCTCCTGGGCCAGGTAAAACTAACATTAAACATACATGCTTACTTTTCCCCGAGCACACTTGTGTCAACCATGACCCTAGGGTGGGTGATGTCAACAAGAATTCCTGGAAAGAGTTGTGTCTGTAAAGACAGGCTGATATAGAGTGGTTGAAACTTACAGGCCCAGAGGCTAATTACCCATGGGCTAGCTTTAGCCCTATGAGCTGCCAGTCCTTGCTTACCTCTGTGTCTTATCTTCCTTTGACTAATAATATACACATCTTTGGAATCTATTAATGTATCACTAGTTTTTACCAACTCAAAGAATGTCATCAGATAGTGTCTGAGGCCTATAGAAACACCTCTCCCATCTTGCTGTAACCGCTTCATGTTATATATTATACATTGCTACATGTTACATGTTATATATTGGTGATGATGTAAACCACCAATGTATTTCAAACTGACCTTAATTTATGACTATCTTTGTTCTGTAAAACTATGAAACTGCTTTCACACTGGAATATAGAATTCGGGGCAACCTAAATCTGTGTTCCTGGGCCATGATCATTACATCACATTTCAGAATAAACTATCTCTAATACCAAGGTGAGCGCTGTGTTCTTTCATTAACAATGGCAAAAGAAATAATTTCTTCGACCCAGGCACACAAAGATTTGTTACCAGGGAAATGGCATGTCTCTTTGTGTATTCTTGGCTTCATTAATAAAAGAATTGAGAAACGGACTCAAAAGGAAACTTGCGGACAATTTTATTGGTATTTAAGAGAAAACACAGTACACTTGAGGTAGAAATCCTGTCAGTCACCAGGAGGGGAGATGGGGGAACAGTCATGCCCTTTTAAGAGAGTCCTGGAATAGAAATAGCTTATTCAGGAAAATTAATTAATTAATTAACTAGTTAATTAATTAAAAATACTTGAAGTACAGAAGTGGGCTAGTGAGCCCCCCAAAGAACATGGTTGTGCAGGGCATTCTCTTCTATAGACTCCCTCCTCTCTCAATCCATTGGATTTCTAGGAGTGTGTGCAGTGCATGCTCTGTTTGTCAGGGTCGGGAGGACTTCCAGTCTTCCTCTGCTAACTGGCTTCTTTGGTGTTAATCTCCACTAGCTTTTTCCAGTTCCCTCTCTCCCTTCACACTCCTTTGATGACTCACTCAGCCTTTTGCAGTAAATACTTTCTTCAGCTGAGGGCCCTCCCTGCTTGCGAGAGCAGAATACAAATGAAGTAAAAGCCAGGCATGGCCCAACAGTCAGTGTGACCTTTCAGGTGGAATTTTCCAAGGCCCTCCACTCACAGCCAGGCACTTCCAGCACCTGTGTGGCATAAGGCCACTCGGAGGAGGAGGCTGTTTTCTTTTCTTTTTTTAAATATAGAATGCTTCATGTTAGAACAGGAGCCATGCTAATCTTCTCTGCGCCATTTGAATTTTAACATGTGTGCTGCCAAAGTGAGCACAGGGATATTTTTTTAAGTACCCTGACTATTGAGAGGGAAGTGCCCACTGGTTCTGTACCATAAAGTGGAACCACATATGTTAACTATTTTATGTTAAACACTTGGTATTAGGTAGGTGTTTAGAAAGAGCAGACTCAAAGGTCACTGAATGGGCCACATCTATGTACCTGTTAATATATTATTTTTATCACAATTACCCTTCCTTAGCAGTTCAAGCACCATATCCATAAATGTCTATAAGAAAACATTTGAAAAACATAAAAATATGAGGAAAGTAACAGTGACTACCCAGATAAGGATCCAGAGCTTGGCATGTGCCTTTAAGCCCTTCCCTTCCTATCTGCACAGTGGTCACCATATCAAATGGGTCCCCCTTAGAATGCTGCACCCGGTGCTGTTAACTTTCTCCACCCTCGGTTTCTAATGCCTGCCTAATATTTGAATCCTGGATAGAACAAAAGTGCATGGTAAATGCTGACTGCCAACAACCAGATCTACAATCACCTACAGAACAGACTTCTGGGCACATCTGTGATGGGTTTCTAGGTTAGGCTAACTGAGGTAGGAAGACCTACCCTGACTTCAGGCAGGTCTGCTCTGTGGGATGGGGACCAGCCACCTCATGCTCTTGCTTCATCAGTGTCTCGATGATGTATATGATGTACTTTAAATGGAGAGACACACACACTTCCTCACCTACTTGCTTCTTGTTGGGTGTTTGGGCACAGCAATAAGAAAAGTACCTAATAAAATTTTAAAAAATAAAAATAAAAGCATTCTCTGGGGCTGGAGAGATGGCAAAGCATATAAAAGCACTGACTGCCCTTCCAGAGGACCTGAGTTTAATTCCCGGCACCCACATGGTGGCTCACAACTGTCTGTAACTCCTGTCCTAGGAGGATCCATCACCCTCTTCTGGTCTCTGTAGACACTGCATGTATGCACTACATAGACATACATGTAGGCAAAACTTGTATACATATATAAATAAACCATAAACTTTTCTTAAAATTGTTCTTATTTCAATATTCATGATACATCCACTAGAATGTCTAGAATTAGCATAGCCATCACTGTAAAGGATTATGTGTGCTGGAAGATTCCTTTAGTGCTTTGGGTCATGGAGCACTTTCTTAGAATGTGTATCTTAGGAGTCAGATTAGAGCCCTGGGACACTTGAATGAACCATTGATGTAAAAGAAGCATTGTTTTTTTTGTTTTGTTTTGTTTTTTGGGGGAAGCATAGTCATGATTTATTTTGTTTTCAATTTTCACCATAGCATACATATCCTGTACATACCTACTACACATGTCTCTAGAAAAGAAAAATGATAAGACACTAAGGAGTTTGGGCTGTCCCAATCATAGCTCAAGTAGAAGCATTGTTTCTTAATCTCTGCAAATTTGATTTAACTGTTTCACAATCTTGGAATTCCTTTTTAGGACATATTGTCTAGTTTCTGAACGTGCACCATTCAGAGTTACTAGTTCTGGAAGGAAACCCACTTCCAAGTCTTTTGAAGCAGATTTTCCTCATACCGAGGAATTCCATGTGATTAATCTAAACTCTGTTTTCTGCAGCCCACTCCAGGATGGCAAAATACTCAGAACACTTTCAGGTTTTCCCCTAATGACCAAATACTGTTTCAGAGTTTACATTTTTCAGTGCTTTTGATTATGGGATATTGTGGTTGTCATAAGTGTCACCCAAAACACCCATGTGCTTAAGATTAGTCCCATACAGTAGAGTCAATCATTGAGAAATGTTTGGATCCTGAGGACTCTGACCTAATCAATGGATTGATCGATGTACATAAAATTCATAGTTTTATGGTATTATTGAGAGGCGGTAGAAATAAAAAGGCGGGGCTTAGTGGGCAATGGCTCCTGGGACAGCTTTGAAGCATGCACTGTGTTCCTGTCTCCTTCGGTTTCCCATCCACTGTGAGGTGGGCAGCTTGGCTCCTCTGTGCTCTCTCCCCCTTCATGTTCTGCCTCCCTTGTGTCAAAAGGTGCAGAGACAGCTGACCACAGACCAATGGTTCTCAATCTTCCTAATGCCGAAACCCTTTAATACACTTCTTCATTTTGGGGCAATCCCCAACCACCAACAACTGAAATTTTGATACCATTATGAACTGCAATGAAAATATTTTGGGAGATGAAGGTTTGCCAAAGGGGTTGCGACCCATAGGTTGAGAACCACTGCCATGAACCAAAAACCCCTAAAACCACAAGCCAAATCAAAGCTTCCCACTCTTTAAGTTCCCTTTTCTAATATTTTACCATAACAATAAAAAGCCCCGTACAGGACGGTAATAATATACTCATGCCGTGAAGTATACCAACCCAACCATCTTCAAGGCTCAGTGGCACTGAGGACACAGCTGTTATACAGTCATCAACACAAACCATCTCCAGAACTTTCTCATCTCCCAAACAGAAGCCCAGCAGGAGTTAACAACTCCAC
Source organism: Uromys caudimaculatus (assembly GCA_028551405.1). Lineage (NCBI taxonomy): Eukaryota > Metazoa > Chordata > Mammalia > Rodentia > Muridae > Uromys > Uromys caudimaculatus. Next base: position 116,323,539 of record CM052705.1, on the reverse strand, counting down.
AACCCCTGCCTCCAGATACCGCCTCCCGCCATCCAACTCTCCGTCTCTGAATCTGGTACTCTAAGAGTCGGGGAAGGTAAACCAGATGTCATTTGTCTTTTCCTACAGTTGACTTAATTTACTACGCACCATGTCTCTGTGTCAGGGATAGCCTACTGTGTACGGGACCAGCTTTCTTTTCTCTACCCACCAAGGGACAAACTCTGACTGTTTCCATTTTGGGGATACTATGGAAAAGCCTATAGTGCCCACAGGTGTGTATGTACTTCTTCAAACCTCTGTTGCAGTTCTTTGGGGTAAAAGGTCACAAGTCAGTTCTTTTGGGTATATGCTCGCAAGCAGGATTGCTAACCCATACCCCTATCTAACTTCTAATGAGCTGCCATATTCTCTCCACAGCACAGAGCTGTTTCACATCCCCTCCAGCTCCCCAGATTCCCACTAACATTTGTTTTGTTGCTGTGGTATTTGTGTGGTTGTGTTTGTTTATTTGTTTGTTTTTATAGTACTGAAAATCAAACCCAGGACCTTGTACATCTAAAGCAGGTCTCTGCTGCTGAGCTGCATTCCTAGGCCTTCGGTTTTATTTGCTTTTCTTCTTTTTTAATAATCGGTATAAACTATGTTTAACTTTTCATAGTCTTTATAAATTATCTCATTCCATCCGATCATTTTAAAATTTTTTTTTTGTTTTATTTAAAAATACTATAGGCTTTAAAAAACAAAAAGCAAAAATGAGCTAATAAGATTATACATGCCTGCTTCATCCCAAGAAAAGGAGAGGTGAATGGAAGAGACTCCATGTATGAATGCAGGCATCCCAGACTCCATACCACACCCTGCCCCAGGCCACCTGGCCATCTTCACTGAGGCTGGCCACACCTCTGCTTCACCAGCTAGCAGGATGAATTATACAGTCACCATGACAACAGTAAATCCAGGCCAGCAGCAACAGGATGTTATGTTTCTTATAACTCCCGTCAGCCACAACAAACACCAGGCCTGCAGCACTTGGGCAGCCTGCCTTGCCATTTCCCAAACCTAGCTGCTGCACTAGAAGAAAGGTGTCAAATACGGTCTGTTCCCAAACACCAAGACCTGAATATCTATATTTACATTTAAATTGCTTTTCTTTCCCAAAGAATAGAAGGCTATTATCTTAATAATGTATCTATCACTGAAGGTTAGGAAGGCAAGTTGGAGCTAGGGAAGAAAATAAACCGAAGAATGATTATGGCTCACTTCCAGACTTGTTTTCTGCTGAGGGAAGGAAGACAGTTGTGTCTGCTGTCATTAGTGCTATGTCTCTGGTTAGACTGAACACACACACACACACACACACACACACACACACACACACACACACGCTGGGTCCTTTATTATCAGAGCTTGGTGGGTCCAGACTGAGAAGATACTTTTAAGATAATCTACTTAATGCTATCCCCCCAAAGCAGCACAAAGTCCAGCTCAGAGGGACAGGGTCCTGCCAGCCAAGTCACATGGTCCTGGCCTGACCCATCACAAAAATCTTCCTGCACAAAGCAGGGGACAGTTGGCATTCTGATCTCCTTCCTTCCCAGGGCCAGCTCTGGCCCTTCCCTGCTGGCTCTTGCTACCAGCTCAAACGCACATACAGTTCTCCCCAACTGAGATTCCTGATCTAGGCCACAGGGCTGTCCTCTGCATGGCCCCGAAGCACTTGGTTTAGTGTTTCAGCACAGACAAAGCTTGACACCTGACCTCAAGAAGGGGCTTGCCCTGGACCTGTCCCCAAGTCTGGTGCTTTCTCTGCAAATCAAGTAGCCCATAGGGCACCTGTGGCTATGCAGGGCCAGTTGAGAGTACAAGGGGCACCGGTGTCAGTTCAGAATCAGTAGCAGGAGGAAGAGGAGAAGGAGGAAGAGGAGGAAGAGGAAAAGAAGGGGGAAGAAGAGGAGGAAAAGGAGGAGGAGGAAGAGGAGGAGGAGGCTTCCCTTCCCCACTTAAAAGCTAAAGACAGGCAGGCAGTAAGCTAAGAAGAAAGAGTGTGTGCTTCACCAACCTGCCTTGGGTTCCAGAGGGCCACTGGGTAGTTTCACTCTGAAACACACAACCTTACAACATTATCTCCACCCCTCCTCTAGTTCAAACAGCAAACTGCCCAGAACTTGGCACCCATTAAGCAACACACAAAGTAGTTTTCTTCATCTGAGAAGTCTTTGGCCACTTCCCTCCCTGTTGACAGACCCAACCCTTCCAGGGGCTGGCCCTAGGAAGGACTTCCTATGAGATCAACATGAAGCCATGAACACAGAAAATGTGTAGGCATCAAGCACAGGCTGGGGGCAGGGGGAGGTAGAGCCAGTGCTGAGGAATGCCAGCACACTAGACTCATGTTCATCCTCTCCCTCTTCTCAGCAAAGTCCGTCAGCAACAATGCCCCTTCCTCCCGAAGAACAGTCCTACATACAGGGACTGAGGCTGACAGGCACTCAGACACACATCTGTGTGTAAGAACTCTCTCCCCAGCCATAGCATCCAAAGACAAAATGCTCTGCAGCCCCTCTGCAAAACATAGAGCCACTGAGGTGTGGAAGCCAACCCCTAATCCACGGCAGAAGAAACAGATCCAAAACTTCAGCAGTGCCTCATGCAGAATCCATACTCACCATTCACACAGGTCTCCAGTGATCCACACAAGCTGTCCTCAAACAAGCATCCTAGGTTTAAAAAAAAAAAAAAAAAAAAAAGACAGAAGAGAAGAAGTTAGTGGCAGAGAAAACAATGGCCTTTGAGGCTTGCAGACACCCCCCCCCCCCAGGCAGACTCCTTGAATCTGCTTCTTCATGATGGTACTGGATTATTCTGAAGACATTATAACAGACCCCTGTATGATCTGACTAATGTGTCCATCAGGAGGGTTTGTGGCATGTCCTGTGCCTTCAGGTTCACATCAGAGAGAGCCCACGTCCTCGGCATGGCCATCTATGCAGATATGCCCCTCTAGCCTCACAGCATTTGCTAAGCTGCCCACCCAGGAAAGTCAGAGTGCCTTGAGGCTGAGCTCACAGCAGCATCATAGACAGAAGTATACACAACAGCAGAAATGGGCCAGACCTCTGGACCTAATCAACTGTGCACACAGGGAGGGATTCTGCCCCCCCCCCCCCGCCATGACACTCCATGGAGACTGGTTGTGTGCTACAGGGAGGCCTCTAGGGAATGACAACTGTGGACAATGACAGAAGGAAAAGACATGCAAAGAGAAACAGAGGTATGACGAGGGGCAGAAGAACGGAGGCATTCAGAAGAGACTTCACCTAAAGACAAGACACAAAGGTGGCTAGCCTCTTCCTACAGCAGGAACAGACCCTGATAGCTTCCTGTGAAACAGGCGACCAATGGCAAATGTACTCACAGGGCAACTGGATGTAATCTTTAGCCACCCTGAACCCAGGGAAGGGATGGGGAGAGCAGGCAGGCTCAGGGGGACAGGAGAGAGGCCTCTCTACTCAGATGAGCCCTCTCCACTCAGAGGAACAATGCTTTATTCAAATCTGTACCAGTGATGTGTTAGGATCCCACAAAAGCCGAGTGTGCTCTGAACATACATGTCAGAACATACATACAAAGCCTAATGCCTTAATCCCCATTTCCCCAATGGTCAAACTCCAATGCATCTACCAAGACCCACTCAAAAGTCCCCCATGGAGTCCTCCACACAGGCAATTATGGTGAGTTCTGTCAGACACTACATGGGACCTGCCACAATGCACAATGATCATCAACTAAAGACTGCATCATCCTCTCAGGGATGAGTCCTGGGGTCTCCTTTGTACCTTCTTCCCATTCTTCCATGGCTGCCCTTGTGTCTGAGCACGTGAATGAGTACAAGGCAACTTATAAATTAAGAGAAAAAGTATTAACTACAAAGGAACTGAACCATTAACTCCTTCACCCAGGACTTAGTACAAATCATTATAGCTGCAGCAACCGATGGCAGTCAGCAAGCACAGGCTGAACCCACCACAACACCAGGCTCAGCAGAGGATGTGACAGCATTCACTAGCACAAAGGAGACTCAAGTCCACCCTTCACATGAGCCAGTGGCCCCCTTTCAACCTTATTATTGCCCCATTGACATGACAGAAGAGAAAGCCACTGCTGGCAGGGTTCCTTGCTTAGGTGTCTTGTCCTGAAAGAGTGTACACCTAGGTGAGCCGTGTCAGTCGCTCACTCAGCCCTGTGCAAACTACCCATTGGCTGCACTTGAGACTAGCAAGTCAATCATAGCTGCCTCTATCCTAAGAGATTCCATTTCTTCAAAATAATAATACAATCTAATGGAAAGTGGTATCTCCCCCTCTTAAGCACATTTTTAGCGTATCAGTGTAGACCGCTTTACCTCTGGAGCCACCCTGCCTCATCTGTATCACACTCCCCCCACCTAGAGCCTCATCCAGCCCAGGGTCATTCTTTCATCCGTGGCATTGAAGTTAAGCAATGTTTGAAGGAAGGGTAGCTGTGACAGCGAGCCTTTTAAGGACACTGGGCACAGCAGTTGAGAACTCAAAGCTGTAGGCCTAGGCTGCATGCTGGCTCCCACAAAAAGCAGTGACCTATGGTGGTCATGTGGCTTCTCTGATCCTGCCATTGAGAGCAGTAAAATTAAGGAGATGTTGCCAGTTTCTGGGCTGTTCCCATCTGACCTCCAATCTTCCCTCACTGCAGTCCAGGAGAAATGAGGCATGGGAGGCTCCCAGCTTCCAGGTGCATCTCTCTTCCTAGGGTACAGAGGGGAAAGGGCACCTTAAGCTGGCAGACAGGCTGGGGTAGTACTGTGCCTCTGCTCCACCCCCTGCCATGGCAGTGGGTATGCAAGTCCGATGAGCACCATCACAGTCCTCACCAAGTGCCTGCAGGAAGACCTGGAAAAAGGCAGGGTTGCAGGCACAACTACACACACCACACACACAGCTCAGGCAGGGGCTGTGTTTGTCACGTGAGATGGCAGATGCCAGGAATCTCTCAAAAAAGCATAGGAAGAAAGTCTCTCCATGGCTTCCTGTTTCTGCCTTAATCACACTAGACAGCCAGAACTGATAGAACAGAATGTACATGACATGTTCCTGTAGCTCTAGCTACAGCAAGGCAGCTTGGGTACAGCAAGGCAGCTCTGGATACAGCAAGGCAGTTCTGGCTACAGCAAGGCAGCTTGGGTACAGCGAGGCAGCTCTGGCTACAGCAAGGCAGCCCTGGCTACAGCAAGGCAGCTCTGGCTTCAGCAAGGCAGCTCTGGCTACAGCAAGGCAGCTCTGGCTTCAGCAAGGCAGCTCTGGCTTCAGCAAGGCAGCACTGGCCCTAGCGCCTGCCCAGCTCCTGTCATTCCTGGAACTGGATAAGCTTATACTTCAGAAAGACCTTGGGGAAGGGAATGGAGCAGCAAGAGTTCAAGAGACACATTCCCAGAGCTGTGAAGGGTGCTTATCTCAGGCCACCAGTCAGGATGCTGATGTAATTTATGTGCAACTTTATGTGCTCTAAAATCAACAAAACCACATTGCTTGTAAATGTCAGGCACCTAATGACAATGATTATTGTGGTAAGTCACACAGAGGAAAGAGAGACAGCAGATGCTGGTCCCCACTCTGGAGTCTGAGACTTAGCTCCTCCAGTGTACTTCCCACAACCTTGTCCAGGCATACTATGACTAGAGACAGAACTCAGCCCACCAGCCAGCAGCCAAACGTCAGCCTGAGGAGAACAACGGATCCACAAAGAATACCCACATGAGCCATCTGCACACAATAGTGCCCTGCATTTGAAACTACAGTTCCTTGAGCTGCAGATGTAACTCCATGGTGAAGCTTTTATTTTTCAGATCCTATCCCCAGCACTGAACACACACACACACACACACACACAACGAACAAATAAACAAAAACACCTATAATTTTCCTACTTCTTGTATCCACTTGGCTCCCACACTGCAGCACACTGAAAACATGTACACAAATACACGTACATACCACATATGCACATACACATGCACAAGCGTACACATATGCACACTCACATGAATGCATGTGTTTGAGATATATGAGTACATGTGGGTGTGCAACCACATGTATATTCATATATGTGTATACTCATGTATGCTTAAATGAGTAATGTATGCATGCATGGACACTCACACATGGACATTTATATAAACATATGTGTTCATACTCTTAGCTGCACATACATGCACATCTGTTCATATATACATGGAGATATAGATATATCTCCACACACATATGCACAGGGACTCATACATATATATGCACACATTTTAATCACATGCACATGCAAACCTACGTGCAAATACATGTATACACAAACACATATGCACACACATACAAGTGCATACCTATACACTAATCTATATTTATATTGATGCATGTCTGTGCACATGTATCTACACACGAGCACATGTGCATTCTGATCTTTTTAGCTTTAATTTTAGTTACTGTTGTCTTCTCAGAATACAAAGCCATTCTTAGTCATCTTCCTGGTGCTTCGTTGTTGTTCTCAAAGGGAAAATTGACCTGTTTCTTCTGCAAATAGCCAGACTAGTATAGCTCTCCTATCCTAATTTCTTGTGGTAAAACAGCAAGTAAAAAGTCACAGCCTCCCTAGCTGACAGGATGCCTGGCCCTTACTACCTCTTGGTCCTCACCGAGGCCCACCTGAGCAGCCCTTAGCAGTATAGCATTCACATGCCCAGCTCCTTCCCAATTCTAGGTCTGAAAAGTAACCTTGGTAGAGAGAAATGACCCCATATCCAGAGACGCTCCCCCCTGTGGAGAGGGAGCTGAACTAATACCTTCCTGCTGGCTACTTTGGCAAAGGTTCTGCAATCACATAACGTGGTTAAGTTTTCCTTTTACCTGAGAACATTAGAAATATATCAGTATAAAACTGAATTATCTCACCAAAATAATAAAACATTTTTCCCACTCAGGCATGTCATGTGAGAAGAATGGATACTCTGGGTCTCCTACAGAGCAGCTGGGGATTCTTAGAATCCCAGAGTACTCTTACCAAATTTTCATAACTGGGAGCTGATAATTCTTTGAGATCATTTAGTATTGTAGCCAAATAAAACTTAGCAAACCCCATCTGGTGTGTGGATCGTGTAGCAAGAGTTAATAATGAATATATTGCTGTTTCCCCCATGGTAGCTATCTACACATAACAAAGCAGTCTCATATATCCATTTCCATCAGTGTTTCCTCTTCCGACTTCTCCAAGGCAGTGCCTCCACCTCCCTCTCTGCAGCTTGATCCTCTGAGTTACTCCTTACCTAGCAGGAGCAGCGTGGGCCACAGAGACTGTGAAAGCTCCAGAGTCTATCAGCAGGCAGGCACATGATGAGGTTAAGCCTGTCTCTCAGTCACTTAACTGAGCCCCTGTTCAATGCAGCCACTGTGAAGCCCTATTCAAAGCTGATTCCGAAGAAGCACAAAGAAAGGGTTGAAAATCCACCAACCATAAAACCCATTGGCTTTAACTCAAGGGACCCCAAGACAGGTGTCCATCTTTGGGATGGAGACTAGTTTATCTGATGTTTTGGTGCTTGGTGTCAATCTGGAGTGTGTTTTGTTTATGCCCATTAACCTGGACCACAGAAGCCATCTAAAAGCCATGATAGTGTGTACCTTACACAGAAAGATCTGAACTGAGCTGTGAGATATTCAGAAGGGCAACCCACAATAATCAGGTCTGTCACATGGAAGCCTGCGTCCCAGACTATCCCATAACTGCATGGTTGGGCCCTAAGCTTCAGGGCTCCTCTCCCACGGTAGCATGTCACTTCTATCTGGACACCTGTGTGATAAACCGATCAACTCTCAATCACTCTGAGTGCCCAGAGTCAGTCCACAAATCCCCTTGCCACTCCTCATGGACTCCTGTATAAGTGGATATCCTCAGCTCTGGCCCCTTCCACATTCCCCTTCTCCCCAACTTCTCCAAAACCAAGCACATCTGCTTGCTTACAGAGAAGTCTCTAGTGCAGTATTCTCCGGACAGAGAACTCTTCCTGGGTGAGGATGTTCTTGTCCCCTAGTGGCCAGGACCTGGAGCATCAGCACTCAGAGTGAATGGGTAACACCCAAGGCAGTCAGTCACCTGTCAGGTAAAGAGGCTCAATGACAAGCAGCCAAAGTCCCTGGTTCTGAACTGTAATGGTTCTGTAACCTTGGCAACAGTCTTTCATTATCCCCAACAACCCTTGCTGTTAGACACACATGGAAAAGGTAGGTCTAGTTAAAGACCTTCAGAAACTTAGAGGTTCTACCATCAGCTGGGTCCCAGCACCTCCAGGGCAGCACAGCTCACAAGGGTACAGGGAGACACGTCTTCCTGTTCTGGGCCCCAGAGTCCCAGGATGTTAGTATTGAGGCTGCAGTAGGAATCCTGGATGGAAGACCATGCCTCTTCCATTTTAACCACAACTTTTCCCTTTGAGGGGACAGCCCCTCCAAAACACAGAAGCTAGGAGTTGACCGTTCCAGCCAAGCAAGAGAGGGAGGGAAGAAATACCTGTGCAAACAGGTGGAGGCCATGGCTAAGAGTTCTATTCCTGACAGCCACAATATGGTAGTTTGAATGAGAATGGGCCCCGTAGGCTCACGTGTTTGACTATTTGGCCTCCAGTTGATAGAATTGTTTGGGAAAGATTAGGATGTGTGGGCTTGTTGGAGGTGTGTCACTGGGGGTGGGCTTTGAGGTTTCAAAAGTTTCTAGCCATTATGTGCTCTCGCTCTCTCTCTCTCTCTCTAAGTTATGTATGAGTGCTCAGCTGTTCCTGACACCATGCTTTTGCCTCACTGACTCTAACTCTCTGAAATTTTAAGCCCTATTAAACAGTTTCTAACTTATCTAGGTCATGGTGTTTTATCAAAGCAATAGAGAAGTAACTAAGACACATAGGGACATAGGAGATATTCTGAATTATGTGTTAAATAGTCACAGAAGCCCCGTGAAGTGCACCAGATAGGAGCCTACATTTGATGCATTTGATGGCATGAACCAACAGGAAGAAACCTGTGCACCCTGACTCACTCACATCATGGCATCTGTTAGTGAATGCTATTTCCTGAGGCTTAGCTCTGAGACTCCAGGCTTCAGCCAGGGACCCATTAGGGACACTTCAGGCTGGGGGTATAACTCAGTTGGTAGAGTGTTTGCCCAGTGAAGTCCTAGGTGCAATTCCTAGTACTATATAACAGTGGGCAGGTTAGTGGCACACGCCTGTAATCCAGGAGCTTGGGAGCTAGCAGAAGGAGGATCATAAATTCCTGGACATCCTCAGCTATCTAGAGAGTTTGAGGCCAGAATGAGTCACATGAAACCTCACAAAGGAGGTTGAAGAAGAGGAGGAGGAGGAGGAGGAGGAGGAGGAGGAGGAGGAGGAGGAGGAGGAGGAGGAGAGGACCTCCCTTGACAGAGTAGCATCCCTGATAATGCTGTGTCTGTACTAGGTCTGTTAGGAAATCCTACGCTCCCTCTTCTGCACAGATGAAGAGATAGGGAGCATTATGATGCCTCAGCCACATGTGACAGAACTGCTCAGCCTTTTGCAAGGAACATGCACAGACTTCGCAGTCTGACAGATAGAATACAGGTAAAACAATGCAAGCCTTCTTTCCCTCCATGCCCTGCACCTTTTAGAAGCCTTACCAGCCCCTGCCGCAGGGACTATCCTTCAGAGATCTCTGCACTCAGAGACTACGCTGTGCATTACTACACCACTGCCATGCCTCACAGTAAGTCACCTTGTGGGACTGTTCTGTATCAGTCCAAAGCTTTAAAACATAACAACAACAACAACAACAACAACAACAACAACAACAACAGTAGCTGTGCTCTAGCCCTGGAAGCTCTGCTAGGACCTGTAGAAGACTGTTCAGCACCAACAGAGCCAGCAGCAAATCTTGATACCCATCAAAGCCACTCCTTTCCTTCCTAGTAGAAAAGTTGAAGGTTCCAGGGATGATACTACGCTAGGAGCTGCACAAACATCAAAAATAAGAAGAGTAAGATTTGAGGATTATTCTTTTAGAATTGCCTCACCTGAACATTCTGAGCCAGGAAGGGAGTGACTTGGGCCCACATGCCAGCTCTGCATCTGCTGTGAGCACCCTCACCCTCTGGCACCTTCTCAAATACGAAGTTTAATCCTGATACCCACAGGAGCTGAGGACAGTGCTCCAGCCAAGCCTCGAGTACTAACTGGACTAGGTGTAACCACTCCTTATTTCAGCATCAAAGGATACAGAGCCCTCAGAGTCCTCACACCTAGACATCCTTTCGCAATTGTTCCTGTCAGAACAAAATGCCTATGCATTAAGTCAGGCAGGACCTCCAGGCAGGGGCAGAGGTAGATATGTGTCTATACTACAAGCTCTTACTTTTGCAGTAAGATCATGGAAAGTGAGAGATTAAGAGTCCAGAGGCTCAGCTACCCCTGCCACAGTGAGCTCAGAAATCTTCATGCTTGTGAGTCAGAATATCAGCTCTTTCCACCCAAGACTCAGACAAAATCTGTGGCTGCGATTCCAAAAGAAGAGGAGGAGGCCACACCCGGCATCAGCCTGGTGGCTCTTTGGCCATGCTTGGCTATCACTCCTGGACTGGCAGGGTTGAACAACATGTGAAAACAGTGCTTACTGCCTACCACACTTCTTTACACAAAGGTCATGCAGCTACTGGGACAGCCTTACCCAGCCCTGCACACAGGAGCTCAGAACAGACAGCAGGTGACATAAGTGTCCACAAGATTCCCCATCCTTATACATCCTGTACCTCCCCGTTTCCTATTGGCTAAAGGGCCCTGGTGAACAGATGCAACCTCCCCTTGCACAATAATCAAGGGATGTGCCATGACTCTACTTGCCCCTGAGCACAGCAAGCATGAGTGCAAGATGTGCCATGGTAGAGCTCAAGAATGGTGCTCCAAATCCTCCTGCCTCTGAGACAAAATGGTATGCCAGGTCAGCATGACGCTAGCTGCCAAACAGCTAGAACCCTAGGAGGCATCTGAAAGGACGGTAAGTGATAACTTTCATTCTGGGGAGTATGGAGTCGTTCTTGAGGTTCATTCTGAACTGGGAAAGGGGAGAATTAGCCATTTGAGAAAAACCCAAGAGGCAGAGTCAGCGAAGTCGATCACACTGATGGGTCACCCCCTATGCTGAAAGAGTCGTCTATGGCTTTCCTGTCTACACACCCAGCAAGGACCCAAATGGACAGGTATGCATAGCCTAGAGGCCTGGGCTTCCAAACCAGAGGATACTTGTGCTGTTCTTCTCAAAAGTGGCTGAATCCCAGCCGAGGGTGCTGGCTGGGCTCAGAGAACTCAACTGCCAACAAAATAGAGCTTTGAATTGCCAGGCTGACCAACAGGATTATCATGTGCCAGGAGGCAGCCAAGGAGCTGAACACCAACATCACCTGCAACTTGATTGCCACATGATGAAGGTTCCCCTAACTTATTCCTTTGAACAGTTAGATGTCACAATGTTCACCTGTAACCCAAGCTCAGGAGAGTGAGGCAGGAACCTTCAACTGGAGGCCATGCTAGGCTACAAAGTGATTTCCAGGGTTTCAAGGCCCCATCTCAAAAAGAAACAAAATAGAGCTATAGAGATGGCTCGATAGTTAAGAGCACTGGCTCTCTCTGGGAGGACCCAGGTTCAATTCCCAGCCCCTACATGGCAGCTCATTACTGTCTATAACTCCAGTTCCAAGTGATCTGGTGCCCTCGTCTGAGCTCTGTAGCACCAGACACTGGCGTGGTGTACAGATATGCATGCAGGGAGGACACCCATACACATAAAATTTTAAAAAGAAACAGACCAAAGCAAAGCAATGGTAATCATTGCCTTGGACCTGAAGGCTACTTCTGCAGGAAATGTCAACCCTTGGCTGGGCCTGCAGGTGTCTCTTCTGCTGCTGGGGTCAAATACCACTCAGTTCTGAATGTTTCATCCAGAGCTGCAAGACAGGGCTACCTTGTCCTAGTTTGACTAGTAGGGACTAGCCCCCAACCCATTGTGGTGGTTTGAATAAGAATGGCCTCCACTGGCTCGTATATTCAAATGTTTAGTCACCAGGGAGTGGCACTATTTGCTAGGAGTAGAAGGATTAGAAGATGTGGCCTTGCTCTTTCTGCCATCTTCCCTTGCAGTCACCATGGTGCGAATGAATGTTCTGGCAGATGCTCTGAAGAGCATCAACAACACTGAGAAGAGAGGCAAATGCCAGGTCCTCATCAGCCGTGTTCTAAAGTCATCTTTCGGTTCTTAACTGTGATGACGGAGCACGGCTACATTGGTGAATTGGAGATCATTGATGATCACAGAGCTGGGAAGATCATTGTGAACCTCACAAGAAGGTTGAACAAGTGCAGAGTTATAAGCCCTAGATTAGATGTTCAACTTAAAGACCTAGAGAAATTGCAGAACCATCTGCTCCCATCAGGGCAGTTTGGTTTCATTGTGCTGACAACCTCAGCTGGCATCACGGATCATGAAGAGGCAAGACAAAAACATACAGGAGGGAAAATCCTGGGATTCTTTTTTTAAATATAAAGTATCAATAAAAAGCCTTTGTGGGCTGTGGGGGGAAAAAGGTGTGGCCTTGTTGGAGAAAGTGTGTCACTGGCTTTTGAAAGCTCAAGCTCGTGCGCTCTCCCTCCCCCCCCTCTCTTTCTCTCTCTCTCCCTCTCTCTCTCTATGGATTAGAATGCAGCTCTCATCCACTGCTCCAGTAACATGTGTGTGTGTGCGCATGCTCTCCACAATAATGAAGCAAACCTCTGAAACGGTAAGCAAACTTCAATTAAATGCTTTCTTTTATAGGCGTTGCCTTGGTCATGGTGTCTCTTCCCAGTAACAGAACAGTGACTAAGACACCCTTCTCTCCCATCCTCAATACTGAAAACATCCACTAGCCACCAAGGGCAGTAACACCAGAACATAAGAGGAGAAAAAAAAGGTGGCACCTGACTTCCTGGAAGTTCTCAACCTATTCCCAGAAAAAGACAAGTCTTTCTCCCCTGTACCATCCTGCCTTTCTCCCTCCCTCTCCCATCCTGCATCTGTGACTTCTCCCACTTGCTTCCCCATAATGTCCCCCAATATACTGGTCTTACAAATGCTGCTTTTCCAGGAGATGAGTTCTGGATCTGGGCTTGGAGACAATAGATGTTGATCACTTCCTAAACATTATTTCTTCACATGAAAATCATCTACTTTATCAACTTCCTCTTGAAGAAACTGTGTTAATTATGCTGCAGTCATCCATCTTGACTGTGAGAGGCTGGAGATAGCTCTGACTTTGCTCTCCCATGATACTGTAACAGGATAGTAGAAAGATACACCCAAAATGCTGTATTGTCAATAGTGTGTGAATAAGCCTTGACTTCTAGACTTCTAGGTTTGATAAAAGCTGAATATCCCTCCCTCTCTCCTTACACACTTGCTGGAAGAATGCCAGGGAAGGACGTAAGTCATAACATCTCATAAACTCAGACACCTGTGGAACTGTGTTCAGCATATAATCAGGGACATTTCCCTTAGACCACTAGCTGTGAATCTGAATCATCATTAGATAGAGATAGATAGATAGATAGATAGATAGATAGATAGATAGATAGATAGATAGATAGATAGAACTAAATGAGTACATGAGTCCACAGGGCACCTCTGGCAGAATGAAGCTCCCACACAGGCTGTATTTTAACACTTCTTGGTGCATCTTAATGCCACACTCTGAGCTGCCAGAATGGATTCACACTTTGCCATCTATGTGCATGCAGAATTCTCTCTGAAGACTAGTTCTCATGTGTTCTTTCTCTGACGATATGACATCTAATTCTGCATAGTGGACACCTCTACATTTCCAAAGTCATCTATTTAGTACAAGAGAAAAAAGACACAGGGATATTCATGGTCTTCTGGAGTTAATATCAGTCAAAAGAAAAAATCCTAAACTAAAACACACATTTGGAAATTACAGGTATTCCTGCTTCTACCTTTGCCCCTGCCTCTCTGCAACATCACATGAGGACATGTCTTTCTGGTTCACTGGTCCCCAGAGGAGGATGAGAGACACTCCTAGGTAAGGCCAGTCTAGAACACTCTGCTCTCAGCCAACCTAGTTCCAAAAGGATGTCTCATGTGTGTGTTGTGTGTGCTCACATGCTCATACGTGTGAGCGCATGCACACATGTGTGTGCTCACATGCTTATATGTGTGAGTGCATCACATGTGTATGTGTGGCTGATAGAGTGTTCACATGCTCATATGTGTGAGCATGCATGTGTGTCATGTGTACTCACATACTTATAGGTGTGAGTGCATCATACGTGTATGTGTGACTGCTAGAGTGCTCACATGCTCATATGTGCGAGTTCATGCAGACATGTGTAGTGTGTGTATGTTCACATGCTCATATGTGTGAGCATGCATGCATGTCATGTGTACTCACATGCTTATATGTGTGAGTGTATGCACACATGTATGGTATGTGTGTTCACATACTCATATATGTGAGTGTCTGCACACTAGAGATTAACCTCTGCTGTCATTTCTCAGGTACTTTCCACCTTTTCTTTGAGATGGGGGTCTCACAAGGTAAGTGAGGTTGCCTGAGCATCAAGCCTCAGGTATTGTCTGCCTCTGCCTCTCTAGCACTGGGACCACAAGCATGCTTGACCACGCCCAGGTAGGGGGAATTGTTTTGTGCTGTTATTTTTACACAGATTCTGGGGATTAAACTCAGGTCCTTGTGCTTACAAGGCAAGTGCTTTCAACTGAGTTATCTTTCTCCCTCGAAACCCAGAACCCTGAGTGGTAGCTTTGATGCCTGGGGCTGTTCTGAACTTACTCATCACTGAGCAAAGGATTCCTACAACAGCAGACAGGCATACCATAGAAACCCTAGCACAGTAGGCTGGGGAACACCAATCAGCAAGGAACTGAGGGCCCAACAGTGGACTGGGATTAAAAATAAAGCAAGTAGATATGGAGAGGCAGCTACAGTTAAGAAAGGTGTGAGATGAAGAATTTGTGTGGTAAAGACATTCGGACAAGGGCAAACCAACCACGGATGGCCCCACTGCCACAGGTTGCAGGAGACAGCACCACAGAGGGCTTCTTCAGGTGGACTGCACAGCAAGAGATGGCATTTCCACAAGTTTCTCAACCAAGTGTACTAGCTGGTTTTGTGTCAATTTGGAACAAGCTAAAATCATCAGAGAGGAAGAAGCCTCAGTTGAGGAAACACCTCCATGAAATCCAGCTGTAAGGTATTTTCTCAACTAGTGTTCAGTGAGGAGAGATGGTGGTCCTGAGTCCTATAAGAAAGCAGACTGAGCAAGCCAAGGGAACCAAGCCAGTAAGCAACACGCTTCATGGCTTCTGTATCAGCTCCTGCTTCCAGGTTCCTACCCTGACACCCTTTGGTGATGAACAGCAATGTGGAAGTATAAGCCCAATAAACCCTTTCCTCCCCAACTTGTTCTTTGGTCATGATGTTTTGTCACAGCAATAGAAACACTAAGACACTAGGTAGATTTACCTGATAACTAGGATACAGGACTGAGGGGGCTGGGCTCTCTGAGCTAGAGGGAATGAAGAAGGAAGAGTCAAGGACCTGGCCTTGGCATGACCTTGACTGACCAAAACACTAGTGCCATCAGAGGACAGGGAGGGAAGCAGAGTACTAGAGATGGAGCTTATGAGCACTCTCATGATGCTGAAGGAGCAGCCAGCTTGCTCTGTGACTGCCAAGGTACGTGGGATACAGGAAATGACATCAGGCATGCAAGCATGGGTGGAGAGACCCTAGAGTGGATCAGCAATGTTTTCAGAGACAGGATAGAATGCCAGAGCTGGTGGGTAAAGATTCGAAAGAAGGCAAAAGCAGAGGAGCAAACAAGGAGTAAAAACATCGTGGTAGCCTCCACAGGCAGTTCCTGGCACAGGGTGCTGCTGCTGTGGGCTGCCCCTCAGTCAGCAGGCCTGACATAAATGCCTGTGCTCCACTTCAGGCCAATCTAGGGCTCAGGGTCTGGTCCCATTTCTTCTTTCTAGGAATCAGAGTAGAACGATTAATCAGTGTGGCACAGAACTGGAGTTTAAAATCCTGACAGAACACAAGACCAGAGAAGCACAAAGGTCCCAAGCACAACTCTCAAACCTCTTTCTTCTTCCTAGTCTTCATTAGCTCATTCTCCTCTGTCTTGTAGGTCCTGCTACCCCAACCACTAAAGAAAGGGTGGGATCAATTGTCACAAACAATATAAAGTATCTTGGTGTGACTCTAACCAAGCAAGTGAAAGATCTGGTATGACAAGAACTCCAAGTCTCTGAAGAAAGAAATCAAAGAAGACCTCAGAAAGTGGAAAGATCTGCCATGCTCATGGATCGGAAGGATTAATATAGTAAAAATGGCCATCCTGCCAAAAGCAATCTACAAATTCAACGCAATCCCCGTCAAAATTCCAACTCAATTCTTCATAGACTTAGAAAGAGCAATTCTCAAATTTATTTGGAACAACAAAAAACCCAGGATAGCAAAAGCTATCCTTAACAAAAAAAGAACTTCTGGGGGAATCAGCATCCCTGATCTCAAGCTGTACTACAGAGCAGTAGTGATAAAAACTGCATGGTATTGGTACAGTGACAGGCAGGTAGATCAATGGAATAGA
>CM052705.1:116285784-116306298 GCA_028551405.1 Uromys caudimaculatus | reverse complement strand
ATATAGTAAAAATGGCCATCCTGCCAAAAGCAATCTACAGATTCAATGCAATCCCCATCAAAATTCCAACTCAATTCTTCATAGACTTAGAAAGAGTAATTCTCAAATTCATATGGAATAACAAAAAACCCAGGATAGCAAAAACTGTTCTCAACAATAAAAGGACTTTTGGGGAATCAGCATCCCTGACCTGAAGCTGTACTACAGAGCAGTAGTGATAAAAAACTACATGGTATTGGTACAGTGACAGGCAGGTAGATCAATAGAATAGAACTGAAGACCCAGAAATGAACCCACACACCTACAGTCACTTGATTTTCGACAAAGGAGCTAAAACCACCCAGTGGAAACAAGACAGCATTTTCAACAAATGGCGCTGGTTCAACTTGCGGTCTACATGTAGAAGAAAGCAAATTGATCCATTCCTATCTCCCTGTAAAAAGCTCAAGTCCAAGTGGATCAAGGACCTCCACATAAAACCAGATACACTGAATCTAATAGAAGAGAAAGTGGGGAAAAGTCTCGAACACTTGGGCACAGGGGAAAAGTTCCTGAACAGAGCACCAATGGCTTATGCTCTAAGATCAATAATCGACAAATGGGACCTCAGGAAATTGCAAAGCTTCTGTAAGGCAAAGGACACTGTCAATAGGACAAAACAGCAACCAACAGATTAGGAAAAGATCTTTACCAATCCTACCTCTGATAGAGGGCTAATATCCAACATATACAAAGAACTCAAGAAGTTAGACTCCAGAAAACCAAATAACCCTATCAAAAAATGGGGAACAGAGCTAAACAGAGAATTCTCAACTGAGGAAATTCATAGGGATGAGAAGCACCTAAAGAAATGCTCAACATCCTTAGTCATCAGGAAATGCAAATCAAAACAACTCTGAGATTCCACCTCACACCACCAGTCAGAATGGCTAAGATGAAAAACTCAGGTGACAGTAGATGCTGGAGAGGATGTGGAGAAAGAGGAACACTCCTCCATTGTTGGTGGGATTGCAAGCTTGTACAACCACTCTGGAAATCAGTGTGGCGGACCCTCAGAAAAATGGACATAATACTACCTGAGGATCCAGCTATACCTCTCCTGGGCATATACCCAGAAGATGCTCCAACATGTAATAAAGACACATGCTCCACTATGATCATAGCAGCCATATTTATAATAGCCAGAAGCTGGAAACAACCCAGATGTCCCTCAGCAGAGGAATGGATACAGAAAATGTGGTACATTTACACAATGGAGTACTACTCAGCTATTAAAAACAATGACTTCATGAAATTCTCAGGCAAATGGATGGAACCTGAAATATCATCCTGAGTGAGGTAACTCAGTCACAAAAGAACGAACATGTTATGTACTCACTGATAAGTGGTTATTAGCCTAAAAGTCTGGAATACTCAAGTTTCACTTAACAGTAACCGCTGGACTGAGAGTAAGGTCCTAGATGGAGGAGTTGGAGAAGGGACTGAAGGAGCTGAGGGAGTGGCAGCCCTATGGAGGGAGCAACAGTGTCAACTCGCCTGACTGCCCCCCCATGCTCCTGGAGGCTGGACCACCAACCAAAGTATACACATTGAGGGACCCATGGCTCGGATCACATATGTGGCAGAGGAGGGCCTTGTAGGCCATCGGGGGAGGAGAGGCCCTTGGGCCTAAGGGTGTTAGAGGCCCCAGTAAAGGGGAATGTCAAGGTGGGAATATGGGAGTGGGTGGACCGGTGGGTGGGAGGGGGAATACCCTCATAGAGGCGGGGGAGGGGGGAGGGGATAGGGGGTTTCCAAAGAGGAGACCTGAAAAGGGGGAAACATTGGAAATGTAAATAAAGTATCAAAAAATTAAAAAAAAATTAAGAAAGAATTCTTTCCTATCTCAGAGTTGCTTTAACGTTCCATGAGAAAAGCAGAAACTCATTAAAAGAAGTCCCTTAGCACTGACACCACCATGCCCACCAGTATGTCTGCTCCTTATTTTATAAATCTGGTGTTACCTCAGCTATTGCAGCTGAACTCAGTCAGCTATGACAGCTGGATAGCTTTTCCATGCTGAGAACAGAATTAGTCTATAAATAAGTAAAGAGATGGTAGAACTGGATCAGGATGCCAAGACTACCATGGGCTCCCTCCCAGGTCGTATCTCTTGGTGGCCCATGGTTGCAGCAGAAAGCTCACAAGGACCCGGAAATATTACAGAACTGCTGCAACCTACAAGGGTGGGGTTCAAAGGGCATTGGGACTTAGAAGGGTGCTGAAAGCTTAAGGGGTGCTGGCGGCCCAAGATGCTAAAGGTTTAGGGTGCTGGGGTCCCAGGAAGATGCTGGAGGCTTAGGGTGTGTTGGGGACTAAGGATGATACTGAAGGCTTAGCAGGGTGCTGGAGGGCTCAGGAAGGTGCTCAGAGCTTAGGGGGCTTCTGGGCTTAGGAGACTGCTGGGTGCTGAGGGAGGCACTGGAAACTCAGGAAGGTACTGGAGACTTCTGGGGGTGCTGGGCGCATTGTGCCTTGTTTGAGCCTGTGCTTTACAGGGTGGTATGGAGGGCTTGGAAGGGACGGCATTCTCTAGACTGCTGTCCTGGTACAATTAGGCGACTTAAGTCTGAAGACAGTCAAGATGTAGTGGCCACATGCTATCCCCAGAGCTGCTAATATTCTTCAGTGCTGTTAAACTAAAATAGTTTCTCACAAATCCCACATTGCTAAGGGAAGGAAGCGATTTGCCCTAGAAAGAAAAGGGAGAGTCACCCACATGTCACCTGAATGTCACCCACATGTCACACACATGTCATCCGCATGTCACCCCCATGTCACCCCATGTCACCCACATGTCACCTGCATGTCGCTCACATGTCATTCACAAATCACCCACATCACCTGCATGTCACACACATGTCACCTGCATGTCATCCACATATCATCCACATATCACCCACATGTCACCCGCATGTCACCCACACACTTCCTCCTTTTGTAATTCCCCAGTCTCCAGATCTTGCCAGCTCAGTAGCACTCTGCAGATGAAACCCATCTGCTCTCATTGTATTTTCCAACTCTGCTTATCATTAAACTGAAACCAATTTTTCCTGTTCAGTGTAATTACTATTCTGCCAAACGTGTGTGCTCTGGATAGGACATGTGCCATGGGAAACATTCCCACTTAATGAGTTTTCTGTGGTGGCACAGAATGACTTCAGAACTCCTCCTCTGTCCTAGCTCAACTTTGTCATTTTACAAAACAATGACGCCAAGGAGAAGATAATTTTCCCAGTCATCAAACCAACACCCCCCCCCCCCGCTTCACCTTCCAAGAGAAAAAAAATGAGAGAAGACTGTCAAGCTTAAAGAAAAAGCACAATCAGCTTTGGTCCGTGTCTCACTCAGCCTCCATGAATGACAAGAGAGTTGAGAGACTATTAAATTCTTTCTCAAGCTACGTGCATCAAGTCTCCCAACATGGCTGCTCTAATATGAGCTGAACAAGAAGGACACCAATAGAGATGCCAAAATGGACCAAGAAAACCCACCAGGCCTCAACCCTAGGCCATACAACCTCCACCACAAAGAACAATAGGGAACTAGGCTGAGAGTGGGAGAAGCCATCTTTCCCGGGGAAGAGCAAGCACATTGACAGTTGTCTAATGCCTATTGGTCAGCCCTGAAAACATATATACAAGTCACATTGTATGCTCTGAACAGGTCATGTTTAGGAATATATGTGTATATGCACATGTGTGTATATATGTACATATACACTAACAATTAGGCCAAAAAAAACCCCATAAATTTGAAGGAGAGAGCAGGGAGGATTATATGAAGGATTGATAGGGAAGAAGGGGAAGAGAGAAATACTGTAATTATATTATAATTTCAAAAGTAAAGAAAAAATCTCTCTCAGCATTACATATCAAGTCTGAGGCTTTGCTTCATGAAAAGTGTTATTTCTGCTAACTAGGAATATGGGGGCAGAGGGAGGGATCTTCAAATTTTCATAGCCCTGGGGCTGTTTGTATTCTGCTAATTCTGCCCTCCTGGGAGGGGCTTCAGACAAGAAGTGAGTTACATACTCATGTGACTTCTTGTGAACCAATCCCCTAATGAATAAAGGAGCCAATCAGGGCACGTAGGAGAGACTTCCAGGTCAGAGAAAGGAAGAGAGAAGGAGGAGAGAGAGAGAGGGTCCTTTTGGAATGGGGACAGCATATAGGTAAGATGTAGTCTCCTGGTGTCATGGCGGATCCACAAGGATTCGCCACCAGAGGAATCAGACTTTGATAAGGTTTACAAGATTTAGGTTTTAGTTGTTGAGCCCAGAGATTGAGTTGCTATTGTTTCTGAGCTAAGTTTCTGTTGCATTTTCCTTCATATGGTGGCTCGTCTGGGTTCCAGAGAGAAAGGTACAGTGGCAAAGTGTGGGTTTGCCTGATGTGCACAACAGAGGCCATGGGGGTATTGAAGCATGGGGCTGGCGTGGTAGTGACCCGCCAGTGGGAACCTAGTGAGCTGGGTGGAGAGATCGTGGAGCTCTGAGTCAGAGATAAAAGCAGGTCGGCCATTGCTTGCCAGTGCGTGGCTGGCTAGCCTGCTGGGGCTGAGAGAGCCAGGGCATAGCACGGGAACATGACATAGTCTTTCCTTTTAATATTTCCCACAACAACATATCAAGTCTGAGGTTTTGCTTCATGAAAAGTGTTGTTTATGCCAACTAGGAATATGGGGGCAGAGGGAGGGGTCTTCAAATTTTCATTACTGAGCAAACTCTGAGAACCCTTTCCTCAGGAACACCAGTAGCCATACTGAAAAATCATTAACATCTTGGTGTCCTTTAGTACGTGACACTGATGCCACCATCCAAAGTCATACTCACAGGGCATCTTCATAAAAACTACCATTTCCAGATATACAAAAATGTATCAGAAATGGAAACAAAATAAGAATGGTGGAGTGCCATCATCAGGAAGTTCTTTCTCTTGCTACAATCACTAGACCAGCCAGGGAACACTGAGCATGTCCTGGTTCGCAAGCCTTTGCAGAAAACATTGTGCTTGCCCCTCCAGCTTAACTGAGTTGCTGAGAGAACCTAGCCAGAGAACATTCATGGACAGAGTGTGCACCCCAGGACATCAGGCCAGGCTCTTGAGCACCCCAGGGCATCAGGCCAGGCTCTTGTGCACCCCAAGGCATCAGGCCAGGCTCTTGTGCACCCCAGGGCATCAGGCCAGGCTCTTGTGCACTGCAGGGCATCAGACAAGGCTCTTGTGCACTGCAGGATATCTGGCCAGGCTCTGGTAGTCTCACTGCTATTTTTACCCAGATTTCAGTCTCCTGGTGCAGAGAGAGAATGTAGCAAGCTGCTCTCAACTCTCCCACAGCAAAACACCCCATCACCACTGTGAGTTCTCATGACCTCCCCTATTTTTCTCCTGATGAAGACTGTGAGGACCCCATATTTTTCATCTGAAAATTAGAGGTCTATTACCTGTTAGAGACAACCCAACTCAAGGTCTGAGGCAGCTCCCAGAAATACATGAGTTGTGTGACATCAATAAGGAAGCTTCATTTGTGAGAAAATGGCCACAGGTGGAGGGTAAAAGAACCTACCATCCTCCACAGGAAATGAATTACAATTGTCATCTGCTTCTTTCAGGGAAAGAAGAAACAAATTAATTCCTCCGTGAAATCAGTGCTAACTCAATACAGAGTGTGGGGCAGGCAGATAGGCAGGATTCCACCCTCAGGGATTAACTAAACACATGATAGTTTTAACAAAAAACATGTCTTCTGCTATGGCCACTGGACTAATGGCAAGTAAAATACAAATGTTGTTGCCCAACAAACCCCAAGAGAACAGCTAGGGCTCGGGTGATTGTTCTATACCACAGGACTGTTAAGTTGGATACAGAGCCAAGCATGCTACCTCCCAGACAAGTGAGCCCCTTCTATAAAGGAGAGTGCCTTCTCTCTCCACTTCTGAATTTGATAGTTGAGAGAATGTTAATGATCGGGTAAAATATAAAAGCAACAATAATCCCAAGTCAGTTCAGAACTCGTCAGAAACAACATAATAGGTGATGATTAGAAATGAAGGTCTTCCCTGGACTGGCAGACTGTGCTGATATGAGCTGAGATCGGTCTATCCCCTTTGTAAGCAACCACACATAGGCAGGGCCTGACTGGCGTGGACACAGTTTATGCAAGACATGGTCCATGTGATAAAGCTGTGGTCATGACCACATCAGCAAGAAATCAACCCAATGGAGCCAGCCCAACTCAGGTACTCTTCTACCACATTCAGCAACGCCCCATGCCTTCCCTCCTGGGAGAGTAGATGAGCCCTTGAGACAGAAATGAAGAACTATTCACTTTGAACATGTCAGGTTTGAAACAATCAAATATTTGCCAATATTCTGGAACCAGGACAAAAAGCAAGATGAGACGTAGTCAACTAACAGTAAGTCCTGAGATCAAGACAGGTAGAGCCAAGGTGGCAAAGAATAAGAAGGGTGGTGTCCAGAGCCCAGGAGGGAGTCTTTTAATCAGGATGCAGGGGCAGGGAAGACTCCCAGGGGAGGTCTTAAGACATGTTCACACAACAGATGGACTGGAGCAGTGAGTTGCTAAGGGAGAAATGACTTCTCCTTTGACAGTGACACTCCATATCCTGGTGTAGAGGTACCTTCCTATAATCTCAACACTGAGGAAGTGGAGGCAGGAGGATCGGAAATTCAAGGTCAACCTGACTACAGAGCAAGTTCAAAACCATCCTGGGCCACGAGGGACCCTGTTTCAACAGTGACTCATCCTCTTTGATGATAAGGATGAGGCAGATTGTCAGGAATGGAAAGAAAGTTGGGAGCAACTGTGGCCCTGAAGACTCGTGGATGGAATTTAACTCCAAACCTGATTTGGAATGTGAGTTAAGACAGTCTGCCGGTCTGAATGAGAAACACTCCTATAGGCTCAGTTATTTGAGTAGTTGGTCTCAGTTGGTAGCAATGTTGGGAGATGTTTGATGGGTACAGCTTTTGGGAAAACGTATGTCATTGGGGGGCAGCTTTGAGAGTTTATAGCATCTCCATACTTCCAGTGCTCTATCTCCATCATGGTTGCAGTTGAAGATGTGGACACCGAGCTGCCTGCTCCTCCCTCCGTGCCTATGGTTTATTGCTATGCCTGTGCCTACTCTGATGGGCTCTTATCCCCCTGAGATTGGAAGCAAGAATAAAATCCCTTTAACAGTAGTCATAACATTTTACCACAGTACCAAAATTTAACCAATACACAGATTTACTGAGTTCAGTGAAGGCTCTAATATTGCTTATACGAGGGGACACTGATCACAGACAAATACAGAGAGATGACTGAATATATATAACCACCAATACTGGGGTGACATGTTTACAAGTCCAGGAGCAGCACCGGTGGCCAGAAATATATTCAGCACCTGCACAGTGGTGACAGTCCTCCTCCCTCACCTCCTCAACCCACCCACCTCTCAAGGAAATACTCCCCTCACATCTTGATCTCTCGGTTGTCTGTTAGATACAACCCAACAGGGGACAATAGATGCTTACGTGTAGGCTGCCCAATGTGTGTGCTCTCTTTCTACAGACACAGGAGGCTTTACCGTGAAGGCATCAGGTCAAGTCTGAACAGCCTCAGTTGTGTTCTCCAAAGACGGGAGGTGTAGTGATGGGGTCTCACAGGGAGAAGGCAGCTCCTGGCTGGGGGGAGGGGGCTGTAGGTTGTAGAGTGTCTGTGGCATAGAAAGTAAAAGAAAGCACTTGCTTCCATAGAAGGAAGCTCTTGGGAAGATGCCCAGTGGTTAAGGTTTCAACATCTTGGAAACTGGGCATCTGCTAAGGAGAACCTGCAACCACCTACTGGGAACAAAAGGTCAGCCATTGTGTAGAGGCTGCCAAAGAAAGCAGCAGGGCACCAAGAAGCTGTCAGTGAGCACCAGGCTGAACCTCCAACCTGTCTGACCTGCTGGCTGTCCCTGAACCAGAATAAGCAGTAGGACTCTGAGAGCACAGTCCCAACTGCGCTCCTGATTGACAGCTGATCATGGTCTCTGCAGGACACTGAGCTGGTGTTCACACCCATCCTCCCCTGATGGACTGGTGCAGGCCCTTTCTGCTCATCTTCCCCCTCCTGAGATGAATGTAAGCTCAGAGGTTGGAGGTCTGTTAGTTATTATCTAGTATAATCAAGGGTATTGGAGGGATTCTTAAGGATCTGCTTTCACAAATGACTTTTTTTTCCTCGTCCGGCCTGCCATCATCATCCCTAGTCTACACGTAGGTAGCTGTGGCTTTCTTCTACTCCCAATCTCATGTTAACATCTAATCTTGCAAGCTATCAATCAGGCCCAACTCCAGGGTTCACCTCCCATATGAGCTCCTAGATTTAGTGGAAGGTTCTAAAGGACAAAGATTCCTGAAGATGCCGAATGAAGAATGATTATACTACAGACCATCCAAACACCAAATCCTAGCTGGAAGCCCTCACCTCTCCATAGCTGGAAAACTACAGACACTCTGTGACCTTTGCACACAATTCCCCATTTGAACCACAGGCCATCAGCTCTAGTGTTTTGAATGAAAATGTCCCCCAAAGACCCGTGGGGAGTAGCACTATTAAGAGGTGTGGCCTTTTTGGAGTAGGCATGGCCCTGTTGGAAGATGTATGTCACTGGGGAGTGGGCTTAGAGGTTTCAGAAACTCAAGCCAAGCCTAGTGGCTCACTCTCTCTTCCTGCTGCCTACTGATCCAGACTCTCTGCTCCTTCTCCAGCAGCAATTCTACCTGTGTGCTACCATGCTTCTTTCCATGACAACAGTGGTCTAAGCTTCTGAACTTTAAGCCATGGTCACTGTGTCTCTTCACAGCAATAAAACCCTAAGACACCATCCCAGACCCTACTTAATTTACACACACACACACACACACACACACACACACAGTGCCCCTTACCATTCACACACTTATACAGTTTACTCCAATATGTGTAGGCACAAATGTTTGCCTGAAAGACAGAGAGAGTGTGTGTGTAAGTCAGAAGACAACTTCTCTCCTACAACCACGCAGGTCCTGGGGATTGAACTCAGATGCTCCAGTTTGGCAGCAAGTGCCTTTACCTGCTGATCCACCTAGCAGGCTCTGGATTGGTTTGTTTTAAAGAAGAACCAATTAAAAATTTATGAGAAAACAACAAGCATGTTTCTCTTTCCTCACCTAGGAGACTTGGTGGCTGAAATAGTGCTTCTGTGTAGCTACGTTGGTGTGCCCTCTGAGAGGGATTCATCACAAGAGACTCTTGATAGACAAAGATTGACAACAAAAGGTTGACAAGCTAAGAACCCCTAAGTAACAAACTGTGAATAGTGTTCACATTGAATTCAATGTCTCAAGTGAAAATCCTGGGTTTATGTGAGAAAGACGGTCCACAGTTCCCATATGGAGCCTTGTGGAAGAGCTTGTGAACTATACCCACCCTCTCTGATTCCAAAGAAAGAAGGGTCAGTCTATCTTGTCACATTACACTCTGATAGACCAGCTTCAACATCAAGCCATATCTCTCCTGATATAATGACGGGAAAAATCCCTGAAACCATTCAAGTCAATCACACCCAAGAGCCCAGGGGAGGGCACATGGGAATTGGCCATGCTCCCTCCTGAGACAGCACCCCAAAGTGGTCCAGACTCCCCAGTGTCCATCTCTAAAGTTTAAAGATGACCAGGAAAGGAAGTATGGGGACTGGAAGCTGGCCTGCAGGAAGCACTGCTTGCTCTTTCTTTCTAATCTTGTCAGAGGAAAAAGAGCTTTAATCTCTGATACTCTCAGCAACATCCAAGAGGACAAACACAGGCCTTAAAACACAGAGATAAATGCTTGTTCGGTCCAATCGCAAGAACACAAGCCATCAGAAGTCTGTTTTCCTTTCTGTAAAGTGGAGTCTCAGTGTTTTCCACCTCACTGGCCACTGGGAGAGCCTGTCTCTCCAGTTATCCTTAACCATCACTTACTGAATCCTAATCTATATTTGTGTTTCAAGGCTTGCCTCAGGAGGCTGGACCACTTGTCAAGAACACAAAAGAAAGAACGTTCTACTGAGAGCCAGTCTCAGAAGCAAGAGGATCAGGAGTTCTAGGTCATCCCCAGTTACCTAGTGAGGGCAGCCCAGGATACATGAGCTGGGGATGGGGCCCTCGCTGGGGATTGGTTCATCTTGCAGAGGGCTCTTCATCACCCAGAGATTTAAGTATCCAAAATATAAAATCACTCATAGGTTAACATTTAAAATGAGGTCATGAAGAGTTTTTCCAACTACTTGGAAAATTGTTTATGCAACACACAGTATAAAAAGATAGACTAGAAGTTGCAGGAGGCTTGAGTCTTCAGCCAATTTATTTTTAATCATGCATTTGAGAAAAGAAAAAAAGACTGGAAAGAAACATGCTAATCTAAGTAGAAGCTACACTTGGTAGTGGTGTTTACCTTTTCATTTCTTACAAAATGCCTAAAATTTTCACAGTGGCCCTGTGTTATTTCCATAACCTGAAAAAAAAGTAACTTCAAAATGAATAACCTAAGAATATTGTTCCTAACAGATGAGATGAACAAAGGAAAATTTAGCCACATCCTAAAGGCTAAGCCCTTCCAAAACAACCCTATGTGTAGTGCCCCTCAAGTTGCTTCTTTGGTGCTATTAGGAATACAATGCCCTCAATCCCATCAGTTCAAACAGCCAAAGTTCCCCAACACATGAAAGCATGGAGACCCTCCCCAGCTCCACACCCAGCCAGAATTTACAGAGGCTACCCAGCGCAGATGAACTTAGACTTGAAACTCTGCCTATGTGCAAGGAAAAAAGCGATATGAACTTAAATAAGAGCACCCACTTGGATGATGTCTTGATTCTGCACTGGATTCCCACAAGCTAAGACTAAATATAGGAATGGATTATGTAACATCCTGACTATCAGGTACAGAGCAATGATGGATGGTCTGATGGATAATCACTTGAGACCCTAAAGGTCACATGTTGTGACCCTAAAGGTCAAATGTTGAAGCCTTTACTGTCATTTGACGCATTGTGCAAGGTAGTAGTACCCTCAGCAGGGCAACTGAGATGTAAGGGTAGAACCTCAGTTATGCCTAGCCAGTGGTGCACACACCTTTAACCCCAGCACTCTAGATGCAGAGGCAGACAAATCTCAGAGTTTGAGGTCAGCAGGGTCTACAGAGCAAGTTTGAGGACCACACAAAGACACCTTGTTTCAAAAACAAAAACAAAAAGTATGTCTTCCCATTTCAGATTAAGATCCTCAGGTGTGATGTATACCTTCATTGGAGACCAGTAAGCCCACTCACCTACCACCTGAAGAAGGCTTTATCCACATACCAGGAAGCAGCCCTCTCTAGACACTGGAAGAGTTAGCACCTTGACCTCAGACCTTTAACTAACAGCACTGTTAGAAGTAAATGACTAGCCTGAATCAGCATGCAGTATTTGCAGTCAATGTCTGAGCTGAGAGAGATACATGCTCAAATTAGGACAATTTACAATGCTCATGTACAGAGTGTAGGTAGAGAGCTAAGAACTGCAAGGATCAAATCAACCTTGGTGGCACCATTAGCATATACACACTTGTGAAAAAAGAAGAATCACAAAAACAAAACAAACAAAACAAAAACAAAAAAGACTATTCAAGGACAGTGGCCTGAAGCCAAAGGTAGGTCAGCTGGAGGGAGCAGAGAAACAATACATGGGTGTCCATCTGTCCTGCTTCCTACCATGTAGCACCTGATGAGGCTCCTACTTGCAAGAGGCAAGGGAGGGTCATTGAAGAACACAGTACATGGACCAGCCTACCATGTAGAGCAAGGTGAAGAGACAAACAGCCTGCCAGGTACATCTCTGCCCATACAGTAGTCAGCCTTGGGCCAGCCTGCTACCCTGTGCACACATAGGATCCAGGGCCATGTTCTCCTTCCATCTTCATCTACCTCACCGGCACTGTCAGCATATTCCTTGTTAGGACCCTGGTAAACACCTCTTCATTTGTATTGAGTGTTTCATTCCTTACGATGTTTGCTAGTTTGACTTCATGAAGGGAATCTGTTGTTTCAAAATACATTTCGAAATGCTGAGAACTGTTGTTTTGAAGCAGGTGAAAGAAAATACTGGTTTTGCTCATGGTCTCTTTCTTCCCATTTTTAGCATTCCAAGTGCATGAAAGGCCAAGAAAACTTCTTATTATACCTGAGTCCCCATTACCTTCTTGAAGGGTCATCATCTGCTCTCAGGGCATCCTCCTCATGAGTCACTGTCATGTCTAGGAAATGCTGCTGTACTCGACACACTTTGCAGAGCACTCAGCATGGCTGTGAATCCTGTCAGCACAGAAACTGCTTCCTGGGTGGTCCTTTTGTTTGCCAAATGACTGACAGGCATGGTCACGAATGTTAGCATTCTGTCTAAACTCCACCCCACAGTTGCCTGGCAACAGCCAGGTGGGCCTGGCCCACTATAAAAGGGGCTGCTTGCCCCTCCTGTCTTTCTCTCTCTTGCTCTTGTCTCTCTTACATCTCTTATCTCTTACCTCTCCCCATTCTCTTCTCCCCTCTCTCCACGTGGTCATGGCCGGCCTCCACCTCTCTACTTCTCTACTCTCTTCCTCTCTCTGCCTTTCTCTGCCTCTACTACCCTCTTCACTGCCCTCCCCATGCCCTAAATAAACTCTATTTCTATACTATACCTTCGAGTGTGGCTGGTCCCTCAGGGAGAAGGGATGTCTGGGCTTGGGCCTGCTGAGGCACACCCTTCCCCCACACCTTCCTCCCCATAACCCCATATAACATATATCTCTATATATTTTTATAAACACATCATTGGTGCCAAGACTCGGATTAGAAACTCTGCAGGTTTATATCTCACCTCAGCCACCATGAGAGATCCACACTTGATAGCTCAAAAGAACAGGTAAGCCCCCATCTCCCATTGGTCAGAGTAACTGTCCACATGGTCTCCAAAGAGAGCTCTTAAGTTCAGAGCTACCCTGATTTGTCCTTGAGGATGGGAGACAGTCTTTCACTGACCCTCGTTTTAGGACTTATTCCCTTGGGTGAGACATTCCTCTTTCCTTTCGCTTTCTCGCCACTGCTGCGAATTCCAGGCCGGGCCTGGACAACTGCTCTCAGGAGCACCACCTTTGAGCATTAGCTCCCAATCCCCCATGTGTCTCACCCAGGGGTCAGTCTTCACTGCCTTTGTCCCTATTTAATGGGATGTCTTGGTCTAAAGCAATCTCTCTCCATCTCGCTAAACTGGCACTTTCTCAATAAGGACCCGTAGTACAGAATTCCCTCTCCCTGTCTCATTCGCGGCTCGCTGAAACCACTGGTTCAGTTAGTTAGCCAGAGAAGAAGGTCTGCTTAGTGCTCCCCGTCCTGCAACAGTGAACATTTTTTCCTCAGCATTTTCTTCCCAGAAATCGATCTCATTTCTAGGCTGGCATTGTGTGGACATCCATTAATGGAAGACACACATGTGCCACATGTTCCTTGTGTTCATATCACCGATCACAGTGTGTGAGCCTCCAAAGCCAGTGCAATGCCTCATTTCTGACGGTTCTTACAGCTCCCAAGGAGAGACATCTTTGATGTGTTGTGATCCCCATAAAGGAAAGTCAAAGGTGGACCTTAATGCTCCTTACAAGTGAAGAGAAGCAGCTGCCCTGAGTAATAACAGGAAGCAGCATCCTGCTGCAGAAAGGCTGATGGGGCTGGTCCAGAACTGGGCTGCCCCCATGCTGTGACAGCCTGCTTCAACCAGGCATGAACCATGACTATGGAATCAAGTAAACTTAAAGGCTGTAGTGTGAATTTGCTAATTTATCATATCCAAGTTTAAATTGTGTCGAGGCAAAATAACAGTGTTGATTATGTGTTTTAACTTAGATTTATCCCGGAAACTGGCACCTGCACTTTTAAATACAACATGAACTGAAAGAGATGCACACTCAAATTAGGACAATTTACAATGCTCATGTACTCCCTATAATGTGACCACAGGAACTGCTACCAGCTTTGTGCCTCAGTTCAGCAGCAAACCTAGAGTTGAGGGCAAGGGGTCCTATCTGATCCAGGATCCTAGCGTGGATTGACTCAAACCTCAGAATGGAGAAGCAGTTCTGAAGGGCACTCTCCTAAGAACAGGACAAATACAGAACAGGGGTTGGCACCAGAGTCAGGTCAGGGAGTAGTAACAAGCCCCCTTGTTAGCCTTCTGTCTAAACTCCACCCCACAGTTACCTGGCAACAGCCAGGTATGCTCCGCCCCACAGTTGCCTGGCAACAGTCAGGTAGGCCTGACCCACTATAAAAGGGGCTGCTTGCCCCCTCCTCTCTCTTGCCTCTCTCTCTTGTCTCTTGCTCTCTTGTTCCCTCTTGTGCCCCCTCTCTCCCCATTCCCTTCCCCCCTTTCCACATGGTCATGGCTGGCCTCTACTTCTCTACTCTCTCCCCCTCTCTGCCTTTTTCTGCCTTAACTACCCTCTCAACTCTCCTCCCCATGCCCTGAATAAACTCTATTCTACACTATACCGTGTGGCTGGTCCCTTGGGAAGGGATGCCTCGGCATGGGCCTGCTGAGACACCCCCTTCCCCCACACCTCACCACACCACCATAGAACATATCTTATATTTCTTTATCTTTTTATAAACACATCATCCCTCCCTACACAGTGACCTGATTCAAGCCAAAGCAATGGACACTCAGCCACTTCTTTACCTGGACTTCGACACTCTAACAAGGCCATCTCTATGCAACACGATAATGTGTACACTACAATGTAGACCCATCATAGAGGTCTCATTCACTTATAAAAGTTCATGAGTTCTTGTCTCCATTTGGAATCATGGGCATGCTCACAGGGCCAGAATCTTTCTGTCATAGCACAACCGGCATTGTGGCTTTTTCCGATGAATAACTGAGGACAAATACCCTATGCCGGGTAATAATACATACTATTATCAAATAATTGCTGGTCCCATCACAGGCACATAAATTAATTCACTTAATATTTACAATAGCCTGCAAATCAAGAGTCTCCTTTGTGCAGAATAGAAAACTGAGGCTTAGAAAAGTTCTCTGGCTGGGTATCACAGCCAGACCCTAATTTAAGGTCTATGCGCTCTGTCTTCTCCATAAAAACCCCAAGTGAATGTTAGATAACATTCAGCAGTGCTCTTAGGGCTATCAGGAGTAAATGTCTGACTTTTAAAAACATTCAAACTACTTGTGCTAAATAGTTATATGTCAACTTGACACAAGCTAGAGTTTTCTGAAAGGAAGGAACCTCAGTTGAGAAAATGCCTCCATAAACTCTGGCTGTGGGCATTATTATTGATTGATATGGGAGGGCCCAGCCCATTGTGGGCGGTGCCATCTCTAAGCTGGTGTCTCGAGTTCTATCAGAAAGTAGGCTGAACAAGCCAATGGGCAGCACCTCTCCATGGTCTCTGCATCAGCTCCTGACTCCAGGTTCCTCCCTTGTTTGAGTTCCTATCCTGACTTCTTTAGATCCTGAGCAACAATATGGAAGGGTAAAGCAAACAAACCCTTTCCTCCCTAACTTGCTTAGTATTTGATCTCACCAAGAGAGACCCTAAGACTCTCTTTGTCCTCAAAGGCTTCCCTTCACTGTGGAATATTGAGTGGGCAGAGCAATGCCTGAGACCTGCACCATCCCTGGGACCATCTGCAATGCATCCAGCATGCTGTTCCAACCTGCCAGAAGCCCAGGAACATGACCGAGTCCCATTGCTTCAGCAGGCTACCTGCTCCACTTGGCACCCGCTCTCCCTCACTTCCATCCTGGTGTGAATACTTGCTCTTTCCCGAGTGAGGTGCACAGCTCACAGGAAACATTTTCTCAGCATAAAGACTGCTTCCTCTCCCAGCAATAAGGATGCAGACTTCAGAGCCAGCTGGCTGCCATTTCACTAACTCTTTGCAAAACCTGCCTATATAATCCCAGAGAATTATGATCACTCATTAATCCTTCAAAGCTTTAGCAGAGTGAATTGAGGAAGAAGCAAGATGCTTGCCTTGCACTTACCACAGCTGAAAGTATACAGCACAGTGAAAGGCCCATGAAAGGATCCAGCAGTTCTAGGAAGGGGCAGCTAGCTACACAGCCTTGGTGGAGCCAAGGAAGTACCACAACTCCTGGTATTGCACTTGTTTCTAGTTCAGGGTGGTGAACTGTGGCCCAAGTATGGCTTGCTATATCAGTCCATGGAACAATCGGTCCAGCCTGCTTGAGGAGACAAGGACAGTTCCTTGAGTCCTCTCACAAGCTGCCAACCTGAGCTATGTATCCATCTAGGCAGATCCCAGACCCCCAGGGATAGGGAACCAGTGCACTGAGCTATGTATCCATCTAGGCAGATCCCTAGGGATAAGGAACTGTAGCTGTGTCCATCCAGATTGAGTTACAGCCTTGAAAACATAAAATTGGTTATGTTCCGTAAAATCAGCCTTGTTTTGTTTGACACCTTGTTGGTGCTGTCTTCTTGCCTGGGGACATGAAGAAGCTCTGCAAATGTGGCTCAGGCACAAATCCTCTTCATTGGCAACACCCTACCCTGTGCCAGCATCAACCAGGACACCACCAAGGTCAATGCGGTTTAGCTCTAACAGGGCTATGAGGCTAAGTGGCCAGCGCGCTTCCATTCCGTCAAATCAACCTATGGTTTTAAAATTCTTCTAAATTAAATTTATTTTTCTCCATTTCTTAAATACTCATGGATGAAAAGCTAAAACACAAGTTTTTACAATATTGACCTATGTCGGTAACAAGTCCACCTGTGCCCTGATCCCTTGTGGAGGAGGCTCCTTTCCTCTTCACCACAACATTGAAGTCAGTTCAAACAGCTACTATACCCATGCCTGACCTTTGAGGGGTGCTGCTCTATGCTAGAGGACACTGGGTAGGTGAAGGGAGCTGGGCAGTCCCCTGCCTCCCCACTCCAGAGCCAGTGGGTGCTGTGGGCTTGGATGGGAGAAAGTTTTTTTGAGGAGGGGCTGTGAATGCCTTATTTCAAAACATCGTGTGGTTTCCCTAATGAATGCGTTACCCGATTTTATCTGAAAACAGCACATATTTCTATTTTAACAACACTTAGCTACATTGCCTCCTCCGAAGCTCGGAGAACAACAGGGAAAAGTGGGCAGAGTATGGGAGCTAGAGGAAGGGAAGACAGCTGAAAAGATGTCTTTTGGATTCGAGAATTTATAGCAGCTGCAATTCTCTGCACAAGATCGGGCCACCATCATTTCCTCATGGATTGGGAGAGTCCATGAGGCCCTACCCATCCTTCAGGGATTGCTAGAATTAAAGAATGAGTCGTGGAGCAGTGGCATTTTCTTCATAGGTCTCGCCACTGATATAACTTGCCCTCTTCCATAAACAACTTTCTACCCACACTCAAGCAAGAAACTCTAACTAACCTCAGAGGCTCTCTCTCTCTCTCTCTCTCTCTCTCTCTCTCTCTCTCTCTCTCTCTCACACACACACACACACACACACACACACACACACACACGACAAGGAAATATGAAGACTTGTTGAGAAGGGTCCCAGCAGGAGAAGGAAGGGGTTGAGAAAGAATTCAGGAGGAATGATGAATACAATTTATTATGAAACAATCAAACAATAAAAAAGAAAAAAGCCAGCAATAGTCCCTTAAAAAAAAAAAAAAAACCTGAGGCCTAAAGAAGGGAGGTGGCCAGTGCTGACCATGGTTGGTAACTGCTGCCCATCTCAACTGCTGCTGCTTTATGACGCTGGTAATCAAAAGGAAGAAGGACAGAACATCATCCCTTGCACCCTGCCACACAGCTTCCAACATACCTCTGATGTATAACGTGGCTGACCTCATGAGACCCCGAGTGTGCATGCTGCACATGGCTCAATGTTTTGGATTTTATTTTGCCTTCCTAGCAATTAAAGCCTCCATGGTCTGTAGCCAAAACCCAGGATGCAGGGTGACTGAACTGTTTGAACCCCATTCTGGGGAGATGGAGCACTTTTGAAAGCATGACAGTGACACTTATCAGACATAAAAATACAGAACCTACAGCAAGTGCTGCATTTTCCTGGGACATGCTTTGGCAATGATAGAAATATTTCAAGCAAGTGTTTGTTCAGGCTCAGAGCCTCCTCTACCTATGGTGGACCACATTGCGCAGTGTGGACAGTGGTTTCAGGAGTGATTAATAGAGAGGGTGAGTCCCAAGGCAAAGGACTTAGGTACTTCACCTAGTCCTGGACCTTAGGAAGTGACTTTACACCCAGCCAATAGCTCCTTATGTTTTGCCTAAAGCACAGTAGGTATGCAAGTGTCCCTGGTGGGTCTCATCCACCAGGATGGCCTCTTCTAGTTCACAAAGGATGGCAGCTCCCTCTCACTCACCTCCTACACAGAGGCCCAGATTTACTGCAGATACAGACTCTACCCTACTTGACCATTTTCATTCCAGCAAGGTTCAGGGTTATCAGTGCAATGACCGTGACCAGTGCTAATGGTTCTCCAGGAAGCACAGGGCAAATGAGGGGGCTAAGCTGTGTGGGTAGGCTAGCTGGAAGTTCATTCATACCCTTTTATCCAGAGCTACTCATTCACCCCCAAACTCACACTGGGCAAAAAATCCAGATGAGAGAAAGCCTATCAGCTCTGGCTACTGGCTTCAAATCCCAAGTCCCCACACTCTGCACAACTGTCTGGTGTCTCTCAGGTTCCATTTCTCAGTCCTCATGCATTCTCATCCTGAGAAGTTTAGTCTTTATACATCACTGGTATGCCCAGAGACGGTGTTAGCCAGCTGGCTTTGTTCAGGCCCAGGCTATAGTTGGCCCATCTGTGGCCAACACTGTCTGCCTATGCAATGGAACAGCACCCACAGGGAGGTAAATGAGCTGCCCTTGTGAAAGCCACAGACCTCACTGTCCAGCTTCCCAGCTGGCCCTTTTCACATCATGCAGGAAGACTCTTCAAGAAGCATCACTGTTAGCATCTCAGAGCTCGGGAATCCACACCCACCTCAAGCAGACAGTAGTTCAAGAAGAGGAGACTATGCAACATGGACTGGGACAGGTTGGGATCAACTGGTAGATGACAACAATGACAAGGACATGAACTGTGGGTACACATGAGGACAAAGACAGAAATCCAAGACTAGTTCACAATGTGAAGCTAACTCGAGAAACCCAGAAGGAACAGACTGTCAAGAAGGAGAAAGACAGGCTTATTCACCATAGCCCCTCTAACCAATTGCAGCCAGAAGCACCCTCCCACTTGAGTGACAAGGATGAAGATCTGACTTTGAACTTGTGTGTTCATCAAGTGTTCAGTTCTCCCTTCAATACCCTTTCCTTCGTCTAGAAGCTTCAGGCCTACCCATTCTCAGCCCTGCTTTACAAGGAACTGCTTGGGCAAAGGGAACTACTGAGCAGACAGGCCTCACATGCATTGGGCTTTATGAATTCCAGCTCCCTGGCTTTTGTTGAATGCTTTTTTTTTACAACAAAGGAACTGGCCTTAGCTTAGAGAGGGAGGGCTGACCACATAATCACCAAGGACACCCCAGCCATGGAGGACCCAGAGCCACAGGGCAGCTGAATATGCCTTGCTCCTCTTTGACCTCAGCCCCACGGTCATTAGCATGTGCATGTAAAGACCCTGCATGGGAAGCTACCAAAGCCCCTGCAGGACAGAGTGCAGCAGAAATCAGGACAGTTGTAGGAAGTAAAGTGACTGCTATGTAGAACCTCCTTCACAGTTTAGGCTTCTTCCCCGTGGAAGAAAAACTCTCTGCTTGGAAGTAAGTTGGTGTAAACCTTGTGAACTGAGCCAGAGAGAGCAGTTTCCCTATACCTACCCATCAGAAACTAAGGCAGAGAGAGCAGCCTCCCAATGTCTATCCATTAGAGACTGATCTCCACATAACCAGGCAAAATATAAGCAGTAGCTGCCTTGTCTCCTCTAAGGACTTCATATCATCATGAAAATGTAGGCGGATGTTGCACTCTAAAGTTCGACGTATTCCAGCTAAGGACCCATGTGTTCCTGTGTGACATTGATGGCTGTGAATTGGCAAAGGCCCTCTAGCTCTGCCTGCAAAAGTAGCATCTTTCTGGCCTTGAATTTCTTTTCAACACACTACATTTTGGGGAAATAGTCCTCAATTATGGTTTCATGGCTCTTTAATGCACAGGAATTTTCAAAGCCCCTATCATCCTACATAAGAATAGGGCTTCCAAAATTAAAGACTTCCTTGAATTTAATGAAAACGAAAGTGCAACATACCCAAACTTATGGGACACTTTGAAAGCAGTGTTAAGAGGAAAACTCATAGCTTTGAGTGCCTCCAAAAAGAAACTGGAGAGAGCATACACTAGCAGCTTAACAACACACCTGAAAGCCCTAGAACAAAAG
>CM052705.1:116269464-116285284 GCA_028551405.1 Uromys caudimaculatus | reverse complement strand
GGAGGTGGAATTCCCTCCTAGAGGCGGGTTGGGGAGGGGATGGGGGGTATACAAAGAGGAGACTCAGAAAAGGGGAAACATTGGAAATGTATATAAAGTATCAAAAATAAAAAAGGAGGAAAAAAAAAAAAAAAGAAATGTGTTAGAACTATTTAAATTTGGGGAACTCTAAGAACTCAGCTAAATTCATGTGGAGTTACAAGATATCCATGATCTTTTAATAAACAGGGGCAGAGCCTTATAACTTAACATTTATGTTCTTGGGTCATGAGTTGAGAAGGAGCACATTTACGATGTTTAATTTTCATTGTCAGTTTGACTAAATTTATAATCACCAAGGAAACATGCCTTTGAATGTATCTACAAGGTTGTTTTCAGAGAGTTTTAAATGGAGAAGAAAGACCCAACTTGAATGTAGGTGACTCAATTAAAAGGGGAAAAGGGAGAGATGAGCTAATCGACGCATTATTTACTCTCTTCTTCCTGGCTATAGACAATGGGACCAGAAGCCTCATGCTCCTGCTGCCATGCATTCCCCAATGTACCCTCAAACTGTTAGCCAACATAACATTCCCCTCCTTGAGTGGCTTTCCTTGGGTGTTTTGTTACATCAATGAGAAAGGTGACTGATACATGGAGAAAAGTGTAACTTAGGCTCCTACTTTCAGGTGTTTACTTGGCACCCTCACTGTGGACTGATTAAGTCAGAAGGGTACAGTTGAAACTGGATGGTGGAACAAAGCTGCTCATCTCACCCACCCATGAAGCAGAGGGTGGTGGCAGAAACAAGTGTACCCTTCTAAGTGGATGCACTTGGTCACCCATTTCCTCTAACTAGGGCCATACTCAGCAGCAGTAAGGTCAGAGCCCTCATGATCCAGTCAGCTCAAAATGATCTGACCCACCAGCTAACCCCTCAATACCTGATCTTTTCTAGCCTTCCAACCCATAACAACCTCCTATCCGACTCAATCTATCACATAGTAAAGGCCTAGCCCAGCCTAGGAACAGAAGTCCCAGGCCAATCAACCTCACTGTTCCCACCATCTGCCCACTAATGGAGCTGTCTAAATGAGGTTTCTGTGCTTTCTCAGGCTGATCAATATTACTATGACCATTTGGTATTGGTACACCACTTTGTGTACTCTTCTCTAGGGAAGATCATTCTCCCCTCTCAGTGTTCCTGAGTGTTCTGTAATTCTTTATGTAGGAATAAAAACTCCTGGGCTTTCCCCTATCCACATTAGTATGTCTATGGTTGTTGTCCTTGTTCAGCTTATGTTTAAGCAGTCATGTCAGTAAGATTTTATTGTCATAGGTTCTGACATGCCTAGGAGACACAATTTCAGGCAAATCTCTAGTTGGACCTGCTCAACAACAGGGAAATCATGCCTGGTAATTGAAACCTAACCAACTACCCAGGGTTAGTAAAGTCATCTTGGAGAAAAACCTACAATGGCCACTCTACAGATCCAGCATAATCCCTAATGATAATCCAAACATAAACAGATATAAGTTTAGTCCTTACTTCGAATCAAGGAAACTTCTCTTTGCAACAGATGGAGACCCTTACAGAAAACCACAACCAATCAAAATACAGAGTTATGGAGCCCATTCCCAGTGGATACATCTACAAAACTATTCCTACACCTAAGACTCAGGGATCTTGAAGAAGGAGCAGGAAGATTGAAAGAGTCAGAGGAATGGGGTGTTTTGTGAGTCAGTTTTAAAATTTATGTAAGGGTCTGAAAGACTCAGGTATGTCCACTGGATAAAACATACTGGCTATTAGAAGGTGCAAGGGACAAGACTCCAGTGTGCCAGTTCTTCAGAAAACCTTTCTGAGAGCAGACTTGAAACAATTGAAAACTGAATCTTGCCTGCCTGCTGAATGGTCAAGTTAACCTTCAGCATGACTTTTGGTCTGACAGATGCTCAGAAAAGTACTCTGGAAAGCTGTCCCTGAGAGATCCTTTGCCACTACAACACATGTACCCCAAAACGTTGTCTGACAGTATTTGATAACCAATAAAAATTAACCATGAAATGCAACCATGGCCTCTAAAGTCTTCCTGGCTAGGAACCTCATGCAGAGACTGGATATTTGTCAGTCCATCCCTGAGCCATCTCCGTAGAGAAAGTTGTTATACACAGAACCATAAGTAATCAATGGTCACAATGTCTTCCAAGAAAGCATAGCCAACCTAAAATGGAGGACCATTGATCACCAATAGGGATGGGCTCATATCAGAACACACAGAATGCCACTTGAATTTCTGTGGGTGGCTTTCAGAGGTCAGAGAGCAGAGGTCCCTGGATAGCATAATCATGTGGATCTCCTGAAATAGAAACAACTGTGCTAAGACAAAAACAACCTGTAGTCACACACAGGTATTTGCACACACAGGCACAAACATGCATAGACTTCAGACAAAACTTCCTATCTGCACCAACTATTTCTCCCTTCTCCAAGCACTTTGAAAGCTACAAGATCATCTGGCCTATGGGATCTCATAAGGCAAACCAATTATGACAACAAAATCTTGATTTCTAATTACAGTCATTCACATATCTGTCTGCCTAGTACAGGGCTTTTCTTGCCTTAGCTTGATACACGGTTAAGTGTAAACAAGAATGCTCACTTTTCTGTTTCCAATAGTGAATCAATTTTAAGTATCTCCTTAGATCTGAGAACATGTAAAGAGGAAAACTCTTACATGTAATAAGGGCATTCGTATTAAAGAAGAGAGATGTTTAATTCAAGACTATACTGCACACTGGCAGTGTGAATAATTCCCTCTCAGGCAGGAAGGCTCCAGGCACATCCAGTGTACTGTAGCTGCTATCCTTACCTGGGGCTGTTCTACCATCTCTTTATATACTGCCAGGCCATTGAGGCCCAGCAATCTCGAAATATATTCCCTCTTAGGAGCTTCCACCTGATGGATCACAGGCAGCTGCTGTCTACCAAGGAAACTTCCCCCCACTTCACCAACACTTCCCCTCACACAGCCACCTTCTCCCATGCCACACTGGTTTACACAAGCATCTGCACACCAAAAGTAGTCTATATGGGTGTTTTTCCCAAATTACCCCAGTAATGAGCCTTCACTCTTCAAACATAATCTATACAAATCTCAAATCCAAAATTGTAGAAAATTGCCCTTAGAGATCTCAGAATAAGAATCCCTATTAGTGGAACTGTTGCCATGTAACCTATGAGCTCAACAAGGCAGTCAAGTTGAGTACATATGCACCCAGCTCCTCTGGAGACTGGGGGTTTGAGATTATCAGTCATCCTGGGTGTGGTGTTTTCCTTCCTTCCCTTCTCTGCTCTCCTCACTGTTCTTCCTTCCTCCTCCCTTCTCATTGTTCCTCCTTCTTCTCCCCCTTCTTGCTGCTCCCTTTCTTCCTACAAAGGAAGAAACTCAGATTTCTGTTGAATTGGCCACATAGCTGAAACACATTTGCTCCTCTAGGAAACACCACATGCATACGTGTGTGGTTGAAGCACACCATGAGTAGAATTGTGTGTGCCATACACGTGTGCAGGTGCATGCACACAGGCAGTGCAGCGTGTGCAGGCACACACTCAAACATAATCATCAGGAGAAGCTGCTGCAGTCATAAACTGTCAATCCTCAGCACACAAACCTCTCTGCAGCTTGAAGATAATGAGGAATTACCATGGCAACCCTCGAACAAGCTCTCCTCATTCTCCAGAACACAGCATGGCAGCTGCAGCTCCATCTCCCAGAACACATACTGTTTGAGAGCATAGGGCAACAAGACAAAGAGCCTGTTCTTCT
This sequence comes from Uromys caudimaculatus, assembly GCA_028551405.1. Classification (NCBI taxonomy): domain Eukaryota; kingdom Metazoa; phylum Chordata; class Mammalia; order Rodentia; family Muridae; genus Uromys; species Uromys caudimaculatus. The sequence continues at coordinate 116,281,475 of CM052705.1, read as the reverse complement.
GTCCTTCTGGGACTCGTCCCAGGACATGTTCCTACTAGAATCAGAGTCCTTTTACAGCCAAGATTTCATTCTTGGATTTTACTTTGCCTGTGGTCACGAAAAAAACCAAATTCAATGCCATTCAACTGAGTTCTGTTTCCAGGTCTATTGTAGATAGAAATAACTTTAAAAGCAGCCAAATATACTGGTCTGGAGCAAAGGGCTTGGAATAAGGTGTTTCTTCCCTAAGTTCTAACTATGTTTCTATTGCCAGAACCTACCATTTCTGAGGAATTCTATTCCCTTCACTTTTGGGACTTGAAAACAATAGAGTTAGGGTACAGATGAGCAGGGCTGATTCAGTGTCTGAGGAACTCTGGCCAACAGCATATATATACTGCAGGGGTCTCTAGTTTCCCCATATGTATTCCAGCTTAATGCTAGACCTCCTAATTAGATGTTCACTTCCACTAGTTTCCAAGAGGAGTCAAAATGCTGGCCTGAACTCAGGAATGAACAGCACCAAGGAAACATGGTGTTACTGCAGAGTTCACAAAGGTAGACAAGGCAATTATTCAAAAATCCTGGTGGGCAGGGCTATATGGCAGAAATCCTGGTGGGCAGTGCCATAATTGCCAGGACCCTCCTGCTCTAGGCTTCTTCATCTGTCATTTGTCTTGTTCCCTGGGTCTTCAAGACAAATTCTCTTAGTGTATATCACTTCATAAGGCCAGCCCCCACAGGAACATGGCAGGCAGACAGGTGGGTAGAAACCAGGAGGACACTCCTGATGAGGCAGACCCCTGAGCTACAACTACTCCTAGGGAACCTCTGCTGTTGATCTCCAACAAGCAAATCTTGAATTTTGCTAGTGAATATAGCCCATATTGATCTCTAAATTTCTTTCTCCCATCAGTGTTATCCTGGGCTGATAACAGTCGTAATTCTTAGCAAGTACACAAAGCATATCTCCTATACAGGTTTTTGTCTGGCAGCAGACATCTCCTACATAAGCTTCTAGGTGGAGGTCACACAAAAGCATTGGCTTCTAATTTTCACTACCTCATATGTAACTGAAGAACATGACAAGTCAGGAAGCCAATTGCATCCAGCAGCATCCAGGGATCAAGGCAGCAGGAATATCCAGAGGCCCTGCCTTAGCCACAGAGACCCAGACCTGACGCACACTCCAGTCTTATCCTAATGTGCTCTCATGGAGCATATTTTTAGGATAAGAACTCTGTAGCACAAAGAGAAGACAGGACGTTTCTGCTTGTGGCCTAGGAACAACACAATGCCACAGTCAACCCCCAGCATAGCACAGTAGCTAGGTAAGGCAGGACACCCAGCCAGGAGCTATCAGATGAGCAGCACAGACACACTCTCCATTGTAGTCTGGAAGAGGTAGCAAAGGCTGGGGGCAGTCTGGTCATTCTGATGACTCATAAATATCAGGCCTGAGTATGCCTTTGTTCACATAAGGACAAAAATAAATCATAAATAAACACAAATTGTGACCAGGAAAGATGGTTTACAGTAGCATGCTTGCTACACAAATCGTGAGGATCATCAAACCTGAGATCAATTTCTTGAACGCAAGTGAAAAGGCTAGGCATGGTGGCACATGCTTATAATTCAAGAGCTGGGCAGGCTGAGACAGAAGGATCCTGGAACTCACTGGCTAGCCAATCAAGACTAATTAGCCATCTCCAGGCAAGCAAGAGACCTTGTCTCAAAAACCAATGCGAACAGCTACTGGGAACTGGAACCTGCTTTTTACCTCTGTCTTCCTCTGCATGTACATGAACACCAATGCACCCTCATATACATGTGTATACATGCATGTACATACACACACCAAAAAACATGCATACATAAATTGAGACATGCGAAACACCACTAGTGTGAGACCCTAGATGCTGCATGTAGGCAACAGAAAGAGGCAAGTCTGGGCACAGAATCAAAGCTGTCCCTGTGTTGCGTGGGCCCCACTACACCTAAACTGAAGATCATAGGTGCAGAGTGGCAAGCAGAGAGGGAAAGTGACGGAGACTGAGCTCTGCCTTTAACACGAAGAGAAACCAATAGCCAAAGAAACACAGCATAGGAAACCATCAGGACCAAGGGCTTTTCCAGTTTGAAGACTCAGAATATTTTACTAAATATCACATAAAATTAAAATTTTCAAAAGACCCTTATGTTGCTCTTCCTAAAAAAATAAATCAAGTTAACAATTAGGATGAGATGGGTCTGTTGAAGTGGCCAGTAGCACAAAAAGAAGCAAACATGTGATCAATTACCACCAATAAATGATCAGTAACCACCAAAGAATGATCAATTACCACCAATGAAACACCCATTTACAGACCTGACAAGAGTCATTCAGCACCAATCTGGAAAGAAGGCTCAGAGGTAAGCATCCATACTACACTTAAAGAGGACCTGAGTTTAATTCCCAGTAACCACATGAGGCAGCTCACAGCAACCTGTAATCTCCGCATACATGTGACATATAGGCACACACATATATAAATAGATTATTCAGTACTGAGGAATGATCTTGTCCAGAGCCTCAACTAACTGTCCATAGAAGAAATAGAGGCATAAACAATACTGGACCAAGGATGAAACTCTCATAACTGCCCTGCCAGCCAATAAGCTTTCTTTGTAATGTTGAATGTTTTTAAATAAATAGGAATCATACTATAGAATAAAATTTTCTAAACTTATGCATTTATTGAGAATTTTGTACAAGTGTGCAATGCATTGTATCATCCCCCACCCCCTCTCCTCCCACATAACTCTACCACATTCCCCTCCAACTTTATGTCTTTTTTTTTTTTTTAATCTACCGAGTCAAATTAGTGCTAGGCATATGAATCTGGTCATGGGGACATCAGTGACATGGACAACTTACCAAGGGCATCAGAAGGAAACTCTCTCTCTCCCTTTTCCTACAATCACCAACTACCAATAGTTCCTCACCTAGGGGTGGGACCTCCTATTGTTTTACAAAAAAAAAAAAAAAATAGTATAAAACTGCCTTGTAAATACTTATTTTTACAGCCATAGATCAATGCAGCTCTTAGCCCTCACAGAAGATGCTTCTCTTTGCAGTAGACAACAGTTAATGAATAGAGTAACAACTCTTGAAAGTGCAGCAGATAAGTCTCTAAATGAGACTCTTGTATCACACTTCTTTCCCACTGCAAGGGTCAGGAAACGTCATGGAAAGGGGTCAGACTGTCAGAGCCAGAGGTTGGAAAGCATTGGAGCAAAACAGTGTCATCTGGACATGACAGGGCCTTTGCACTCATGAATGCACAGAAGCTGTGGCTACCTGAAGAAGGCTACATAAGATCAAGCCAGCTACATCACAATTCTTAAAAACTTTAAGAATTAAGTTGATATGCAGGATAAAATATTTGTAGCTAATTTGCCAATAACATTCATTAAAAAGTTAACAGTGTAATAAGTAACAACTAAAACATGTAATGAGAATTTCTCAATATTAATGTGCAGTACTGGTAAGTTTGTAGAAAACATGACCTTGGCATCTCTGTAAATGTGCAAGCCAGTGAATGAAATGCCTGTTCTATATTTATTTTTAAAATATGTTAAAATAGGAATGATTTTTCTAAAAGAGCAAAATAGTTAAATTATAATGTACACTCAAGGGCCACAGCTGCACCTGGCAAGAAGGTCAGAGGTCATTCTGTGCATATCTGTACCACTTCTTTCATGGGTGCTTACTAAGAAGACCCATCCTTGTGGTCACCATCTCCTAAGGGCAGCCATCAATGGTGGACTTCTGTCCCCCATGTCCTGGAAGCACTCCTAGCTCAGCTTGCCTCTCCAGCCCCATCTCTCATGGTCAACTTCACAACCTGCATTAGTACTTCGGTTTTCTCCAGTGGTAGTGAAAGAACCCAGGACCTCATACAGACTAGCAGAAGTCTACCACTTAATCACACCCTTAGCCCATTTGCATGAGGATTAAATACAGAGAAGACTGTATTAAACAAACAGACCTGAGGATGTGCTGCAGTATAGAGCACCCTCTGAACACTGCACTCAATGAGTCTTCTGCTGCTAAAGCCCCAAGCTGACAGCTTCTTGTGTCTGTACTGTGACTTGGGGACACCTGTGACCACTCTAAACACTCGATATGCCTAAACTGCCTGATACACGAGATCCACCAGGGCCAAGCATCCCATAAAAAGAGAATAGAGCAGAGTCCAATGTGGTGATGTGGCAAATCAAGGGTTTATGTGCCAAGGAGACTTCTGCCATCAGACTCAAAGGTGGTCCAGTCTGTGAAGGGGCAATAAGGACACTGTTCACAGAGCTACCTGGAAGCAAAGTGGTTTCTCTAGGGCACAGACACCATGGAATCATACTGTGGAAATAGAGGCTGACCTGGCTAGTCTACCCGGAATGGGGCATCTGAGATGTAATTTTGCCTCAATTGCAAATTGCCTTTGCGGAAAGTTTAAATCCAATTCTATCCAAGTTGAGTGTGAAAACATGGATTCCTTAGCATTACTCACCATGTTCTCAAATATGTTTATATTTAACAGGTTAAGCTACACTGATTTAAAGCACTGATTCTCAACTGCTCGGTACCTCCAGTAAATGAATGGGACTATGGGGTGCTGCATGAGACTTAGCTGAGCACTGAGGCAGGAAGCAAAGAACAGCAAACCCCTGCCTGTGGCTTCCAGCAGTGGACATCCTTAGGCTACACACACATCAGCCACCATGCAGAATTCATCCTATCAATACCCATACAGCTGTAGGTATTATCCAAGCCTCAGAAAGTAGAACTGAGTCTTTACCTAACAACCTCCCCAGGTCCTAGATATGGTCACAGGAAGAACTGGTTCCTAACATGTCTAGATCCTAAAGTTGTTTGATGGAGAGAAAGAACTGTACCAAAACAGAACACTGTATGGCTCCTATACCCAGGCTGTGATCCACAGCCTAGAACTGAATGACCAGAATATGGCTGGCCAGTTACAGAGCACCACGCAACCACATTCCCGACAGGACTTAGATGGTACCAGGGGAGATGGTGTAAGGTCTTGTAGACAAACCTGATTGACAGGTAGTCACTCCATACTGGTCACTTGCCCAAGATGAGCAAAACTATTTACTATACAAAGAACTGTATAGAATGATCAGAGGAACTTTAGACAATAAGAGCTAAAGATGAACAGATTTAAAACTCTATCTGCAAGGAAATAGATTTCAAATGTATTAGTCATACTTTGAAATACTTTTCAACAAAAAAGGTACACAGCAGACAAACCCCCCAACATGTACCCTTCTCTCAGACAAGATTCTGGGGAGAGAAGGAAAAGTATAAATAAATAAATAAATAAATAAATAAATAAATAAATAAATAAATAAATAAATAAATAAATAAAACATACCAGGAAAGTCTATTCCTGTGAAATTTTAGGGCTGGCAAAGTTCAGACACACAATTTAAAAAGCACAAAGGAGTCAGAGCTGGGATTGTGTCAGAAAAAAAGATGTAAAGAAGTTTCTAAACTAGATGATACAATCACCTCAGATGATACTTGCATTTGCCTAGACTCACAGAACTCAATACTTAAGGCCTGTAATTTGGCTCTTTGTAAAATTTAGTCTAAAAATGTAAATGAAACATAGTCCACAGGAGGGACTAGAATCCTTCCATTGAGAAATGTAGAGAATCAGTTGACCGAACACACAAAGGAGGGTGGGGAGCTTGTCAGTGCCAGCTTCTGCAGATAAGGAATGTTCCACTGCCCCACTATTCAGTGAGATCCTCGGTTCCAGAGGTGTGAGTTATTGGTCAGGGAAGCCCCAAAGGCCCCCAAGACACACAGACACTTTCATCACACTTGGTTGTGGACCATAGAAGTGGGTGGTAAGACTCTATTATTGAAGAGGCCATACACTTCAGTTGTAGGACATAGAGAAATCAAGCTGAAGCTGACCTGTAAAATTGCTCTCTGCCGGCCGGGCTTCCTAGTGCCAGCATGTGCTATGCAGGATGCTGGAGCAGAAAGTCAACCATAGATTTACCTCGTGGTGGACCCAGCATGATACAACACTGACTTGCTGGGTAAGATATACCCACTGCCAATTGCACTCTGGTTGGATTTGAAGCCAGCTCCAAAGGAGGGGTTTTGTTTCTGGTACTGTAAAACCTGCTCAAGAGCCCATGGCTGGGTATGTCAGAGGCCTTAGGATGGTGGAACTACTATTAGTATTTTACTAAATGGATAATTTCTACCTTCTGCATATTTATGCTTATAAGCATGGATTAGTGTTGCTCTCAACTTTGGTCAGAGATACTTCTCTTTGCAGTGGGTAGCACTCAAATAGAAACAAAGTACGGAGTCAAAGTACTGAAAATAAGTAACTGTTGAGGACCCAGCTCTAAATGGGACATCTACATCAAACCCCCTAACTCCCAGAAGGCTCAGGGAACATTGCATAAGAGATGGCAGAAACAAAGAAATGTGAGAGCAGTGGGGGAATGAGGTTGTGAAATGGTGTCTTCTGGATGAGGAGTGACCATTGTAGTCATGAGCTCATAGCAGCTGTCTTTGTCTACGCAAGACATACAGGATATCAGGCTAGTCAACATTCCGGCATGGATTGGAGGGTTCAGGAGGCTCCATCTCCACCCGAGGAGTTATTGACAACTGATGGCTTCTGGGAGAGGAGTCATTTTTCTTTGGGACTGTTGCTCCTGGCAGGTCGTTCATGCTCTGATAGATGACCCCATACCCATGTGTATGCAAGCAGTATTAATTGGACTCAATGAGTTGTAAAAGCAATAGAAGAGGCATAAAGGGGATATGTTGGGAGAGGCTCAAAGACCGTGAGAGAAGGAAATTAGAGGTGGTATGATAAAGATGTATTATGTATATATGGAATTGTCTATTAAATAAAAAAATATTCAGAACTAGAGAGCAGTTAAGACTTCTGGCTGCTCTTTTGAGGGATCCAGGTTCAATTCCCACCACCCACTTGGCAGCCTTTCTGGCTGGTTTTAGGCCAACTCAACACAAGCTAGAGACATTTGGGAAGAGAGACTCTCAATTGAGAAAATGCCTGCACAGGATTTCCCTGCAGACAAGTCTGTAGGGCATTTTTTAAATTAGTCATTGATGTGGGACCCAGCCTGTTATGGGTGGTGTCGCTCCTGGGCTGGTGGTTCTGAGTGATATAAAAAAGCAGGCCGAGCTATCCAAGAAAGAATGTTCCTCCATGGCCTCTGCTTTAGTTCCTGCCTCCAGGTTTCTGCCCCTACTGGAGATCCTGACCTGCCTTCCCACAGTGAAGGAGTGTTACCTGGAAGTATAAGCAAAATGAACTCTTTCCTCCCCAAGTTTCTTTTAGTCGTGATGTTTTATCACAGCACTAGAAATCCTTACCAAGATGGCTAACTATCTATAACTCCAGTTCCCAGGGATGGGATCCATCACCCCTGTTTTTGCTTCCACAAGCATGGGGCACCCACACTGTACACATAAATGCAGGCCAAGCATACATATAAAAATAAGATTCTTTGAGACTTTCCCCTTATATACCCTATCACACTCACTTCCCAGTCCTTCCGAGTTTACCAGCCCTCACCCTTGTGACGACACCCCCACCCTCACAATGAACTGTTTTTAAAAAGTCCTATTTGTGTTGTCTGTATACTAGCTGGAGCATGTTTAAACTCCTAGTGGTCCAGCCCCTAAAGAAACTTGAGTCCTTCTCCACCAGCATCCCTGCCAGAAGGCATCAGTTGTAGAGAGCTAACTTCGGCATCCCTATCACAATTTTTAGAGTTATCTTTGATGGCTTCCTTTCTAGGATGTTACTTTGGTGGGGGTGTTGAGTGAGTTGGGGGGAGGTAGGAGCTATCATAGAAGCCTTCCATGTCCCTCTTTCTCAATAGAGCATCTACAGTCATTGATATCAATGCCAAAGGAACATCCTTGCTCTTTATATTTAGCTGGAGCTTGGACCACGGGCTCCCTTGGGGTTTCTGGTAACAGCACAGACCACAAACGCTGCCCCTGACTGCAGCAGAGTTACAGACCCAGACAAAGCCCTCAGAGGCAGCACAGCACCATACATCAGTATGGCCTCAGATGATAGCACAGACCACTCAGATATCAGTATGGCCCCTGGTGGAAGCATGGCCCACAGATATCACCATGGCTTCAGGCCACAATATAGACCATGGACATCCACAGGGTCTTTGGTGGTTAACAGGGTGTTACCATTCCTTCTATGTTCTGCCCAACAGTTACCTGACAACAGCCAGGTAGGCCTAGCTTACTATAAAAGGGGTTGTTTGGCCCTTCCTCCTCCCCCTTCTCTCTCTGATTCTCTTCTCTTCCTGAACCCCTTCTCCCTCTCTCTCCACATGTTCTTGGCCAGCCTCTATTCTTCCTCCTCCTCCCACTCTTCCTCTTCTTCCTCCTCCTTTTCCTCTCATTCTCACTCTGTCTCCCTCCCTCCCTCTCTGTCTCTCCTCCCTTCTCAACTCCCCTTTCCATGTCCTAAATAAACTCTATTTTGCACTATACTCATCGTCCTTATGGCTAGTACCTCTGGGGGAAGGAATTTCTCAGCATGGGCCTGCCAAGGCACCCCTCCCACCTTATCATACCTGGCTCTACAAAATATATCCTGGTTCTCTTTTTTTATAAAACACAATACATGGGTCATAGACTAGACATCAACACAGACCCCAGCTGCATCAGGACCGCTGACCCACACATAGACCTCGGTAGCATTATGGACCACAATGGTCCTTCAGGGAGGTCCAATCCAGAAGGTGCACCATTAGCCTCTGTCATTGCCCAGACCCAGGGAAATCCAGTGGCCAGACAGCATGTTGGGGGCTGAATCTGCATCAGCATAAGCTCCAGGCTGCTGTAAACTACTCCACAACCACCAACCGACCACACTGGGTAACAACCTGTTCCACTGTAGAGCTTGGCTCTCTCTCATACCTGTCACCGCCATTACATCTCTAGTTTGCCTCTCTCCACAGCACAGGTACTGCTCCACTCTTCCACCTTTGCCACCTCTCCACCTCACACTCCTTCATCATAGTGGTACCCAGCACCCCCCACCTCCTGCAAGTGCACTAGACTGCCTAGCATCTGCCGGCCAATCATACTCTTTTTTTACAAGAAAGAAATGTCAGAGATATAAAATGCTCTTAGGTCCAAAGGAAATTTTCAATGACTTAGAGAGTGACAGACTGATGTGGCTTAAGTATGTGAGGAGAGTACATAAATAGATGTCGGCTGTGTCCCTAAGGGCTCTCTTTAACCCTCAGCACCAGGCAGGAACTAATGAGACACGCCTAAACCTGCCCCCATTCCTGTGTGAACATTGGTGTCAGCACAGACCCAAGCACCCCCTCAAGATGATGTTTGCTTAAGAACAAAGCATTAAATAGACACAATGCCTAGAGACAAACAGAAAGGAACCAGGAGCAGCCACTTTACAGCAAGACCTCCAGAAAACAACTCCTACATCTGTTACTGCCTGGTTAAGATGGAGAGCTTTGTTACTTCATAAACTCTCAGTTTCTTGTTAGCTACATGGAACCAAGAACTGCAGGTATGCTACAGGGATCTCAATCTGGAGTTTCAGAGGTAAACTGACTGGAGTGTCAGAAACTTAATTTGAAATTCAAAAGTAGCCATAACATTAAGTAAAGTTACTAAATGGTGTGGGGGTGTGTAAAAGGAAGAACCGAGAGAGTCTATTTGGAAGTTATAGTAGCAAATATATCCATTTCCCCCAAATAACGGTCCTCCTCTCTGAGGGAAGACCAATCCTCTTCAAATGAGCATGTGAAATGTAGAGGTGGTGAAAGAGGATGAGGAGAAAGGAGCATTCTCCTAATGAGCTAGATCAGCTGAACGCATCCTGTCCACAGTGGGGTTTGATAGGTCACAGCCAGAATGTCCTCACATTGAGAAGAAAGAGCTATAGATGGCTAAGAAGGAGAAGGCAGAAGGCACTGCCAAGGGTCAGCAGTGCTTGGCTTTGCCTCTGGATTAGTTTGCAGAAATGCTGACAAGAGAACACCAAATGGCACCTCCTGCAGGTGAGGTGTGAGTTTGAGAAGGTATAAGCCAGTCAGCAACCATGGCAAGCTAGTGATTTTAATAATTTCTTTATAATATGATGCATCAATATAATCGCTACTTTTAAAAATCCTTAAAGGGCTGGAGAAGTGGAGAAGTGTCAAAGATCACTTTCTACAGTCATGGGGACCAGATTCAGCCTACAGAACAGGAAAAAGTCTTTACCAGTTGTACACCTGACAAAGGGCTAACACCTACAAAATATATTTTTTAAAAAAAACTAAAAGAACTGGACATCAAGAAAAATTAGGATCCAGGTGTTATGGTGTATGCCTTTAATCTCAGCACTTGAGGCAGCGGCAGGTGGATGTCTGTGTGTTTAAGGACAGCCTGGTCTACATAGTAAGCTCCATCCAAGACATCCTGAACTTCATGGAACTTCATGGTAAGACTCTGTTTCAATGTTGGGGAGAGACAAATAGGGAGCTGGAGACTTGGCTCAGAGGTTAAGAGCACTGACTCTCCTCCAGAAGTTCAAATGTGGCTCACAAAGTGGGTAACTTCAGTTCCAGGGGATCCAGTACCAACTTCTGGCCTTGTGAACTGCATTCTTATGGTGCCCAGACATACAGACATGCATGCAAGCAAAAATACTCATACACATGAAATAATAATAATAATAACAATAATAATAATGTATAATATAAAAGAAAACAAATAATCCAAACTTGAAAACAGGGTACAAAACTAAGCAAAGAGTTCTCAGAAAATGGAATACAAATGGCTGAGAAACAGTTTTTATAAGTTCAACATCCTTAGTCATCAGGGAAATACAAATTTAAGCTGAGATATCCGTCATCTAACACCATTCAGAATGGCCAAGATTAATAAAAGAAATGACAGCAGACGCTGTCGTGTGAGGGTGTGGGGAAAAGGGAACACTTCTCCAATGATGGTGTGGGCACAAACTTTCATGGTCATTGTGTAACTTAGTGGGAGGTTCCTCAAAAAGCTGAAACTAGATCTACCACAAGCTCCAGCTACACCACGCTCAAGCATATAGCCTATGCACTTTACACCTGTACTGGCTGGTTTTGTGTGTCAACTTGACACAAGCTGGACTTATCACAGAGAAAGGAGTTTCAGTTGAGAAAATGCCTCCATGAGATCCAGCAGTAAGTCATTTTCTCAATTAGTGATCAAGGGGGGAGGACCATTGTGGATGGTACTATCTGTGGGCTGGTAGTCTTGGGCTCTATAAAAAAGCAAGCTGAGCAAGCCAGAAGCAAGCAAGTCAGTAAGTAACATCCCTCCATGGCCTCTGCATCAGCTCCTGCTTCCTGACCTGCTTGAGTTCCAGTCCTGACTTCCTTTGGTGATCAAGAGCAGCATGGAAGTATAAGCTCAATAAACCCTTTCCTCCCCAACTTGCATTTTGGTCATGATGTTTGTGCAGGAATAGAAACCCTGACTAAGACAACACCTTATCAACAGAGAAACTTGATCATCAGTGTTCATTCCTGCTCCATTCATAATTGTCAGAATTGAAAACACCCCATCAACTGATGAATATGTAATGAAAATGTGGCACATTTTCACAATGGAATACTATTCATCCATTAAGAAAAATGAAATCCACAAGTAAATGGATGGAGCTAGAAAGAAAAACATAAATAAGGAGCTTGGGCCACAGGGCCCCACACCTGATCAGCGCCGGGACAAAGATCCCTCGCTGGAGATCACAAGACCCAGCAGAGGGCCAAGGACACGCCCCACAGCTCACCAGGAACGCAGAAAAGCTCAACCCGCTTTCTGCGGGCCACAGAGACTGACCGCCAGCAGCTTCCGGCGACGGCCGGAAGCCTCAGCTTGGGCCACAGGGCCCCACAGCTGATCAGCGCCGGGACAAAGATCCCTCGCCGGAGAT
>CM052705.1:116213989-116268964 GCA_028551405.1 Uromys caudimaculatus | reverse complement strand
GTACATTTATACAATGGAGTACTACTCAGCTATTAAAAACAATGACTTTGTGAAATTTGCAGGCAAATGGATGGAACTTGAAAATATCATCCTGAGTGAGGTAACTCAGTCACAAAAGAAGGAACATGGTATGTACTCACTGATAAGCGGATTATTAGCCCAAAAGTTCAGAAAGCCCAAGTTTCACTTAACAGTAACCGCTGGACTGAGAGTGAGGTCCCAGATGGAGGAGTTGGAGAAAGGACTGAAGGAGTTGAGGGAGTTCGCAGCCCCATGGAGGGGGCAACAGCGCCAATGGGCCTGACCCCCCCTCCCCTCCCCCGGTCATCCTGAAGTTTGGACCACCAACCAAAGAATACACATCTATGGACCCATGGTTCGGACCACATATGAGGCAGAGAACGACCTCGATGACCATCAGGGAGAGAGTAGAGGCCCTTGGGCCTGAGGGCATTAGAGGCCTCAGTAAAGGGGAATGTCAAGGTGGGAATAGGGGCATGGGTGGGCAGGTGGGTGGGAGGTGGAATTCCCTCATAGAGGTTGGGATGGGGAGGGGATAGGGGGCTTCCAAAGAGGAGACCCAGAAAAGGGGAAACATTGGAAATGTAAATAAAGTATCAAAAATAAAATTAAAAAAAAAAAAAAAAAGAATAGGGCTTCCACAAATGAATTTTAGTGTTGCAAACGCAACTATCATAGGAGGCCTTCATTCATTCCCTGAACTAATATTTGGCAAAACAGCTCACAGACACACACCAAACCAGACTTGGGGTCAGAAGGGACAATAGGAGGATCTGAGGAGCATCCCCTTCCTATACATATTCAGAGAAAGCCAAGATCCTGCAACCATAAAGAAATGAGCTAGGTGGGCAAGCCCTGGGGGGCAGGGAGGAGGACAGAATGTCCTTCCTTCCCCTTCCTCACACTTGTTCTTAGATTCTCACTCAGTTTCTTGGGTAGCAAATATCTACCCCCACTTCCACAACACCTGTTTTATAAAGGATCAGGGATTGTGTGGTCCCACTGGGCGTTTGCCAGTCTTACATCATTCCCCTGCCTCACACCACCTTTCTTGCCCCTCACTTCTGTGCAGGCTGCACCTGCCTCTGCTGAGAATAGATGTGACTGACCACTGGGAGAGACCATGGGACCCCAACCCTGCAAGCTCATCTCTCTGACCCCCACGAATATATTTTAATTGGCTAATATGACAATTTGAAAAAGATATATGACAGCATCCTAAACATAGTGTTAGCATCAAAGGAGGGGTGTACAGATAACATTCACACCACAGAGCAAGTTTATGGCAAAAGGCGGACAGTGCAAACATTGGGATAGGATACCCAGCTTTCTGTTCTCCAAACCTTCTGAATGTGACTGCCAGCACTACCCAGAGAGAATCGCAAGTGTTTAAATTGCAAACCATTTCTGTAACTGGTAAATCCCAAAGCAAATATGACAGACAGCTCAACTGCCAGGGATCTTTACACTGAACACCTTTAAAATAACTTAAAGTGACAAACTGCACGACTGCTAGGACTCTAGGCAAGACCATGGGCCACAGCAGATAGCTTTTCAGACTTGTACAGGCGCAGACCAGAGCCGACTCTAGACAAGAAGCAGATCTCAGGTATAAGTCTCGCTGCCTCTTCTGGGTTCTTGTCACCTCCCTTTGGAGGCAGACACTGCTATTCCAGGCCCAATCAGTTCCACCTACATCCACAGGGGAAATGGATCCTATGCTGTGACCTTATCCATAGAAGAACATAGAAGACAAGGGACTGAGGGCAGCCTCAGCCTCAGATTCCTGCCAATAAGGAAGCCAGTGAGCTTGGCAGAGGATGGTCCTGAGCAGAGCTGGTTCCCTAGCAATAGGCCATCGCTCCTAGTAGAGACCAAGGTGGACCCCATAAATCATCTCCCAGAAGCCATGATATAGACCTGTGAGGACCCTCTGGTCAAGGTAGCTCATCCCACAGCAATAGCTAAATGTAAATGAATCCTACAGCTCCATTCAAAGTGTCTGGCTATCCCATCCCTGCAGATGCTTCCAAGTCAGAGATGACACCCTCAACAAAGAGGACAGAACACCTTGAGAAAGCTCTTGTCCTTCCACACAAGTTGGAGTATGGCAGGCAGTGTTGACAATGATGTCCCTATGACTGCCTTCCTGAATCTAGGTCATACAAGGTTTGCCATGTTTAAAAAGCATCCACAGCCCTCAATTTCTGGATGAGTCCAGATCTAAGCTACCCATTGCCAGATTCACTGTATCTGACTCTCCCTTGGTCTCACCAGGACACAGTGGCTCACCCTGTGTCAACTGAAGAAGCTTAGTCACCTAGACATTTGAAAGTTGTTCTGGGTGTAGCTATGTGTATACTTTGAGTGAAATCAAAGCCCAGATGGTAAGGCTAAGGAAACCACTGTCCTGCACTGGGTCAGGCTGCACAACCTGAACAGAATAAGCAAGCCGGGAAAGGAGGGGTCCTTCTATGGTCTCCTTCTGACTTCAGACTTGAGCCTAGACTGGCCCTTCAGACTGCCACCTGCAGATCTCAGAACTCTTGGCCTATCTTTGTGTGCTAACATATGCATATATAGGGTTGGAGCTGTAGTCCAGCTTTTGCAGTGCTAGGGATGGCAAGGCAGTAAAATCAGACTGCAAGGTCGTCCTACACATATGCTCTAGAGGTCTGGAAGGACCGGCCGCAGACTACTTACTTTTGAAAATGCCCTCATGACAAAAAAAAATAGAATCTTAGTTATTACGTATGGTTTTAATAGAGTTTCATCTTTAACAGGTACATGGTAATTGTATATATTTGTGGAGAAGAATGTGCTTGGTGTGTAGGGCTCCGATCAGGGTGACCGCAGAGGCATGATTACCTCAGACATTTGTTATTTGTTAGGAACATTTAAATCTTCTCTATCAGTCATTTTTTTTTAAATGAATGAGTCTTAGATGCACTCACTCTTTTTATTTACTTTATGTACATGAGTACACTGTCGCTCTCCTCAGACACACCAGAAGAGGGCATCGGATTCCATTTCAGATGGTTGTGAGCCATCATGTGGTTGCTGGGAATTGAACTCAGGACCTCTGCAAGAGCAGTCAGTGCTCTTAACCACTGAGCCATCTCTCCAGCCCTCTACCAGTCATTTTGAAAGACTGAATCATTGTCAACTCTAGTCCCGACACTGAGCTAGAAAGCATCAGGAGTTCTCTCCAATATCTCTCCCTGTACCTGATAGCCACCCTCTCCTCCTGAGCTGGAAAATGCCAGTTTTGTCTCTCCCAACTAGCGTAGTACCTGCCAGCCCCCACCTTCTACTTAGGTGCCCCCATAGTTTCTCCAGTTGACACAGGGTGAGCCACTGTGTCCTGGTGAGACCAAGGGAGAGTTCAATGCAGCAAATATGCCAATGTGTAGCCTCGATCTGGACCCATAGATCCAACTCAACTCCTTTGAGATCAACAATTTAGGTTTTATATATAAAGGATAATGTGTGCTATTATTCTTTCTGTTTCTGGCTTATTCCACTTATTTATAATGTACTTCGGTTCCATCAATACTACTGAAAATGAAAAATCAATATCAGCAAAATGATATTCCAGTGTGTGTATATTCTGCAATTTTTATTCACCCACTTATTGGTAGACACCTAAGTTATGTGCCTTGGCTGTTGTGAATAGCACCACCATAAATATGTAACTCGGATGTCTTTATGCATACTGATTTCAGTCCTTTAGCACAGCCCCAGAATAGCTGTGTTATACGGCAGAGCCTCTGTGCTATTCCCCATGATGGTTGTACTGACCTCCATGAAGCTTCTCCTTTCTCTACATAATCACCGGTATTTTTTTCATCTTTTAAAAATACTTTATCGGCATACATTCATAGTATAAAACAGTGTGGTTCATTCTGAGACTTTCACGCCTGTATCGTATAAACCCTGAATCCATGCATTTCCCTATGATCCACATTTGTCCCCCCTCCCTTTCCACAGCTCCAGTTCCTCATCTAAAATACTCCATTTTGTAATTTCGTGTCTTATTTTGCTTAACACCTTGATCTCTAGTTCCATCCATTTCCTGCAGGGGACATAATTTTTCATGACTGAAAATCACTCCTTTGTGGATACTTACAATATTTTCTTTATACATTTATTTTCATCTTTATGATAATAGTCATTTTAACTTCAGTGAGCTGATTTATGTCCTAGTTTGCTTCCTACTGTTATGATAAAGACAGTCTGTCACTGAGGGAAGCCAAGACAGAAACCCAAGCAGGGCAGGAACCTGGAGGTAGGAACTGAAGCAGAGAGCATGGAAGAGCACTGTTTACTAACTTGCTCTGCTTGGCTTGCTTAGCTTACTTTATTATAATACTTAGAAGCACCTACTCAAGGGTGGCCACTGCCCATAGTGTACTGGGCCCTCCCATGTCAATCATTAATCAAGAGAATAGCTATAGGCTTGTCTACAGGCCAACCTGACACAGGCATTTTCTCAAACAAATGTCCATCTTCCCCAATGATTCTGCTTTTGTCAAGCTGACAGAAAAATAACCAGAAAGATAACTCATGTGCTTTATATTCTTGGGGCTGGGAATTAATCTCATGAGTTTATTCATGTGAGGCCAGAACTTTGACATCTCCAGTGAGGCCATTTCACAGTGGCTTTGATTTGCATTTCATTGACCATTAGTAGCATTTTGTTATATACTTCTTGATCATGTGTATATATTTTCCTCAAGAAATCTGTGTTATATTCCTTCTTCCCTAGGCTCAGGGAACATTGTGGGACAGGTGGCAGAAAGTTGTAAGAGCCAGAGGCAATGGATGACTACAAGGAAAGTGTTTTCCTAGACACAGCAGAGGAATTGTACATATGGATCCTCAGCTGTAGTGACAGCATGTACAAGACCTACATAAACACAAGCCAGACAAAATTCTCCACATGAGGAGAAGATGTGGTCATCTCCTACTGAGACACAGTGGTGACTGGTAGCTGCTGAGAGAGAAAGATTTAGTTCTTTTTTAAGTGTATGGCTCCTGGTAGGTTTACCAGGCTCCAGCAGAAGGCCACATACCCAAAAGCATATGGGTAACAGAAACTGGACTTGATTGCATGGGTTTTCTAATTTTTTTAATAGAGGGTTGGGGAAGCAGGGAATGCTGGGAAGAGTTGAGATGTGGGGTGTATATTACTAAAACATACTGTATGAAGTTCTCAAAAAAACTAGTTAAAAGAACTAGCCAAAAAACCAATTAAAAAAAATACAAGAAATGTCTAATTAGTTTGTCCATGGGTCTTGTCTTCTTATTTTTTGTTATTTGCCTTTTAAGGTCCTTCCTTATACGCTGGAGATCATCATTCATCAAGTGGACAGTTTGCACCACTGTCTCTTCACTCTGCAGACTGCTCGCCTGTGTCCATGCTATGAAGTACTTACTCCTTTCTTCCAGGAGTTTCAGAGCTCTGTGCCTCACATTAGGGTCTTTGATCCATTCGAGTTGGGTTGTTTGCAGGAAGAGATGTCTGAGTCACTTTTGACCAACTAACTACATGATTTCTGGTGTCCCCAGTGCCATTTACTAAGGAACCTGTCCTTTTCCAGTCTCTATTCTTTTTCACTCATCTGAAATTACTTATTGCATGCTGCAGATAATATGCACATAAGAGAAATTATTTCTACCATTCTATAATCAAATAATAAAATAATTCATTTAATCATTTTAAGGCCAGTTACTTTTGAAGCCACGGCATATAGCAATAGTCAGGAAATGTAAAAATGTTAGCCGATGAAATAAACTTCAATTTTAGATCAAATGCCTTGGAAATAACAATGACTCCAAGATACATCAGTGTTCAGGTGGTGTTACTATCTGAAGCAAGTCCTCTTTTTCATGATGGAAGTTCAGCATTATTAACTTGTTGACAGCTGATAGATACAATGTGATTCTAACCATATCATGAGCAGAGTGTGCATCACTACCTCTGATTTATCCACATAATGAGACTAGTCCTCCATTTTAGCCTAAAAAATTCCCTCTTAAAGCAAGTTGCGTTTAGCATTTCCAGAAGCCGGTCAGTCTCTCTTCTTAGTGCCGTTGTTTGTAAACACACAGACTTATTTCTGACTCGTGTCAGTACCAGGTGGGGCTTTGGCTGCAACAACCTTCTACTGTGCTTTCAGATCAGGATCTGCAATGCCCTCTAGCTTTGTGAGTTTGCTCAGGGCTAACTATTTGGGGGTCCTTATGTTTCCCTATAAATTTTGAGGGTTTTTTTTTATTTATGTGAAAAATAAATAAATATAAAAATTTGGATTTTATAAGAATTGCATTTGATCTGTAGACAGCAGTGGGTAATACGCACATTCTTAATAATATCAATTCTTCCTACTCATGAATATGGGCTCTTTGTAATTGCCCTTAACTTTTTCATAAATGTAGAGAGCATCCTATTCCTAGGTTAACTTCATTTTTAGAAGCATATTTGTAACTATTAAGATTGTTCTATTAATTTACTTTTTAATAAATGTATCATGTGTTTATCAAAAAGCTACTAAATTTTATGTTGATTTTCTATTTTGCAAACTTAGTGAGTATGGTGGGTTGAATGGGAATAATCCCCCTAGGCTTTGGACCCTAGTTAGCAGAATAATTCGGGAAAGATGAGCTATGTGGTCTAGCCAAAGTGTGTATAGCTGTATTGATTGAAGGAAAGGTGTCACAGGGGGTGGGCTTTGATGTTTCAAAAGTCCATGAAAGTCCATGTCAGGCCCAGGCTCCTGTTTGTCTTCTCTCTCTTCCTCCCCACCTCCCTCAAACTAAAGGATCAGATGTGAGCTCTCACTTACTGCTCCAGCACCATGCCTGCGTGCCGGCTACGGTGCCCCCTGCCATGATGTTCATGAACTACCCTATGAAACTTAAGCAAGCCCCCAATTAAATACTTCCTGTTATAAGCTCCCTTGGACATAGTGTCTCTTCACAGCAATAGAACGGTAGCTAAAACAGAAGTTGGTACCAGGGACTAGAATATTGTTGTGATAGGCCCAACCATGCTGTTGTTTGGAGAAATATGAAAAAATTTTAATTAGAAAGTGGTCGGATGCTATATATAACCAGGGCTTAATGGGTCATGCTAGTAGGAACATGGAAGATGGTATGGCTGAGTTTAATGCATACTATGGAAGCCCAACTCAAGAGGTCTCAGATGGGAAGAATATTACCAGCTGACCTGGAGGCCATTGTTATGATATTTTGGCTAAGAGTGTGGTTTACTTCTACCCTCAAAAAAAACTGAGCCAGGCAGTAGTGGTCCGTGCCTTTAATCCCAGCACTCGGGAGATGTTACACAGAGAACCCCTATCTCAAAAAACCACACACCCCCCCCAACAAAACCCAAAACTCTGCCTGAGGCTAAACTGAAGTTCTTTTGGATTAATGCCATAGACATAGGAGATTTCAAAGCAACCTAATATCGACTGTGTCTCATATATGTGTCTTTATATTCATAAAGACTCTTATGCAGAACTACAATAAACAGGAACAAGTGCAGCCAGGAAAACACAAAATGTACAGTTTGGTGACTATTTTGTTTCCCCTTCTGAGTGAGACTCATGAATCCTCCCTTGGACTCTCCTTACTATCCAGTTTCCTTGGGTCTGTGGATTCTATCATGGTTATCCTGTACTTTATGGCTAATGCCCATTTATAAGTGAGCACATACAATATGTGTTTTTCTGGCTCTGGGTTACCTCACTCAGGATGATATTCTCTAGTTCCATGAATTTGCCTGCAAAATTTATGTTTTTGTTTTTAATAGCTGAATAGTATTCTGTTATGTAGGTGTACCACATTTTCTTTATCCATTCTTCAGTTGAGGGACATCTAGATTGTTTCCATTTTCTGGCTATTATGAATGAAATTGCTTTGAATGTATTAAACAAATGCCCCAGTGGCATAGTGGAATATCTTTTGGGTGTATGTCCAGGAGTGGTATAGCTGGGTCTTGAGGTAGAACGATTCCCAATTTTCTGAGAAACTGCCAAATTGATTTCCAAAGTGGTTGTACAAGTTTGCACTCCCACCAGCAATGGAGGAGTGTTCCTCTTGTTCCACATCCTGTGGTAGAAGAGATAAGGAGAGGAACAGGGGTGGCAATCAGATTGGGGCACAGGAGAGAGCTGGGAGTGAGAATGGAAATTGGTGGAGGACATCTCTGGAACTAGCTGGAGCCCTGGAATGGGGAAGGTTATGGGGAGTCTATGGTAGTGACCCTAGCTGAGAGTGCTACTGGTGGGGGATATAGAGACTGAAATGGCCATCCCCTGCAGTCAGGCAGGACCTTCCAGAGGAGGGAGGGGGACATCAACCCATCCACAAAACCTTCAACCCAAAATCTGTCCTTCCTACAAGATGTGTAGGGATAAAGATGGAGCAGAGACTGAGGGAACAGCCAACTGATGACCGCCCCAACTTGAGACCCAACCCCTGACACTATTAATACTATTCTGCTATGCTTGCAGAAGGAAACCTAGCATAACTGTCTCCTGAGGGGCTTCATTCAGCAGTGGACAGAGGCAGATGCAGAGACCCCACAGCCAAACATCAGGCAGAGCTCAGGGAGTCTTGTGTAAGAGTGAGGGATAGAACTGAATGAGCTAGAGGGGTCAAGAACACCATAATAAGACCTACAGAGTCAACTAACATGAGCCCATGGGGACTCACAGAGACTGAATCATCAACGAAAGAGCATGCAGGGGCTGAACTAAGGCCCCCAATACATTTGTAGTGGATGTGCAGCTTGGTCTTCATGTGGGTTCCCTACCAGTTAGAACCGGGGCTGTCTCTGACTCTCTTGCCTGCCATTGGATCCCCTTCCCTTACCTGGACTGCCTGGCTAGGCCTCAAGGGGAAAGGATGTTCTTAGTCCTGCTGAGACTAGATGTCCCAGGGTGGGGAGGTACCCAAGGGGGGCTTCCTCTTCTTTGAGGAGAAGGGTAAGGGGTAAGGGGGGAGGGATTTGTAAGGGCAGGACTGGGAGAAGAAGTGGGAGGGAGCTTCGATCAGGATATAAAGTGAATAAAAAAATAGTTGAAAAAAAAGTACAGTTTGAGAAGAAAAAAGAAAGAGAAAGAATAAAATGTAATATTGAAGCCAAGTCCTGTGCTCAAGGAGAGGAGAGGCTGAAAGAAAAGCCTAATGCCGAATGGAGCGAAGTGGGTGGTACCCTCAGGGCGAGACCCCACCATCTAACCCTGCAAACTAAGAAAGGAAAAGGCCTTCACCTACAAAGTATCAACAAGTCAAGGTTTGCTTAAATGCAATCCCAGGAGGAGGACAGATTCCATTGCAAACAAGCAGAACTTGGCAGCTCCAGCCACATGGTGGTTCTGAATTTAAGAGTCAGAAGGACACAGGAAAGGGGCTGTAGAATCCTCCTTTACAGTTAAGGAAAGAAAACTAAAGCCAGGCTGGTGGTAGCCATGGTTTCAACCATTCTTGAAACCATGAGCCAAAAGAAATCCTTTTTTCTTTCAAATTATTTCTTTTAAACATGTATCACAACGACAAAAATAGGAATACCCTGGCCTCCATAATTTGGCTCACAGCCATAATGGCCACTTCCTAAAGGACTGCACCTGTTCTAGCTCCTGCTACATACCCAGAAAGACAGAAAAACACACAGATAAACAGATATACATAGACACAAAAATAGACATATAATTCACACAGACATACTCAGACATGCAGACAACACAGAGAGACACATGGACACACAGACATGGAGACAACAAATAGTGGTAGGGAAGTCCCTGCATGGCCAGAGGTCATTGTGTGAAGCTGTAAAAATGAAGCCTGAATTGTGTTAGATACCCCAAGATACTGGAGATGCCTACTGAGGAAAGCTACAGTCAGGGTGTAGAATCATCCCAAAAGAGAAAAGTGTGTTACATTCAGAAAAGCTGGAGAGAGTGGGATGTTGGATGAGCCATCTAAGGCAGAGTTTAGAGTTTGCCCTGCTTCGTTTTGGTCTTGCTTTAGTCCAGTATTTCCTCACCAGACTCCTTTTCCTGTCTTCTGGAATGGTCATGTATATTCTGCACCATTGTGTGGTGGAAGTATGTAGTTGGAACCACTGCCCAGTTTGATTTTTAATAAAAGCAGGCCCTCCCATCTGATGAGTTTCCCCATGTACCTCATTGGCAGAACTTCCCAGGGCATCAGGTCCATGTTGGGTGCTGTGTTCACGAGGCTTTGGTGCCACCAGCTCTGGGTGGATGAGAAGTCCAAGCACAGAACTGGAAGGCCAGAGAGAGGCAGGATGTCTGTGGGACTCAGTGTTGTCGGGTTCAAATCTGACATAATTTGGGACTAGGCAATTGAAAGTTCTGAGTTCTTGCCTTTCAAGCAATGTCCATTCCCACGGGCAGACCAGCCAGACACAGCATCTATGGTGCCTGGTCTGGTTTGCAAAGATAGAGAGGAGCACACAGCATTCCTATCTGGAAATGTTATTCAGCGATGGAGGGGCTGAGAGTTTCACCTGACAGTTTGAATATGAAGGGTTCCCTAAAGGTTCATGTGTTGGAAGCTTAGTTCTCAGCTGGCAATTTTAATCATTGAGGGGTAATGGGACCATAAGAAAGCTGACCTCACCAAAGGATCAATACTTTGATGGATTCACAATTAATTGGCATTATTGTGTAAATAAGGGGTGGGACCTTGTTGGAAGAAGTAGGTCAGTGTAGACATGCCCTAGAAAGACATATCTTGCCTCTTTCCTTTCTCCCTCTGTTTCCTGGTTGCCATGAGGTGAGGAGTCTTGCCACATTCCATTACCATGATATTCTGCCTCATCTCAAGCTCAAAGAATGCATCCAACCATTCTTGAAACCATGAGCCAAAAGAAATCCTTTTTTCTTTCAAATTATTTCTTTTAAACATGTATCACAATGACAAAAATAGGAATACCTTGGTCTCCATAATTTGGCTGACAGCCATAATGGCCACTTCCTAAAGGACTGCACCTGTTCTAGCTCCTGCTACATACCCAGAAAGACAGAAAGACACACAGACAAACAGATATACATAGAAACAAAAATAGACATATAACTCACACAGACATACTCAGACATGCAGACAACACAGAGAGACACATGGACACACAGACATGGAGACAACAAATAGACAAGCGCACACACACACACACACACACACCAACAGACAGAAACATACAGACTTGCACATACACAAAGACAGATACACAGAAATAGATAACAACCACACTCATACACAGTAACATGTAGATACACAGACATGCAGACACACAACAATAGGCATACATAGATATTTAGACGCAGAGAAATACACAGAGACAAGCATACACAGACACAGACCTCACAGAACAACATTCCGTTTTATTTGTCTAGAATGTGGTGAGCCCTACCAACTCCTGCCAAGTTCTTCTTGGATCATCTTCTAATCAGGTGACAGCAGATCAGATGGGTGATGGAGTACCCCCACTTGCTCCTGGTCTGGAATCTCTCAGCCCACACCCATCTCCCAGATACAGCTGAAGCAACCACATCCTGCTCCACAGGCAGCCTTTGGTGCCAAATGGATGTTTAACTATGCCAATACCTCTCTGGGGAAGGCTCCCACAGTGCCTGTGATTAAGCAGCAGCTTCCAGGGGCATGATTTCCTCCTTTGCTAATAACTTTGTGCTCCGCAGGCTCTGCAGAGACAAGAGCCACCTGAGTCTGAACAGGCCTGGGGGCCAAGCTCCTAAGCATCACAGGGCCTGGTAGCTCTGGCAGGAGCCCTGATTGCTTTTGGGCCTTCTTCCCAGAATCCTGAATAAAACAATAGACTGTGACCAGTGGGGTAGGCCTGGACTCAGAAGGGAGTGACCACTGCCAAAGCCTTGGCAGAGGAAGGTTGACATACAAATGTGAAGGTTGAAATACAGAAAGCTTAGGCAGAGCAGGGCATTAAGAATAGTTCAGTGAAGCCAGAGCACTCCGGAAGGTATCAGAGTCTAATGAACATTTCAGGGTATTGGAGGCATAATGCTTTTGTGCACTGTGTGAAGGTTCTCCGTGCACTGTTCAAATGCGGTTTCTCTGCCTTCATGTCTTGTTTCATCTGGACACAACATAGTAATGCTTATGTCTAGAATCTCCTGTCTTGGGCTAGAGAGATGGCTCAGTAGTTAAGAGCACTGACTGCTCTTCCAGAGGTCCTGGGTTCCATTCCTAGCAATCACATGGTGGCTCATAACCACCTGTAATGGGATCCGATGCCTGAAGACAGCCACAGTGTACTCATATTCATAAAATAAATTTTAAAAAAACCTCCTGTCTCAAGTTTGTATAAACAATTCTTACCATTTATTCTCTGCCTTGTCAATAAACGCTGGTCACCCAGAGGCTGAGCAGAAGAGATAATAGGGTGGGACTTCCGCCAGCCAGGAGAAGGAAAGAGAGAGAAAGGGAGATTCAGATTAGTCATGAGGAGGAAGGAGAAAAGAGTTCCTGGGAGTTTAGCAGCCAGGGAAGGCCTATTTGCAAGTATTATTGGGATCATGGCTGGAAAGGTAGCCAGATTATTTTAGGGTATTAAGATAGACTGCCCAGGTACTGAGATGAATCTTTAAAATAAATCTTTTTTTTCTATATTTCTCACTTATATTGCATTTTATTTGTCTTGTGTGTATGTGACTTGAGCATACAACAATTAGTTATGTGAACCTCAGGGATCAGACTCAAGTCTTCAGACTTGAAGGAAACTGCCTTCACTCTGAGACAGCTGTTTCTGTAGCAGTGCCTCCCAAGTATAAAAAGAAACTCTCTATAAGCTAAAATAAATCGTTTTATTTTATCCTGGGATCTAGCCAAGATAAAGAAATACAGCTGTCGTACTAAGTTACTACATACATTTATATTAAAAAATAATTCATCTTACAGAGTACACTTCAAAATTATGAATTTGTAATGTCTGCTGTCACAGAAAACCCAGTGGCCTCAGGAATGAGAGACGAGGATGGGCCTGGTAGACACACCAGATGGATCTTCACTCAGCACCATTCTGCCAGGCCAGCAGCTCTGGCAGTTATACATGGTCTTACTGAAGCAAGGAACTTCTTAAAGACTAAACAGACCAGCTAGAGTGGGATTTCGTTCTCCTTACAAAACAAGCTGGAGTCTTTTCTGAGTCTCCGTACACTCTGATTCTGACTCACACCTACCTATCCATGTGGCCTAGGCAATACTTCAGGCCTGCGAGGTGCCTGGTTAGGGCACTCCCCTCTCATAGCTGCCCCTGATGCTCATGTGACTAGGCACGTCACATCATGGAGTCCTCCGGCAGGCAAGATGCTTTTGCACAGAGGTGATGGCAAGGTAAACACCAAAATAAGACCTTCAGAGACCTCAGTTCACCACCATGCTTGCCTTCTGGTTGCCTACACTGGCTGAAGCCCCACAGTCTCGAGGAAGCTCTGAGATGGTGGGCTATATGAAGCCATCGGTCTCCTTGCACCTCTCCTGGGCAGCACAGTAGAGCTGGCCCTGCTGGCTGGGGCATGAGTGAGCTGGCCCTGAAGGTATGAGAGCAGGAGAACTAGCTCTGCCCTTTGCTGGCTGCAGCATTGGGTGAGCTTGCCAGGGCAGTGCTGGAGAGCTCACCCTGGTAGTGTGGGTGCTGGAGAGGGGGTGAGCTAGACCAGGTCTAGATCTAGGGCTTTGAATTGACCAATCCCAACATCTACACTATCTTTGAACTGCTGGAGCATGTGATCTGGTCCTGCAGAAGGATCTCCAGGGCACAGAGCAGCAATAGGATGTCAGAGAGGAGTCCCAGTGAGAATCAGTATTTATAGTGTAGCAGAAGTCAGAGGCCTTGAGCCAGATCAATGACTCGTTGCAATGAACATTTGCAAGTAAAGATGTGTGAACAAAAGGATATACTGTGGGACACATTGTGACATACTATAGCTTCTACGATGAGATGTTCTTTCTTTGGGGGGGGTACAAGAGCAGAGGTCAGGTACAAAGGGATGGGGAGATGAGAATGATTGGGGTACATTATGTAAAATTCAAAAAGAATTAATAAAAAGTTAAAAAGAAAGAAAGAAGGAAGGAAGGAAGGAAGGAGGAAACTTCGATATATGTCCCATAACATCCAAGGTCATTTGTCCTGGAGGCATCATGGCTCAGATAAAAAGAAACCCACAGATGCAGCAGTAGTTGTTAAACTCAGACATTCCCCTGGAGGCTGGAGGCAGAGGTGAGGCGCTTGCTATCCTTAGGTGTCTTCCTTGTGATAAGGAGTCTGGCAGCTCCCTGTAACTTACAGCAATCCTGAATGGTACTTCCTTCATCACAGGCCCAACCTCAGAGTTTATCACCTCCTGAAGACACTACTCCCAGATGCCATTCCTTGGAGTTAGGTGTGTTTGAGGGGACACTGTAACAGGAAGAGATGACGGCCAGCCCCATTCTCTATCTGTCCTCTATGTGGAAAAAAGCATACGAATAAAGCAACCAAAGCAGCCAGTGGAATGTAGATCGATTCAGTGACCCCCAGAGCCAGCCACATTCAGACTCTGCTTGTCTCCAGCATAAACAGCCATGTTAACATCACTTATTATTAATAGACCATTTAGCACTTAAGAGAAGCAGCTCCTATTCTTATGCAAAGCCAATGTACTTCTGGGAGCCTGAAGAAGTGTGTGTGGAGTTGATCCGTGTAAAAGAAAACACTTCATGAGGAAGACCACTCCTCAAAACACACACACACACAAACACATGCACACATGGCACACACACATGCACATGCACACACATGGACACATACACAAATAAATAAATGAAAATATAATTCTTTGGGGACAAAGGCAAGGACAGAGTAAACAGGATACCCAAGAAACTCCTCTATAAAACCATGAGGTTCAAAGGTTATGTCGTCATAGACATGACAGAGATCTGATTCAGGCCTCCATGAACCTTGTAGTCAGGGTCAAATTAGGCCTATCTGCAACCTGATCCACACAGCCCATGGGCAGTCACACAGATATATGGTCACAACAGAATGGAGAAACAGCATTATATGCAGTCACACCTAGAAAGAAAGAAAGAAAGAAAGAAAGAAAGAAAGAAAGAAAGAAAGAAAGAAAGAAAGAAAGAAAGAAAGAAAGAAAGAAAGAAAGAAAGAATATCTATTATAAATAAAATTGGGGAGTGCACTGGCATGGAAAAGCAACAGGATCCATCTGAGGAGAGATGGGTCTTTCAGGAATACAGTTGGGACTCTTGACCACAGATACCACCCGACATTGGCACTTCCATGGCTAAGCACCAAGATGAGAGCAGACACTTTACCAGAACAGTGACTTCCCTCAGAACTCCAGAGAAGGTCTTGGTTCACTCTAAATGAGATCTAAGCACTTTACCACAAACAGTATATCCAGGAAACCCAAGAACAGTCATGGAATGGGACCCTCTGTCACCCTGACATGCTCTCTCCACACAAAAAGGAAGAATAGATTTATCTGAGCATGAGTGCTACCACCACACCATACATGAGTAAACCAAGACACAGAACTGCTGGGTAGCACGCCCCAGGCCTAGGTGTTGACCATGGGACTGCCCTGAATCTTGACCATTTCCTTTCCTATAAATAAATAAATAAATAAATAAATAAATAAATAAATAAATAAATAAAGCATATCTATTATAAATAAAATTGGGGAGTGCACTGGCATGGAAAAGCTCTGTTCAAATATTAGTTCCCAAGGGACCAAAATCAGTGAGGGGGTCCTGGTGACTAGGATGTTCTCTGGCCCCTAGGCCATTCGTGTAAGCTACTGGCTGACCTGATCCCAGCTCTAAGACACAGTGCAGCACCTCAGCCCCTAAGTCAGTGGGCTAAGTTGGAAATAAGTTTGGGTTTTGAAAAAAAAATAAGTCTAAAGGAAAAAGATCGTTTTATCTCCATCAGCTTGCTCTAGTGGGAGGCAGGTGTAAAAATACTCTTTCCCTAGGATGTTCGATGCTGTCCTCTGTTTCAGCTCCCCACACTCTCAGTGCCTGTCCATGCATGGAGACCATCAGAAGTCAGAGGAAATCTTATGGTTCCCAGAATACAGGACAGCTGACACCCCATCTGCCCGTGGTTAAATGGTCTGGACCGTCTACCAGATGGTACATCTAGCTGACAGCTAGAGAATTCCTCTACTCCACACCTCATCACTGTGACCAACAGGCCTGACAAGGCTAAATGTGGTAACATTTCTACACGTCACACAAAATCTATTAGCTATCACACAGGCCACACTTATTTGGGGAAAGCTTCTCATTGCTGCCATGTAAAATGTCAAAGCTAAAACCTGGCAGGTCTGTGTGGGTCTTGCTCATTAACAGGCATGGAGGCTCCTGCCACACGACGACTGGCAAGCAGGTCCCCGGTGAGGCCACAAGTTAATTAGCAGAGAGGAAGTATATACCTCTGAGGAGACATGCCCAGGACATGTGGGAGCCATATGCTATAAAAGGAACAGACAGTGAGGATGAAGCTTTGGGAGAGGCTCTGCAGAGGATACAGGTGACACCTATCCCATGGGAAAGGTCCCCAGGGTAGAAACAGCTGAGGTAGGCCAGTCCCCCAGCTCCGTACCCTTGTCCATCTGTGCCATGCAAGTGTGTGGGACTGCAATGAATAATCTTGGTTGTCAACTTAACCTAGAATCAACTAAAATGCAAGTATCCAGGAGCTCCTGTGAGAGACTTGAGGAACTTTCTTGTTCGAATTATTTGAAATGTGGAAGCCCCCCCCCCTTGTGTGGAAAGTGTATACAATGGGGGAGCTTTTGCTGCTTGCCTGCTTTCCTTCACTCGTGCTGGCAGGCTCGTCTAGCCTGTAACTGCATTGTTCCTTTACAATTTTTAGACACAGCTACTTTAGATTTCCGACATAGACTGGAAGCCAGCAGCGCTCCAGAAACCTCCAGGCCTTTAGTGCCAGATTGGAACTTCTGAGATATCTGGCCTCGAGGACTGAGACAGTCTTGTATGTGTGAGACAGCCCATGTTGGATTACCCAGACTATATCCTGTATGTCTAAAATCCTATCCATATTGTGGTAATTTGAATGAGAATGGCTCTCATAGACTTACATACTTGAATTCCACAACTTGGTGGAACTATTTAGGAAGGATTAGGAGATGTGGCTTTGTTGAAGAAGTTGTGTCATTGACAGTGGGATTTGAGGTTTCAAAAGCTCACATGATCCTCTCTCTGCCTTGTGATTGTGAATCAAGATGTGAGCTCTCAACTGGGCCTTCACTCTGCCATTATAGAGTCTAATCCTCTGAATCCGTAAGCCAAATTAAATGTTTTCTTTTATAAGTTATCTTTACCATGGTGTTTTATCACACCAATAGAAAAGTAACAACGTTACTCAAGTGTGTATACATGTGTGCATGCTTGCACACACACATGGGGGGGGGGAGAGAGAATAAGAGAGTGAGTGAGAGAATGAGACAGAATGAGAAAGAGAGAAGAGAGAGAGAGAGAGAGAGAGAGAGAGAGAGAGAGAGAGAGAGAGAGAGTTAGTTCTGTTCATTTAGAGAATGAACCCTCATTAACACAGGGGTAGAGTTAATCATCAACCCAACCTGCAACTCTGCAACCCTGGTATGGAAGAGGAAACAGCAGACAGTCCTAAGCACATGTGTACAGGGAGGGACAGAGCTTTCTCCATGAAACGCCAGTTTTTACCTACTCTGTGTCCCATGGAGGGGACAGCCAGGAAAAGCCAGCCTCTGATGCAGACTGTTTTCTGGAGCTATGTGGAGGAACACAGCTGTTCAAATGCTGGGGCTAGAACTCCAGAGTTCACACAGGTTGAGACAAGAGCTCTACCACTGGGCAAGGCCAGCTCACAGGCTTTCGCTAGAGGAACATATCCTGGACTGCCAAGCTTCAGGCGTGGCTGGGCCATCCATATACTCCTGACTCACTCCTCCAATTTACAATAAGTGGATCCTTTCTAAGATCCTCTCACCTGCATCCTTCAGTGGCAGACACTCAGCTGGCCACTGATCCTAGTTCTCCTACCTCAGACTGTAGTATATTCCAAGTGTTTCCACCTACATCTCTATAATCTTTATAGTGTTATTAATTTTTTGCAGTTCTGGATATTTCCAGATGCTTAGCCAGAACCAGAACCCTGCAAATAAAACACAGGAATCTGGAGAAGTAGACCCAGAGATTCCAGACCCAGATGAAACCTAGAGGGCACTATAGTTTCACCCACTACTGTGGGGTCTAGGCTATGAGTTAGAAATCTCTTCCTTCATGTCTATGAGGCAGTCTACCAACTGTGCAGCCAGTAAATGCAGACTGAGGTGAGATGATAGACACACTTATCTGCCTCCAATCCTCAAGATCATAGACACTCTTATCTGCCCCCAATCTACAAGATCATAGGCACACTTGTCGGCCCCCCAATCCACAAGATCATAGACACTCTTGTCTGCCCCCCCAATCCACAAGATCATAGACACACTTGTCTGTCCTCGACCCACAAATCATAGACACACTTGTCTGCCTGCAATCCACTCAGAATTTTTCCTTCTAACCTTCCCTTTTGTGAGTTTCTCATCTTCAGCATTTTCTCATAGTGATAAGAAACAATCCGCAGAGTTTGTAATGTGAGTTCCACAGATGTCAGCATCAGGGACCAGGGTCCTCAAAACAGCCCCCACAGAGCAGGCAGTGCTCAGACTGGGCCTGCCCCTCCACTGAGGAAGGGTTGGTTTCTCACAAACTGTCCATGGCTTTGGTTCATTATGTGGGATGCTATGTTTGTGGTGTGTTCTACTTCATTATCAGAGCACCTGATGAAAAGCATCTCTCAAGGGTCGCAGAAGAGTCAGCCTCAGAGGTGCTGCTCTGTTCCCCATCCAGAATTCTCAAAAAGCTAAGTGATTGCCCTCGTGGTGAAAATGTCAGCCTTCCATGCCACAGTCATTCACCAGGCTTTTCTCACACAGTCAGATGAGACCTTCCCAAACCAAGATCAGTGCACATGACACCTAAGTTCTCTAACACCAAGTGAGTTAACTGTGGTCACCAAAGCAGGCACTGAGAGAATTGGAATAGAAAGGCTCTAGGGATCTTCTGAAGGCAGGAAAGGGCTCACCATGTCTGCCACACAGTGCCTGAAGGCCCCAAATCCATACTGATATTTGGTCCATTTACTGAAAACGTGTTTTTCTATGGGGCTGATTATCTGGTTCATGGGACAGCAGTATTGCTATCCCATGAGAGAAGAAAGGGCTGTGTCAAAGCTCTGATTTCCTCTCAGTAGATGCCTGGTGCTGGCGTGGATAGGGACAACCATGGCACTAAATGAAATCTCTACAGATGCAAATATCCTCCTGATGTTTACTTCAGGCTGCAACAATCAGTCATCACTCTCCCATGGACTAATGCAGTCACAGACTCTGCTCAAGAAACTTCAGACAACACACTGCAGCCATCCTTGGACTCAGTGCACCTCAATCCTGTCTGCTGTCAATATTGTCACTTCAGTGTCACCCAAATTCTTGCCTCAACATGGCCACGTTTGGTTTGTACATCAATACCTAGCCACTTGCATTGACTTTGTCACTAGTTTGCTTGCTTCCCTCCTTCCTTCCTTCCTTCCTTCCTTCCTTCCTTCCTTCCTTCCTTCCTTCCTTCCTTGCTTGTATGCTTGCTTGCTTGCATGTATGCTTGCTTGCTTGCTTCCAACTTTTGTGAACTCTTCATCTTCTTCCAACTTTCTGTAACCTGGATGTAACTGAAGTATGACTTGCCTGTTACAGACACCAATGGTGGAGATTGAAGGAGCAAAGAATTTATAATTGTCCCAAGGGACTCCAGGAGTTCTTGGTTTAATGACACTGATGAAGCTTGTAAACCTCCTGACCTGACAGATTCTGACACCATGGAAAGACAAGTGTGCCACTCTATATTACTGGCATAGCATATTCATGACACTGCTGTTGAAGGGTCCCTGTAGGCCTTTGGACCTAATCCTTACTTCCGTAAGCTACCAGTACCAGCTTATATCTCCATGAGAGCCATCCTGTGCATGTCCTGTACCTTCCCCACTCAGGCCTGAGGCACAGCCAGCATGAACCCTGTCCACACATCCCAGGACTGGTAACCCCTCCAGGGAAGGATGACCCCACATGCCCGTTGTCCCCTGCCTCCTCCTGCTGTATCTTTGATCTGAAGCTCTTCACTAACATACTGTAAATTTTCTAACATCCAGCCAGATCCTCTGGTGCTGCCTATAGAAAGAGTCCTCAAATCCTAATGTCCACTACCAGTCATAGAACTCTGTCAGGGGAACCTCAGCATTAAAATTGATTCACGTTTTGTTTTCCAGATGTACGTGACTACACTGATCTAGAGAAGCCAGTTTCTAAACAAAGACGAGTGTACACTATAGACCACCAATGCTGCCAGCACAGCTATGAGACTTGAGAATGTACGTTTATATTTTCTGAATGATTTATACTGTATCCTAAACCAAATAAATAGGTCTTGTTCTCTGACATTTTCTGAGCCGAAGGGTGGTTAAGACATTCTTAGAATCATAATCCAAATTTAAACAGATGTTAGTGTGATGGGCAGCAGAGGCGCTTCCAGTGAGTAGGAGCAGAAACATATCTCTGTACAGTGTACTCACAGAAACACTCCAGGGACAGTTGTCCTCAGGCATGATGCACTGGAGTGGTCCCTGTTGATGACAGTCACCACCCCATGCTACTCTTACCATTTTGGACTAAGCCAAACTTCAAGTGGGTAAAAAGAGATCCTGCCTTGAAATCCAGAAATACCCATGTTGGGAGCCTACAAAGGCCATAGCAATTTCTAGATACAGTTGATCGGTTAGAGTATAAGAGTACTTACGGAAATCGCCACTTTTTATAATCATTAAAAAAATAAATATTAGGACTCAGGAGATGGCAAAGTACTTTTGTACAAGCATGTGGACCTAAATTAAGGTTTCCAGCACCCGCATAAAAAGCTGGGCATGGTGGCACACACCTATGACCTCAGCACCAGGGAGGCAGACACAGGGGGTTTCCCAGGGCTTGCGGACCGGCCAGTCTAGTCAAATCAGTGAGTTCCAGGTTCAGTGAGAGATGCTGCCTCAGAAACTATGGTGGAGAAATGATTGAGGAAGACATCTATTTCAAACATAGCTTCCATAAGGTCTCATACACATGCATACATGGGTGGGGGAGGGAGAAAGAAAGGGACAGACAGATAGATAGAAATGTATACAAATGTCAACTCCAACCGCAGAGGAACCAACAGAGCCCCATACCCACACGCATGTTAGAGTTTCTCTTTGAAAACCCATTGACCACCAACCCAGAATCATGTGAACTTCAGAGCCCCTGTTTGGCCAGTTCTATAGCAAGTCATTTCACAAACCTCATTCTTGACACACTGTGGTTTGATTTATTTTGGGTACCTGGCCCTTTAAAGGATCTCTAGTTGACCCTATACCCATCAGTGAGTCCACAAAGTATCAAAAAACAAAAGCTACAATCCCTTGATACGGACGCTACTCACACTTGAAGCCTGTGCTTGATACTTTGTGTATCCTGCAGAAGTTACTAAGAATAGCCATTGCTGGGCAGTGGTGGCACACGCCTTTAATCCCAGCACTTGGGAGGCAGAGGCAGGCAGATTTCTGAGTTCGAGGCCAGCCTGGTCTACATAGTGAGTTCCAGGACAGCCAGGGCTATACAGGGAAACCCTGTCTCAAAAATCAAAAAAAAAAAAAAAAAAAAAGAATAGCTATTGATATCTCCCCACAAGTACACTCAGCTATGAGGCCAGCCAGTGCCTTGCCCTAAGCTCCTCTACATGGTGTAAGGCCATGATTTTCAGGCTTCACTTTGCCTTGAATAAGTGACTATTTTACAAGCACCTTTGGCTCATTTAGAGTGCAAACACAGACACAGAGTGAATATTACCTCACTGTGTACACAAACATACCTGCATTTCCAGCACCGCCCACAAGGTACTACCATATAAACTCATCAAAGTAGATTGAGACCCTGCGATCTCATGGATATCTTTAAACCATCAGGAAAGAAACAGGTCCAAAATTTTACTGAACACATCAGACCAAAGAAGGGTTAAACTCCTGGAAAACAGAACACACCTAGTACTGTGAAGATAACAATCCCCAACCTACCATCTAATTACCTGTATGTGCTCACACATGGATATGCACACACACAAACACACACACACACACACACACACACACACACACAGACACACACACACACACACAAGCATCTGGACACCAACAGGCAGAGAACTCCTAACTATTCTAGGAGCTTTCACTTGGCTTGGTCCTTTGTGCCTGATACAGTCTGCTCAAATTGCCATTTAATGTGTGTCTCCATTCATGTGTTGGGACTCAGTACTACATCTTGTCTCTACAACTCAGCCCTGAGGATCACCTCAAATTTGTGACTCTGTACTAGGGCTCTGCAAGGCATCTTCAAAAGGGTTGCTTACCTGCCCTGCCCTGCCCCAGACTCATCACATTTCCATCAGCATTCCTCCTCACCCCAGTGAAACCTCTGGACTCTGTGAACTCTGCTGAGACTTCTCTAACCCTTTGTGGTCATTCCCCCCCCAACACCTGCTCTCTCTCCCTCTCCCTCTCTCCCCCTCCCAACAAATTCATGTATGATCTGAGAGTTAAGACTGGGATAAAAGTACACTCACAAGTACACATGCCCACTCAGAAACAAACATACAAAATTAAAATCAAAGTAAACTTTTAAAATAGGACCCGAAGAGATGATGTCTCCATGGTTAGTTAAGAGCAGATACTGCTTACTCTTGCAGAGGACCTGAGTTTAGTTCCCATCACCCAAGCCATAACTATCTGCCACTCCAGTTGCAGGGGACCTAACACCTGCTTCTGGTCTCCATAGATGCGTGCACTCACATGTGCACATGCAGGCACACAGACACACATGAAACCATTGAAAATAAAACACATTTTTTTAAAAAAGATTGGAATAAAAGAGCCCGTGCTTGCCAAGAGCCAGCTATTATGGGAAACTGGAAATACTTGGCGAATTACAGCCAATAAAACAAGAAATTTGTGAGTTTATTTTGATTAAATAAATTCTGACATTGTGGGAAAAGACAAACGTGGCCATGCTTCTGACATTAGTTTGTCTTCAGTCATATCTGATATGGCAGCAAAAGCTGAAGCTCTGTTAGGAGGCTGCAGTGGGCCACTCTTACAAAGGTGGACAACCCACATTCCCTCAAACTCATGGTTCTTTTCAATTTGTGACAAGATCTACAAGGTCAAGGGTCAGCTTAACTCAGCTCCAGGCAGGAAAATCACAGGCTGGTGATTCCACCACAGAGGAGGGGACTTAGTGGTGCTCTGCTCTACCACACACACCGGGCAGGAACAAAACTCCACCAACTAGACCCACAGCCAGCAACAAGGGGTTTTAATCCCCCTTTCTGCCTAATGCTTCTTCAAATGCAGGCCCTATGGAGCATCCATATATACGCTCAGAGAGGAAGAGGTCTAGAGCATCTGGTCAGTTCGGTGACTTCCTGAAGCTACTGCACTGTTTACTCCCTGAGCTTAATAAGCTTTGCTGTAGGGTGGAATTCTACACCTCCCTCTATAGCATCCTGTGCTTTAATGAATTTCTCTCCAAGATGCAACGTCTTATCTCAGAGGACACTTCGACACAACACTTGTGGTACACTTCACTCGTGCTAGGCAAGTGCCCCCCATGGAGAGCCCATATCACCAACAGCATCCCCTAAGTGCTCATTCTGCTTCAGAGATCCTCACCCCTAGCTTTGCCAGCCTCTTGATGGGTCAGTTCTCACTGGTCCATCCCGCACAAGGTGGGGCACTGAGGGGCTTTCCTGCTCCCCATAGTTGCTCAGTGCTCAGCCCTCTTAAGTGAGAACCACCGGCTTATTCAGAAGAAGCGATTGTTTCCAGTACCAGATCTTCCTCCCTTCCAGGTTACAAATTGAAATGATCCACCATGCCTTCCACAAGTATACCTTCCCCTCGCTTATTCATTTATTTTGCTTGGGAAAGCAGCACATCTTGGTGTTCTGAAAGAAGTCTAGCACGTGGAATATGACAGCAGTGTGCCTGTGCTGTTCAAGGGGAAGTTTTAGGTCTGGAGTTAAATGGGTCATTTTATATAAGGTTACCTAGAACAATTTGGAACTACTTGACTTTATACTCTATGTATCTGATGTTCTTTCAGAGTTCCTACAATAAACATTTAATCATTGAACAAATCTGATGCATTATTTAGCAGTGCCGATTTAGAGCACACATATCTCTCTTTACCATTTAATGCTGACTGATACTGTCAATTATGTCATTTGCTCATACTCTAAAAGAGGCTCATGTCTAAATTACTCCCTCAAAAACCTGTGAAGAATAAGAACAGACATGATAGCCACATAGATATTTAGTTCGATTGCATTTCTACTTTCCCAGGGTGATAACAAATCAAGATATTCTTTAAGATCTACATCCTACTTCTCAAAGACACTAAACAGAAATGACCAGCCTGGCTTTGCTACAAGCTTCTGGTGTTGCCTTGTCCCTTGCCACTCCAATATTTTTAATAAACTCCTGGCATGTCCTCTGCCATGTTCTTGTCAAATGAGCTGTATACAAGGGTTTCCAGTGATGTAATTCATAGACTTCTGGTTTTGTGCTGTCACCAGTCACCAGTGACTAGAGAGAGTTAGCTTGGCTTTTTTATACTCTAAGGACAGGCAATTGCTTGAGATATAAAAATTATGGAAAACTAGGAGGACATTGAGAACATGATTCCTGCCAGACTACACTAAAAAGCCAGTCTTTATTGAGAAACATGATTTTTTCTACTTAAAAATGACCTGGTCCATGGCTAGAGAAATATATCAGTTGGTAAAGTGAAGCCCCTAGTAGCCATGTGAAAAGTCAGGCGTCATGGTGCTTTCTGTAATCCTATTGCTAGAGAGGCAAACCAAGTGGATTCCTGGGGCTCAGTAACCAGCAAAGTTCACCACCTAAAGGTGAACCTCAGATCCCAGAGAGAGACCCTGTCTAAAAACACAGTGACAACACCTGAGAAACTGCAACCAAGGTTGACATCTAGCCTCCACGAATGACCTGTGTGTGTACATGTACATGTGGGTGAACAGGCAGGCAGACAGGCAGACACACACACACACACACACACACACACATACACTGTATTGTTTCTTTGTTTGCTTAACATGTTCCAGGCCACAACTTTGAAAATAAGAGCTTACTCTTGATGAGTTAGGCCTGTCTGATTCTACCCAGTCCCTACCTCCCTGGTCCACCACCCATCCCAGTATGCCGCTGGCACATCAACCCATATCCTCATTTGTGTCTCTGACTTGCAAAGACATGACCATTGACCATAGACAGCTCAAGTGGGCTAGTAGCAACAGAACTACAGACCTTCACACCTGGTGGGGAGGGCAGAAAGAGGTGGATAAGCACAGCTCATCCAGATCCACTACTCCCATCCATAAAGTACTCTGTCTCTATAACCCTGAGGGTTCCAGTGAGTCAAGAGAGGGAGGTGGATGCTGACCCTCATCATTATTGCTTTAAGAGAAAGGCTGGCTACAGAAGGAAAGAAGCAAGAAGCAGGGCCAGAGACCAATCTAGAGTTGTGCTCAGGAATCTGACATCCCAGTAGATCCCTGTACTGGCTAGTTTTGTGTGTCAACTTGACACAAGCTGAAGTTATCACAGAGAAAGGAGTTTCAGCTGAGAAAATGCCTCCATGAGATCCAGCTGTAAGGCATTTTCTCAATTAGTGATCAAGGGGGGAGGGCCCCTTGTGAGTGGTACCATCTGTGGGCTGGTAGTCTTGGGCTCTATAAGAAAGCAGACTGAGCAAGCCAGGAGAAGCAAGCAAGCCAGTAAGTTACATCCCTCCATGGCCTCTGCATCAGCTCCTGCTCTTTGACCTGCTTGAGTCCCAGTCCTGACTTCCTTTGGTGATGAACAGCAGCATGGAAGTATAAGCTCAATAAACCCTTTCCTCCTCAACTTGCATCTTGGTCATGATGTTTGTGCAGGAATAGAAACCCTGACTAAGACAATCCCCACAGGGCTGCCTCACTCACCATGCCATCCTACATCTGAGGATCGGCCAGCAAATACTCACCTCCACTGGTGACCCATAGCAAGCACAGCCAGGCTTGGTTACATAATAGAGAATGTGTCGACCATTTGAGAGGCCATCCTTAGAGCACATAAAACCACTACAATCTAGACATGTCAAATATACTTCTAAAATTATTTCACAATTTGAATTTATCAAATGTTTACTGATAAAAAAAGAAAACATTTTATCTGCAAAGGTGGTATACTTGAGGCTAGGGAGATGGCTCAGCTGTTAAGAGTACTCGCTACTCTTCCAGAGGACCTAGGTTTGACTTTAACGCCCCCTCCCATGTTGGATTACAACCATCTGTAACTCCAGTTCCAGAGAATTGGATACCCTCCTCAGGCTTCTGTGAGCACTTGTGTGGGGCACAGATACACATGCAGGAAAAACATGCGTGCCCATTAAAAATAAAGACAGTATTCTCATATCCTCATCTTCTGTATTTTTAACTCAAGACTGAGAAATTTGCATAACCATCAAGGAAGCCATGTTTCTTATATTAAAGAGCTACAAGCTGTTGATGATGTGAAATATATGGCAAGAGAGACTGTCACCTCTCATTGTCCTCATCTGGCAATACGGTCACGTCTGCATGCTAGCTGGGGACAACTATTATTAAAATGTACCGCTTTAAAGTATAAATTACCACAACTAGTTAAGATGTAACGATAATGTCTTTGCAAAAATCTTGTCAGTTAATTCATCTGAAGTCTGGACTCTCCAACGACCACATTCTACTGCATCTGCCCACCAACTTCCAACATGGGCTAGAAAAACAGAGCTTCCAGAAGTAACAGTTGAGACTGGCTAGGAACTACAGTTTCCAAATCCTAATTTCAGGTAGCCCTCCTAGAGCATGAAGAATAGGGCGTTTGGTTCATGCACTCAAGGATAAAGTAAAGCCTTTCTATCTTTCTTGGCTTCAACTACAAGCACAGCATGTTAAGATCTCCAGGCTGAGAAGCAAGACAATCGCTCAGGGGGCCAACTTGTGCTGGACATTATCTCTTATCAGTTTGTACCCATTATTCATCCTATAGCCACACCATGCTTGAAAATTCCACCTGTGGTCTTTTGGTTAGAACATACATTTATTTATTTATGTATTTATGTGTTTGTGTATTTGTTTGTTTGTTTGTTTGTTTGATATTTATCGAGACATGGTATCACTATGTATCTCTGGCTATCCCAGAACTCACTGTGTAGACCAGACTGGCCTTGAACTCACAGAGACCCACCTGCCTCTGCCTTCTGAGTGCTGGTATTAAAGAAGTGTCCTGCCATGCCCAGCTAGAATATAGTTTTCATTTCAGTCAAACAGCACAGTGTCTGTAGCCCAATTATCCAACTTAACATGGCCTATTTTACAGATCCAAGAACCAGGAACCATGATAAAACAGGTGTGAGGATGATGTAGAGAACATGTGTGCAAAATATAAAAAATAAATGCAGATGCGAGAGTACAGGGTTAGGAGACTAGAGGGAAGAGGCTGTAGTGGAAATGAAGGGTGAAGAGGCTGGGGGAGGGGAGATATAGGTGCAAGGAGGCTGGAGTAAGGATGCAGATGTGCGGGTGCAGGTATGGGAAGCCTGGGGTGAGGAGCCAGTGCCATGATGCAGGTTTGACAACACCGCATTAAGTAAGTAGGGATAATGATGCAGATTGAGGCACCTGAGGCTTGAAAAAGATGCCCATATGAGAATCCAGGTATAAAGAGACAGGAAGGCTTCCCCAAGTCTCCTGGAGCTCTGTGTCTCACAATGACTTTCAATCCCATCTTTGATTGGGATTCTACCGTGCTGGTGGGGTAGGGCTAAATTAGCTCTACTTCAGCTAGTTTCAGACACATAAGAAAACTTCCAGGGCTCTTGGTAGAAGTAGACATGAGGTAGGAAGCCCTCTGATTGGCACTTAGGCTACTTCTCCCAAACTTTATCCTGTGTTGTCCATGAGAAGCTCTGACTGTCTCAGAGAATATGCTGGCAACTGAGCTGACCTCAAGTCACACCTCAGCCTAGCTGCTGCCATGGCTGCATTACCAAACTGTGAGAGAAGACAGAGCATCAGCAGCCTCTGCCAGCATGAGCAGCAGGTCACAGACAGCACAAGCAAGTGCTCTCACACACAAGCTGATGTGCATGGCTACTAAGCCAGGACTGGCCTACACTGCCAAGGAAGTGCACATTCCCTGTGGAAAACTGTTTTGCCTCTCTTTTAGAGTCCTTCCAACAGTTTCCAGACAAACCCTAAAGCTGCCTAGGAGGACTCTGCTCAGAAACCGGAAGATCATCCCTGGCTTGAAGGTCAAAACTCCTGTGTGGCAGGGTGGGGCTGCTACGCCTGCCTTCTTTGCACATTTCAGAAGAGGAAGTATAATAAGGGAAAGTGTAAGAATAAGTGGGTTGAGCCTGATGCATGATACATAGTGGTCCACTGTCCTCTACAAAGTTGAGAATGAATGCATAGGCGCCCTTGGAGCTTGTATGCCATCTGATGGAAACACAGCAAGTGTTTGGAAAACCAGCTTTAGGGATAGATACCTCACTATGTAAGTTTCCTTTTTATTCCTGCCACTATGGAAAGACTGAACACTTCAAAAGCAAGCCATCTATTTTCAAGATCAAAACTTCTGAAAGCAAGCATAGAATTTGAACTTATTAAATAATATAAAACCCAATGTAAAAATCACACCCGACCAAAGAGCATTTTGACAATGCCCTGGACCAGTTCCACCAGTGGCCCACATATTCCAAACACCACACAGATGGGTGATAGATGAGCCTGCCCCACTCCAAGGGCCATGGGTCAAAAGCTGTAGCCTGCTTTATTCAATTGGAGCTACATATTCTTGTGGAAGACAGTTCTGAGGACACATGTCCTATAACAGGCACTCTCCCCAACTCTGGAGATACCCACTAGGAAAGGAAGGAGGTCCATGTAAGTGACATTACAGGTCCACCATTGTCCCCCCCATACATTCCTTCACCACCTGTGTTACATTCCTTCACCACCTGTGCTAGTTACTTTATCTGTCACCATGATAAAATATCCTGACAAAAGCAACTTAAGGAAGGAAGGGCTTATGTTGGCTCTCAGTTCAAGGGTGTAGTTCATTATGGCAGGAATGTTCTAGTGACAGGTCCTTGAGGCAGCTGGTCACATTGTAGCAGCCCCTGAATACCTATATAGAACTGCTAAGGAAAGCCAACAGCCCCATATGGCACAGTTTTTTCTATGTGTATTTAATGTCTCTGTGTGCACATGGCATGTTCTCATGCATACGATGCATGTGGGGGATGCACATGCACATCTGGGTACTTTTTTATGAAGGCTAGAAGTTAGTGTTGTAGATCTTCCTTGATCACTCTCCACTTAAATATTGAGACGGGATCTTACACTGAGCCTAGGGGTCGCAAGTTCAGCTGGTCTAGCTAGCCAGCGTGTGCTAGGACCCCTAATCTCTGCCTTCTATACACTGGGATCATAGGTACACCACTATAACCATGTAGTATCTACATGAATTGTGAGGGTCTGAGCTCAGCTCATGACTGGGTGGCAAGTTCCCACTGAGCCATTCTCACCCCCACGTATGGTAATTTCTCTCTTTCAAAACCAAATTATTTTTTAAATTGTGTGTCTGTATGTAAGTATGGAAACATGAGTACAGGTTCTGTGGAGACATCAGAGCCTCTGGATCTGGAGAGTTACAGGCAGTTACGAGGCACCCAATGTAGTGCTGAGAACCAAACTTGTGTCCTCTACAAGACAAGTATTCAAAACCCACTACTGAGCCATTTCTCCTGCCCCTAGCAATCTTAAGACTGAATTTCGAAGGCAGAGCTCAACGATGTGTTTTATAACTCTGAGTATATTCTTCCCCAGCATGATCCTCTCTCACAGGACCACAAGTTATTCCCTAGAGCTGACAGGAAATAGCCTTTGCTCCCCACATCAAGCAGTGTGCCTAGAGAAGGCAAATGTCAATGCCTCAGAGACTAAGCCGCAGTGTACTGATGAGCTAATTTGCTTGTAGGGAACACTGCCACCTATCTGACCTTCCTAACCAAAGCCCAGAGCTACGGAGATGCAGGACCCAGCCTAAAAGTTCAGTTCCAGATATGGATGTCACCATTGGCTAGGTATAGGTTTGGATATGGCTATCTCAGGAAAGGTTCTTAACTCCAGCAATGGGGAGGTGCTCCCAGGAGAACCTCATTCACTTTACTTCCTGCCCTAGATATTTAAAAAGCAGCTGGCAGGGCTGTTAGACATAGCATGGATTAAAAGAAAGGGGGGAAAAAAGACCTTCCTTGGACGAACCTTCTGCACCGTTTCCAGGCAGCAGAGAAGACAGCTGTTTGGGGCCTTCTATCAACCACAATCAGAAACAGTAAGTCCAGCTGGGTCTACATTTACCAAGGTCAATTTAGAGTAATGTGGGAACAGGTGCCAGGTGCTTTTGAGTGGAGCTAGAGTTATCCACAAGGTCAGCTGTTTGCTTTCTGTGGGAGACAGAACATTTTGTCAGAAGAGATAAGACAACCTTCTGACTACTCGGGTGTAAAGCCTTTGTCTCAGGTGTGACCAGGTGAAATCTCTACCCTCTGCTTGCAGTCCTCATGTGCCTTACACACATAAAATACTCCTAAGCTACTGAGACTTGCATACACTCAGGCAATCCTTAAATATCTGCCTACCAACGCCGGAGTTGCAGTTAGCTTAGTTAACTTAAAACATTTAGTTTTAAAAAAAAATCTTTTTTACTTTTGTGATTAAGCACCATGATAAAAAGCAAATTGGGGACTTAAGAGTTTATTTAAGCTTACAGATCTCAGGTCATGCTACATCACTAAAAGAAGTCAGGGCAGGAACTCAAGCAGGGCAGGAAGCTGGAGGCAAGAAGTGAAACAGCAACCATGGAGGAGCGCTGCCTTCTGGCTGCTCCTTTTGGCTTCCTCGGCCCACTTAATATAGACCCAAGACCATGGTAGCACAGTCTACAGTGAGCTGGACCCTACCACATCAACTATCAATCAAAAAAATGTTCCACAGGCTTGCCCACAGGTCAGTCTAGTGGGTATTTTTTCAACTTAGATTCACTTTTGCCAAATGACTCCAGCTTATGTCAAATTGGCATAAAGCTCGCCTTTTACTTTTTTACTTCTTCCTTTCTGTTTGTTTGTTTGTTTGTTTGTTTGGGAACAAGATATCTCTATATATCGCTAGCTATTCTTGAACTCACTATGTAGACCAAGCTGGCCTTGAACTCAGAGATCACCGTGCCTCCGCCTCACAAGTGCTAGGATGAAAGACATTTGCCACCATGCCCAGCAACACTTCTTAATAAGACCATGAAGAGGGAAAGTCACGTGACCCAGTCCTCCTTCCTACTCTCCTCTTTCTTACTCCACATTCATAAAATAAAGAAATTGACACATGAAAGAATATACAGGAGCCCTAGAGTTGATTAGAACATCAGGCCTTGAACTGAACACTTCCACCTACCCTCCATCTGACTGACTCCAAGCTACAACCTTGGTCTTCCCAGGAGATGGAAGCCCAAAATAAAAACAGCATAGTTGGAAATCCAGAAGGTGTCTCAGGAGTGTGTGCAGGATGAGCCTAAGGCCACCCAGGAGGAAGCAGATACAGACGAAGTAGTCTCCTCTTCCTGGGGAGGGGTGGTAAAGAGACAACTGACACAGACCTCCAGTTGGTAACCTTGTCAAGCAAGTCTGCTTTGAGAAAATAGCTGCAGGCTTTGAAATGCACAGCAGGGCTCAGCCAAAAGAAGCCATTTAGAACACCTTTTTACTCCCTACCTATCTCTCACAAGGCTGACACACAGAACTGCCATCTCTGGACAGCAGTCACCTCACAGCTCCATGCTAGGGTGTCTGCTTCTGTGCAGGAGCCCCACTGTCTGGCACCTTTTTCTGCTGGAAGGCCAGAGTTCTCCACATCTGCCTGGATCACAGCACCTGAGGCTGAGGCAGACACACAGTCACCAGCGGAGCCTGCTCACAGACACCAGGCTTCAGCTCCTGAGTATGGGTGGGCTGCTCATTTCCGTAGAACC
The DNA here is from genome assembly GCA_028551405.1 of Uromys caudimaculatus. NCBI lineage: Eukaryota > Metazoa > Chordata > Mammalia > Rodentia > Muridae > Uromys > Uromys caudimaculatus. The sequence continues at coordinate 116,236,569 of CM052705.1, read as the reverse complement.
CAACAGAATGAAAATCTCCAGGCCTCGTGAGGCAAACATGGATCTGCGCTTTTGTGGGAGGAAGAATCCTTTGATTTAAAAATAAACAATCACGCCATGCAGTTCACAAAGCCAGCCGACTCCTGCCTCTGCCAGTTCTGTATCTTAGCTCTGCGTGGGCTCACTGGTGAATGAAAGCACGCGTGGGCAAGTGTGGAGGCAGGAACAAAGGGTCAGAATGAACATTCTGTGTAAAAGGTAGGCTCCAGCTTTGGCAAATTCGGGCCTGTTACTTCAGCCAGGGTTTGGCAGGGTTCTTTATCCACCTGCCCCTTTGGTGTGGAGGATATCTGAGCAAATTTACAAACAGGCCTCCATGGAATTATAGGATGGTAGTTTATGTTCAAGTCAGACCTCAGGAAGAAGTCCTGAAGATCTGGACAGCATTGGGTCCTGAAATTCCAGAGAGAGGCAGAGGATGGGAGACTGGGAGAGCAAGGACACCCAAAAATGGGAGAAATATGAAGTGACAGTCAATGGGCTATCATGAGATTGCCCTGTCCAATTAAGCTATGACTAGTCTCATAGATCATTAAGGCCATCAGGGATCCTTTCCTGCCAGAGATATAGCAGAAAGGAATGGGGGTGTCACAGTACAGGGTGCAAAATGCCACAGAGAGTAGTGTGAAACTAGGCAAGATGGAGGCTATATCAAGTATCCTCAAATGGCTCAAAGTGCTGAGACAACCCCAACTGATGGCCTCACTGACAGCTTTGGCACCATTTAAATGGGAAATGTGCCCTACTCACTCAAGGTTTCCCATGTAGGAAGAATCAGTCCTTCCATCCTGATAACTTCCAGCCCTGGTTCTAACCCATATAGGTGTTTAATGCAATGGAGGAGAAAAAGCAAACAAACAAACGAATTGTGGCTCTCCTTCAACCATCTATTCTGCAGGTCTCAACCCAAGAGTACATGTTAATAGCTAAATGAAAAACTTAATGTTGGGGTTTGGGATGGAGCTCAGTGGCAGAGGGCTTGCTTAGCAGACACAAGGCAATGAGTTCAATCCCCAGCACTGAAAGAAAAGCAAGAGAAAGAGACAACAGATGCTTCAGCTTTGCCAGATATTCCTCCTTTTGTTTCTTCAATTATGGACAATTATTTGAGTCGAGCTGTTACAAGACAAGAGCATAGCAGCAGATACCTTTCACAAAGTTTTTGACCCCATGTAGTCTCTGGTATCCTAAGAACAGGTGGCAGCACTCTGAGAGAGCCATGCAGTCAGCCCAAAGTGAGGGAATACTGGGATTGGTGCATATGGCAGAAGCCAGGTCCAAGTGCCTGGGGAACAGAGGGCTGTAATATAAAAATATTGCCTTCAAAGCATTCCTGACAAAGCCTAGATCTGTACTATTACCCCACAAAACAAACATTCCTGAGACTGGCTTATGACCCATGGTATCACAGTCAGTGACAGCATGCCCACCCCAAGATGGACAAGGGAACAGTCACTAACCTGGCCCCTCTGGCTAAGCCATTAGACAATACTTCTGCCATGTTTAGGGTGGATCAGCAATGCAGGTCACACCTTTTGATGACCAAGTTTGGTTGTTGTCAAAATTAGGCAGGTGTCCAGAATGACTTATTTCCAAACATTTCTATCTTTGGGTTACCTTTGCCAGCCTCACACCCCTAACCTTTTTCCCCTTTCTTTGTGGTTTTGGCAAAATGCTATGAGCCATCAACTACCTAGGAAAGCAGCTCCTCCCACACTATGTCCACCTCTGCTGTCCTGCTTCTCTCTGACACGTTTTCAGCCTTGTGCATGTGAAAGGTGACATCTGGCCATCTGGGTAATCAGCTCTCCCTTGAAGTGACGGGCCAGTTTCTAACCAGTAAGAAAAGAATAGGAGAGAGAAAATTGATGTATATCTTAGTCTTCTGGGTTCATCTGGGGTGAACAGGGCAAAAGGTTCACACATACACACACACACCCCGGAACACACAAGCTCCTACTGAAAGAAGGAGATGTTTAGCCACTCAGTAAGGAATAGGGCCCTGTGAGCTGGTCATGGGGAAAGTAGACTGGGAAAAAATAAAAAAGCCTGTTCAAGGAGTCTCAGGTAGTAGGCAGGGGCCTCCTTTCCATCCTAAGTATTTCCTGCAAACTAAACTAGACCCTCAGTGTGGAGAGATCAGGAAGCCAGAAGAGCCTGGGGAACCAGCCCTAAGCCAGCCAAAGGGCTGGGAGAGCAAAGCTACCTCCTTCCCTGTAGTCCCTTTCTTTGAGTTTTGCATGGTTGAAACACCTCTGAAGACCAGAGGTGGGAGGAAGGAGGTGTGGAGCCTGAGGTGAGCTTGGGCCAAGGCTGCAGCTCACCCCTCACTGCCTACCATCCACAGGCGTGCACACTCTCTCCTCTAACACTGATTGTTCTAGTCCATTATGTGTGGTAATTCTGTCCCCAAAGCCTCTTACAAACATTGGTTTTGTGGTAAATCTCCTTAACAGACAAGATTAGCAGGAGGGAGGTGCCATGTCAGAAAGGCCACCAGTTCCGCCCTCCCTCCCTGTCGCCTTTCCTTTTCCTTCCGCGTGTCAGGAAAGGAAAATGTCGGTCCAGTCTTCACCGGCAGACCGAGGATTTGGCTCGTGAGAGGGAAAAGGCAGGTGCAGCGCAGGGTAGCAGGAGAGGACAGCCTCCATGGAAGGGCCCAGCCACTCACTAAGCCACGTCCTGGCCCTTCAGGTAGCACGCGGAGCGCACGGACACACGTAGGGAACACGAGAGCAGGCAGGGCTCATAGACACTTGGGGCACGCGCAAAGCGTGGACACTCCGGGGTGCACAAACACGCGGGGCGTGGGCAACCGTATGGTTGAGCTGTCCCAGGTTCCTATTCCCTGACGCAGGAGCCCATAGCCAAAGGGGGTGGGGTCGGTCACTGGGGAGGGAAACTGAGGCGGGGGGGGGGCGAGACCCGCCCCACGTAGCTGGCGAGGACCGGAAGACGCACGGCGGGCCCGCGGGCCCTGCGGCTGCGCACGGGCACACAGAACCCAGCGCCTGCTCCCATCCCGGCGCCCCTCACTCACCCAGGCGCCCCGGGAGCTGCCGGCCTCGGGCAGACGCGGGGGCGGGCAGAGCGCGAGGCAGTGGCGGCGGCAGCAGCAGCAGCAGCAAAAGCGGGAGCGGCGGCCCCATCCCCGCAGCCGGTTGGCGCTCAGTCCATGGCCGCGCGGGAGCTAGGACCGATAGGGACTTAGCGAGGCGGCGCCAGCTCCTTTTGCGGCGCTCTCAGCGCTCCTGCGGCGGCGCCGGCCGAGCTTCAGCACCGGACAGCGCCGGCGGCCCCACCCCACCGCCGGTCCCGCCCATGACCACGCCCTCTGTCAGCCATGCACGCTCAGGCACGCCCACCTCGCGAGGATGAGCAGGAGGTGCTCGCTCCCGAGAAGCGGGCTCTAGCACCGCAAGCTGTGGTCCCTGCCGCCTGGGGCCTTCGAGGGTCACCCTGCAGTGTCAAGATGAGTTTGTGGAGAGAGGACACTTGGAAGTGTGGTTGTGCTGCTGAAACACCAAAATCCCCCTAATTCAGTTGTGTTTAAACTCAACTGTCCGCAGTAAGTGGTGGCAGCAGTTGGGTTCTGCAGGCATAGATCCACTGGGAGCTGCATCCGATGGTAGTTAGGCCTCAAGAGGAAAACTTAAGCCGGTCAGTGGTGGTGCACGCCTTTAATCCCAGCACTTGGGAGGCAGAGACAGGCGGATTTCTGAGTTCGAGGCCAGCCTGGTGTCCAGGACAGCCAAGTGTGCTCCATGCTGTGGTCAAGTCTGAATTTCAGACACGTTTGCCTGGGGGCCTCCCATGCTCACAGTCCAGTCTATCGCTGGAATAGCCAGCGCTGAGGGACCAAGTGCAGCTTCTCAGACAATCTTTCTTTCCAAAAGACCCATAGACAAAGGCAGGACTCAATGGGGCGGTACCCCTGACATCTGAAGACTGTGGGAGGGTGGGTTTGTTTTGAGTGTAACAGTCTCAACGTATGCATGCTTGCATGTGAGGGTACAGCCCACTTCCTCCCTCAGGTCTCCTGTAAAGCCAGTATCTTCCCATCTCATGTCATTGTGGCACTGCTAGGAGCCCTAGCCACCCTAATGGCCAGGCAGAGGAGTTTGTCCTCCCCTGCCTGGTCAGCCTTCCCACTTCCTTCCATCCCTCCCTTTAATGTCCCTTGCCACAAGGTCCCTTGGAGAAAGACTGCCTCTATTTGGTCTGACTGGGGCTTGTGATGGCAGTGAGAGAGTTGTCTTACCATCCAGCCTATCTACAACTAACTTGGTGTTGGGCCTGAAGATTCTGACATCCATTCTGACACCTTTGTTGGGCCCCATCCTGATTCACCTTTTTTTTTTTTTTTTCTTTTAAGAAGGTAGTATTTTTTCCCCTTCTCACTCTGGCCCAAAGATTTATTTATTTATTATATAGGTACACTGGAGCTGTCTTCAGACACACCAGAAGAGGGCATACAGATCTCATTACAGATGGCTATGAGCCACCATGTGGTTGCTGGCATTTGAACTCAGGACCTCCAGAAGAGCAGTCAGTCCTCTTAACCGATGAGCCATCTCTCCAGCCCCCTGATTCGCCTTTCAAACCTTTTGTTTCAGCCTCTCCTTCAGACCTTGTGCCCCTGCCTGGAGAAGTGAGAATTCACCTTGGGAGAGAAAGTCCATGCTCCATAAGAAACACCACAGCAACATGTCCTCTACAAAGATGTCACCTGTGGTCCTAAAAATGCCCGTCTGGTTAGGATAGTAAGCCTAATAAACACTTTGGGGGTGGAGTGTTCTAACTGCCAATACATGGTCTAGGCTACTGAAAAAGACTAGCAGAGCCAAACAGTTTAAGACCCTCAAATAGACATCAATGGCACTGATTGGCTTGCAGACTCCAAGAACTGCTTCAAGGGTCATGCCTCAGCTCATTTAGAATATTCTTGATCCCAGATGCTGAAACACGAGTGAGCTCAGGGGTGTGGGAGGGTGAAGGGTAAATGAGTAGCAGGGGACAGCCTGGGTGGGCAGATATGTCTTCAGAGATCCTAACAGTCATGTCATGAATTTGGGGCAAGAATAACAAGAAGGGAAAACACACAGTAGGCTAGGCTTTTCATGACAGTCATATTCAGACATTGAAGGCAGGAACATGTGGCTTTCATGAGAAGGCTTTATCAGCTTGTCCTAATACAGTTTCTCCAGTACAGAGGAACACCTAAGTAACCTCCCACCCAACCTAAGTGAGGGTCGCTGCACCTCCATGTAGAAGGGTCAGCTCTCCACAAAGCCAGATCTGATCACACCTGCAGTGAGCCAGAGACTTGGAGAGCCCACACCATCTGTCACAACCATAGGGCACCAGGAAGACTAGAGGAGTTTACCTGGGCTTCCTGAGCCTACATCCTGGAGTACTGTTTGCTTTGGGCTGTGGTATCTCTCTCCTCATCTAGCCTTGTTTACTGTTCGACAGATTCTAGGCCAGGATTATTTGTCCTGTCATTATTTGACTTGCTGCTTAACACTTTCCTGAGCAAGGTCCTATCTCACAGCAACAGTCTGAACTTCAGAACTCTGTGTCAACTTAAAGGCAGAAGAAAATGCCCAAGAGGAAAAGAGAAAACTGCATGGGCACGGGAGGGACTGCAAGGATTATAACAGCACAAACAGCACAGGACCTGGGGAGGTGAAGGCTCAGTAGGTAGAGCACTCCCATGTAAGTGTGGGGTCTGAGTTTGATTCCCAGAACCCAGGTAAAGTTAGGCACAGCGGCTCACATCTGTAAACCTGCTCCTACAGGTAAATGAGAGGTAGAGATGGGAGAATCCCCAGAAGTGAGGTAGTCAAGCATAGGGGACAACTTGCTCACCTGGAACTGTACTTGGTTTAGGTTGTGCACACATTCCTGTTGCAACAGTGCACTTAGCAGCCTGCACTACTGCTAAGTTTCTTATTTGCCTGAACTATGCACATGCATCCCTCTCTGAGAACAATGTGATAGCAACCTTGGACCTCAATGGGCTCTGAACAATGGGATAGGATTCTTCTCCCTTTACATTCTGGAGGGGCAGCCTGAACTGGTTTGGGGTGCATGTTCAATAGGGCAAAACAATGAAAACTATCCTCAAGTGAACTTTAGGAAGAATCTACTTATTATATTATATCTATGAGTAATTGAGTATGCATATAATTAAAATCATATAAATTATGGGGAAGAGCACAAGCTATATATGAAAAATGAGTATAAAATCTTATCTATTGATCAACAGAGAAACACTTTCACTAGACCCCCCATAATAACCAGATTCCTCCTCCTCTTGAGTCCACAAAAGAAAGCCCCAAACAATAGTCAGGACCCGAGTACCCTCCCTCACAGTCAGCTGTCAATCATGACAGTAGAACCCTTGCTTCTTTCTGTACAGGTGCTTCGCTGTGAATAAAATTACCTTGCTACTTTTGCAAATCTGTGTGATCCATTATTTCAATCCTTTCAATAAGAGGCCAAGAACCTGGCAGCAGGTTTGTGGACCCACTAGCCTGGTATTTGCTACAGCAAAAACAAAAGGAAGCCTGTGTCTCAAGGTCTAAGTCAAGGACTGACAGCCAAGCATGGCCTCTGACCTCCACGCCGTGCCATACATGCACACAAACACACTCACATCATGTACATACTCAGATAATACACACACCTACACCACAGGAAAAATAATAATAAAAGTTAAGAAGAGGTGTACAGCCTTATAGATTGTTAAAACAGAGAGTTCATGGCCGGCACCACCTGCTCCTCCTGTTCTAGACTCTGAATTTTGATGAGGTCAGATAGACAGAAAACACTTATGGGGGGGGGGTGAGAATGTAGAAGTCAGACAGGGAAGATGGAGGTTATTAGGAACGGGAAGGTTGTCCCACTATGATAGACCACATCTTGAAACTGTGAAATGAATCCTTCTTCTCTTAGGTTGCTTTTGTCAGACAATGTCATCTCTTCTGATAATCACCTGGGTCAGAACCCGCCATCTCTGGGGTCAGCAAGGTCTTTCTTTTCCCTTGATGACAGCATATCCATATCATCTGCAATCCTAATCTTAAACCGAGGATTCAGGCCCTAGTCCACATAGCAGCTCCCTCACAGGTCCCATCTACTCCTGGTCACAGGGCTCACATGCCTATTCAGCAAACTCTTGTTCAATCTATGATTTCACTGCACTTGTCAGTGCTCTGGATTGCATAAAAGTTGACCAGAATTATGGTGATGTTGAACAAGAACTCAAAATCATTCAAAATGTTGTTGTCATGCCTCTGATTTTGTTTTTTAAAATGTCCCAAGGCTGGAGAGATGGTTCAATGGTTGAAAGCACATAACTACTTTTGAAAAAGACCTGAATTCAGTTGCCAGCTCTCCTGGGGGGAGACTCACAACTGCCTGTAACTCCTGCTCCAGATAGATCTGGTGCTCTTGTCCCCCAGGGGCAACACACACATTGACGAGAGTATGTCAATAAGAGTGGAAATGATGGGGGTGGTAATGCTGGGTTGGTGATGATGGGGTTAAGTGGTAGAAATGATTGACCTGGTGTGGTAATGGTGGTGTTTCGGTAATGGTGGTGTTTTGGTAATGGTGGTGGTGACAGCAACAGTGGCGATGATAAAGGCTACAGTGATAAGGGGGATCCTGGAGGTAACAATAGTCGTGGTGGAGATAGAGTGATGGTGGCAGTGGTGGTGATCATGACAGTGGTTAGATAGTGTAGACCATAGAGGTGGTGGTTGTGTAAGTGACGGTGGTGGTGGCGATGACTGTGGTAATGATGGGGTGGTGATACAAAGGTGGTAATAGAGATGAAAGTGTTGACAATGATGTTGCCTACACAGACCTTCCCCATTCCATAGCCAAGAGAACTCTGATTTTCCTCTAGGATTTCTTACCTTGAACTCTTGTCTGTCAAGAGGTTGTGAGCAGGGCTTATACCCCAAAGCATCTCTAAACAGACCACCTCCCTGAAATGTGAGTGTGAGTGGACAGAGTTAGGCAGGGTAAGGCTGATGTGCTCATGTAGCTACAGCACCAAGATCCAGTCCTTAGTGTTTGTCTTAATTGGCGTCATGATTGCTGCAACGAAACACCATGACCAATAAGCAGGTTGGGGAGGAAAGGGTTTATTCAGCTTACACCTCCACATTGCTGTTCATCAACAAAGGGAGGCAGGACTGGAACTCACACAGGGCAGGAACCTGGAGACAAGAGCTGATGCAGAGGCCATGGAGGAGTGCTGCTTACTGGATTGCTTCCCCATGGCTTGCTCAACCTGCTTTCTTATAGAGCCCAGGACCACCAGCCCAGGGATGGCACTATCCACAGTGGGCTAGGCTCTCCTCAATCAATCACTAATTAGGAAAATGCTCTCCAAGCTGGCACACAGCCTGATCTTATGGAGGCATTTTCTCAATTGAGACTTCCTCCTCTCAGAAGACTAAAGTTTGTGTCAAGTTGACATAAATTTAGCCAGCACAATGTTCATGGCTCAGGTCCTTGTTTGCACCATTTCCTGGACTCTATGGAACAGTTGCCTTCTTATAAGGTCTGCAGTTGCTGGTCTTTTTAGTCACCTGATTGAGAAACCTGGCAGCCCCTGTAAGGGTTGGGAAGTGTTATCACAAACCCCTTACTAGTAAACAACAAGTGATTCATAATAATAAAAAAAAAATCCATAACCTTTTGAAGCACCAGCCAGGTTATAAAATATTTAAAAATTCAAAGGAAGTCTTATATTGTTTTAAGTTTATAATTTTTGCACATCCAAACCAAACTGGGGTGCATGTGGCCTTCAGACCTGAGTCCTAAACTATTTTCAGGTCCCTTAGCCAGGAAATGATAGAATCTGCCCAGATGCCTGAAAGGTTGAGTCAGGCAGATCAGTTGAGCCCAGTGGTTCAAGACCAGTCTGGGAAACACAGACAGACCCTGTCTCTTAACACCAACAAAACTCCTAAAGCCAGCTCCTCAGAGAGTACTCAACCTTCTTCAGAGTAAGGGTCAGTCAATGCACCAGGAGACTGACTGACTGACACTCTAAGGCTGGATGCTGAAACACTTGGTGTCAGGAGGGATTCCTATGCTCACATCCTCCAAAAGAGAAGGCTCAAGGGAGAGAAGACCTGCAACAACACCCATCAATCTGACTCACCATCACGCCCTATGCAGTCACACCCAGCAAACAGTATGAAACTGTTCCTATATGCTCTTCATTTGTGGTCTATGAAACAAAGAACTAATATCTGGGAATGCCCACATCCTCCACGTCCTTCTATCACCAGTTAACTGTCCAACCAGGGCTGCCTCCTGTACCCCACTGCACACTGAGCCAAGAGTCAGGCCTGCCTGGGATTGTGTTCTCCTCCAGACTCTCCAGTTTTGTTCTGGGCAGCCTGCAATCTGAATGTGCCAGCAGGTGTGCCAGCTCTCACTTTGTTGGACTGTGTTCAATTCACTAGTGTTCCCATAGGGAGGCTTTGTTTTCGTTAGCAATTGGGAGGGTCTAATTTACAGTTTGCCTTTCAGACTGAGGATTCTAAAGGACACCATGTGCCTTAATTAATTAAACTACTGAGCTCTTTGGAGAGATTTGCATTTCTGACAATGGAGCAAAGTCTAGGCTACTGAGAACTGAGCCTAAGTTCTAAACCATGAGTCAAAAGATGTATATCATCAAGGCCAAACCAACACAACTGTGCATCTAATTTGAACTGTAAGTCTCCACTGTGGGACATTGCTGAGCCTGGCATGGCCTTGGTGGGGACAGGACCAGTGAATGTGGGCCCTCCATAAGCATCAGTGGCTGCCATGGGCATAAAGCTTGTTTGTATAATAATGTACATTTTTTTTTTAAATTTTATTTCTTATATGTAAGTACACTGTAGCTATCTTCAGACACCCCAGAAGAGGGTATCAGATCTCATTCCAGATGGTTGTGAGCCACCATGTGGTTGCTGGGATTTGAACTCATGACCTTCGGAAGAGCAGTCGGCGCTCTTAACCGCTGAGCCATCTCTCCAGCCCTAATGTACATATTTTCATTTTCCTTCAAGGAGTGTCCTCCCTGTTAATGACTCCATGATAATCTGAAACAGCATGAGTCCAGGAGGTGAGGTGTGGCTAATGTCTCAGCAAAATGGTAAACACTGGGATCTTTAGGACAGCCCTTAAGGCTGTAGAAAAGAACTCTAAAAACATGAGTTCAAAAATATATAATTTCTCAACTATACAATATGAATTGTATAAGGGGCTTCACAGATCTAAAGGAACAGAGACAACTACACTATGAGCCAGCTTGTCAGAAAGATACAAAAACAGGCAGATACAAATAAATGCAGGCAGATTCCTGAGGTCAAGGTTAGCCTGGGACACACCACAGTCCAGGCCTACTGGTAGTAGAAATGGTAATTTCAGGACAGGGTCCCACCCAGCTAGTTTACAGTCTGTACTTAACAGAGGCAGGCAGATCTCTGAATTCTTTTGCAAAGATAAAAGAAAATGTGTGTTTGCTGTCTCCAAAGAATTAAGGGGCTGGTTACTGATTCATAGTATAAATCAAAAGGGAATCTGGAATAAATAACTACATTGATATGTAAATTAAAGCCTGGGCTTTTGAGCTGGAGGGGATGGCTCAGTGGTTAAGAGAACTGATTGCTCTTCCAGAGGTCCTGAGTTCAATTCCCAGCAACCACATGGTGGCTCACAACCATCTGTAATGGGATCTGATGCCCTCTTCTGGTGTGTCTGAAGACAGCTACAGTGTATTCATATAAATAAATAAATCTTTTTTAAAAAATTGGGCTTTTGGTATGCATGAGATGAGCAAGCAGAAAGCAGTAGTAGTTCTTTAATTTTTTTTTTTTTCCTTAGCAAGAGCTGAGCTGTCTCCAGATTTCTGGAGAGAGAAACAGCTCTTGAAGAATTTTTTCTAACAGGATTTCTGACTTGGTCAGGGTTAGATCAGAAGTTCCCCAAAAATTACTCATAGAGCAGACATTGCTCTTTTAGAGTATTTCTTAGCAGCTACCCAGAGAAGGCTGTCTGAAAAGCAAACATAGCTCTTTTAGAATTTTTTCTGACTTTCTGATTTTGATTACTTTTAGAATTTTTTCTAACAGGACTTTTCACTTGGTCGGAAGATCCAAGAAGTTTTTTATAGCAGCTTTTCTGACTTTGGCCAGAAACCCTATGAGCTATCCAGAGGGCTTTTGGAATTTTTACTAGCAGAGAGAGCTCTCTCAACCAGAGAGCTTTTAGAATAGCAAGAAAAAGCTGCCTAGAGCAGAGCAGAACACAGAGAGGGAGAGAGCAATCTGCAAGCCCATCTCAGCAGAACCTAAGCCATCGGATTGGACTCATGATTTGACTTCAAGTCATTTGTTTCACCACTGCCAGATGCCCCTCTCTCAGGAACCTGGACCTAGCTGAGGCTAGTCCTTGGCAGGACATCTGAGAATCAAGTGACTCTGGAGAAGAATCACAAATCCCCAGTCTGAGTACCATGCACTCTGTCCCCACTTGAGAGTATTAACTTTCCCATGTGCCACTCCAGCACCCAGGCACACACACACTTACCCACTCACACAGCTAATCTGTACATTATTAGAGGGCATCGTGGACAGTGTGAGTTGGGTAGTAGTAACTCCAGTTTAAAAGGTGAAAGTAACTCTCTGAAAGTCTGGAACTTTAACCACTAATAAAAGACTAAACCAGAGTATGGATTTGGGTTTTGGCTTACCTACAAAATGGTATTTCAGTGGCCATTGCACAGAAACTAGGCACGGACACATTGTCAGGAGAAGGGGAGGGGTCCTGTAAAGGACCACAGGAACAAATCTGTGGCTTACCCAGGCATGGTGGTACACACCTGTGACCTCAACACTTGGTGGCAAAGGCAGAAGGATCAAAAGTGAGACTCTGTCTCAAAACAAAATAACAATAACACTGAGGAAGCTCCTATAAGTCAAAGATGAAAAAACTTAAGCATCAAAAAGAATAATGCCCACACTGTAATAAAATATTTCAGTAATATAAAGACATGCCAGGTGGTGGTGGCACACATCTTTAATCCTAGCACTTGAAAGGTAGAGGTAGAGGGCAGCTCCGAGTTCAAGGCCAGCCTGGTCTATAGAGTGAGTTCCAGGACAGCCAGGGCTACACAGAGAAACCCTGTTAAAAAACCAAAAGAAGGAGAGAGAGATATTAAGAAACATCCCTGATAACTAAGGAATTCTGGCAGCAAGTCATTCTTCTAAAAGCTGGTCAGTGGAGAAACCTAAGTATTCTTCTCAACCTTGCTGCTTCAGACATTTGGGTCACTAAATGATTTTTGAAGCAAATTTTTCTTTATAATAAAAGTGTGCATGATCAATACAGAAGAATGATGGGTCTAGAAAATTGCCATTTCTTATCCCATAGTATAAAAATAATGTAGATGTGCTTGCTTTGGCAGCACATATACTAAAACTGGAATGACAGAAGATTTGCATGGGCCCTGAGCAGGATTACATGCAAATCTTTGCAAGGATCCATATTTTTAGACCAGCATGTTGTTCAACCCTCATCAACAAAGCTTCTTCTTGCAGTAGATGGCAACTTACACAAAAACCCACAACTAGATCAGTCAGTAGAGCAGGAGACTCTTAATCTCAGGGTTGTAGGTTCATTATGCAGAAAATAGGAGATTTTAGAGTGTCTAGCCCTGAATTGGATGTTCCCCCAAGGAAGAGGAATCTATGCAGAAAAGGGGCCAAAAAAATTATGAGACAGAGGTAGTGTATGATTTCAAGAAAACGTTGCTGTCTAGAAACAACAGGAAAGGTAAACATATAACTCACAGCAACTATGACAGTCCGCGCAAGCTCAAGACAGACAAAATCCCAGCCAGGAGAAAGAACTTTGGGTACAAAGCCTCACCGCTAGCTGAGGGAGCTATTCGTATTTGATTGCTGCTGGAAGAAGAGAAATTAGTTTTTTATATCTAGTATATCAAGCACAACTCCAGGGCAGGCCTCACACCCAGGTATAGTTAGCCTACACAAATTGGACTTGATGGCTTTAAAGAAAAAAATTAAGAGAGGGAGAGAGAGAACAAACATTAAGTTCGGTGGGTAGGGAGGTGGGAGAGAATCTGGGAGGAGTCAAGGGAGAGATGTGTATGATCAGAATACATTGTATAAATCTTTGAGTTAATAAAAAACAATGTAGATGTGATGGTTTGTATATGCTTGGCCCAGGGAGTGGCACAATTAGAGGGTGTGGCCCTGTTGGAGTAGGTATGTCACTGTGGATGTGGGCTTTAAGACCCTCATCCTAGTTGCCTGGAAGCCAGGATTCTGCTAGCAGCCTTCAGACGATGTATAACTCTCAGCTCCTCCTGCACCATGCCTGCCTGGGTGCTGCCACATTGCTGCCTTGACGATAATGGACTGAATCTCTGAACCTGTAAACCAGCCCCAATTAAATGTTGTCCTTAAAAGAGTTGCTTTGGTCATGGTGTCTGTTTACATAAGTAGAACCCTAACTAAGACAGTAGATAATAATCATTAAGACTGTTGATCACTTACAGAAAAAGTTAAAGCACCTGCAATGCCCACAACACAGGAAGCACTCAGTGTTTCTGAGGAAGATAGATTTATGAGTCTTAACTAGCCTCTCCTTGTCTACAGGAGAGATGGGAGCTAGACGAACATGAATTAAAATGCATGGCAAATGTACAAAATGTCTCAAGTCACCCAGTCTCTTCAAAAGATTCATGTGGGAGAGAGGAAAGAACTTGTTATATATCAAGAGTGTTAAAGAACATATGAATTAATTAGTTTGAAACCAGATTCAAGCAAACCATTGTGAAAATGTATTTTCAGACAAAAAAAAAGTCTGATCGGAATTAGATGTCAATGAAATTGATCAGCTAACAAGTTTAGTAGTGTCAACATAATTAAGTCTGGTGTAAAATGAGTTTGTTAAGTAGCTTGATTTTACATTTTAGAATTTTAATTCATTTTAAGGTGTTTGCTGTGACTTCTGCTGTACATTTGATGTGTGTGTGATGTGTGTATACCACAGTGCATGTGTGGAGGTCAGAGGAGAACTTTGGGAGTTGGCTCACTACCACCTGTGTGCGGATTCCAGGGATCAAACTCACTTGCCATTGTTCTGTGCCAAGAGCGTTGACTGCTGAGACATCTCACTGTCCAGAAGAAAGTGTTTTGAGATAAGCCCAGGCTTATCCTCCTATCCCAACCTGCCAGCTCCTGAGATTACAAGCATGTTAACACCATGCTTGGGAGAAACTTTTAAGGGTAGTAATTGCCTTACTTTATTTAAGATAGTTTAACAATTAAAAACACATTCAGAGAATTTATGAGACAAATTGTGCAAAGCCTGAGATTTGCTGTGAAATATCACGGTGAAAAAAGAAAAAGACAAAAAGGAAGTTTAATGAGGCTGCTGGAAACAATCTCTTGTTCAGCTGTGCCTTTCCTGCGTATCTGAAAAGGAAACTGCCTCACTTAAAAGCACTGTGAGTAAAGTAGTTTTCCTGGGAGTGCAAGGATAATTCAACCTGTCAAACACTCCTGATTTGAAGCTCCTACACCCCACCCCATCCCCACCCAAGGCAGTTTAAACAAATTAGGGATTTATTTTTTTGATTTTCGTGTGCAATCCAAATCTACCCGTGGAACACTGAGCCTGCTTACTGCTCTGCATGGCCAGGAACCAGGTGCTGTCAGCTCCCCACCCTGGTGTACCGGCAGCTCTGATATCCAACTTCCCGCTCTTGTGTACAGAAGAAAACAGGTAAAGGCAGGAAGGTACCACCCCAGGGGGCATGAAGAGGGTTCTCTTGCACATTTTGTTTCTTCAGATCTCATGGGCCTGACTATTTCAAATGACTGTTGTTGTCTCAGTAAAGGAAGGTGGGAATGGTAGGGCTTTAAAAAATGCCCATATGACCATATTAGTTTTCTTACTGCTTTGATAAAACACTAGACCCAAGCAATGTAAGGAAGTTCAAGGGGGTTGTCCAGGATGGTGAGAAAGGCATGACAGAAGAACATGATAGAGCGGGCCACATTGTGTCTATAGTCAGAAAGAAGAGAACAATAAATGCTAAGTGCTCAGTTCAATTCCTCCTTTTGGTACAGTCCAAAACCTTAGCCCATGGGATATCACCCCCATGTAGAGTACAGGAAACTGCTCAGAAGCATGCCCAGAGATTTGTCTCCAAGGTAATTCTAGGTTCTGTCAAGTCGACAGAAGGATGCTGCAGAGGCCCAGCTGGAGCCAAGCACTATGCCGAGATCCTGAGTATCTCAGAAGGATGCCCTATCCAGCTGCTCAATCTTTTCTAGCCCACAGGCTTCACCACTTAAGGACGTGGCACCGAGTGCAGGTCTCTTCTACAATAGGCTAATGACAGACAATGACTCAGGTTGTACATGACCTAAAAGGAAGTTGTGATCTGACATGCTCACATGATAATGATACTGCTTACCACATGGTCCATTCCTAAAGTTTCAAGGTCCTCCAAACTACAGAACTAAACTTCTAAGAGCTTCTTCTGCAAGTGGCACGGGCCTGGTCTCTCAGCGGAGCCCTGTCAAAAAGCAGGCTTTGTTGCTGTGGCATGTGGTCTTGTAAGCAGCAGCAGGATAGATGGAGTGTCCAGCCATCTCCTGGAGTTCTGTACAGTGCATTGTACGTGGTATTCTCAAGAGCCAGATGTGTCCTCAGAAACAGTCTTTGCAAACTAATATGGTGGCTTGTATCTGTAATCCCAGCAACTGACAGCATGGGACAGAAGGATTACCATGAGTTCAAGACCACCTTGGAAGACAGTGAGATCCTGTCTCAAGCAAAACCAATTAAAAAAACCACACACACAGGCATGCAACAACAACAAAAATCCTAAAATTTTATCCTAACTATTCTTCACACCTGAGTTTTTAAAGTTTGTTTAAATATTAAACACAAAACATTTAGAAGATAAAGCGAACCCTTAAAGGTCTAATTTTATTTTAAGATGACTTCTGTGCTTACCTAAGAAGAGATCCATACTCCCCCATCTTCCTTCCATGACAAGTATGCTAAATCTGGAACCAGTTCCAGTTCCACCCCAAAAAGGTATTCTTGAGCCTTCTTTGCATGTATAGGTTCCAGTAACAGACTATGGATAACATGGTCTAACCATGTTTTGAGGAACTGTGGGCCAGTATTAAACACAATAATGCCATCTTTTCACTGCTTGGGCTAGGCAGCAATTGCCATCCAAGCATCTGCAGGTAGAGATATGGTGTGACTTCATGACTGTTGAATTCTCATGCTTATATTCAGCACAAGAAGTCCACTATCCACTTTCATCCCCTGCCCTTAAATGCAGTCTCTACTGACACCACACTTCGAATCGCAGAGATTACCAAGATTAGGTTTACCTCTGGACACGGCTGGAGGGACTTTTGTTTCTTTTGTACAATTTATTTATTCACTTCACATCCTGACCAAGGCCCCCCTCCCTCCTCTCAGTCCCACCCTTACAAATCCTTCCTCCATTACCCCCTTCCCTTCTCCTCAAAAAAGGGGAAGCCCCCCTTGGGTACCACCCTATCCTGGGACTTTCAGTTGAAGTAGGCCTAAGCACATCCTCTCTCACTGAGACCCAACCAGGCAAGTCCAGGAAGAAGGGAATCTAATGGCAGGCAACAGAGTAGTCAGAGACAGCCTCTGCTCCAATTGTTAGGGGGCCCATATGAAGACCAAACTGCACATTTGCTACAAATGTGTAGGGGTCTAGGTCTAGCCCCTGCATGCTCTTCAGTTAGTGGTTTAGTCTGTGATCCCCCATAGGTCCAGGGCGGTTGACTCTGTAGTTCTTCTTGTGGTGTCCTTGACACCTCCGGCTCTCTCAATTCTGAGGGATTTCCTTGATTAGGTAAAACTGACATAGGGAGACTCACCTTAATGTAGGTAGCACCTTCCAGCAGTAGCCCAGATATAAACATATCCAAGGGAAAGCTTTTGTGCTGTTTGATTGCCTGCTTGTTCTGCTTGTGAGTTCATCTACTTATTGCTACCAGACTTTACTGATACCAGAACGCAGATCCTTCAGCCTTCCGATGTGGACTGAAGACCAGTAGTTCTCCAGCAATCCTCAAGTAACATATTGGGATGATGGAGACATCCAGAGCTGAGCACTTACCAGGTTTCCAGCATGAAGACAGTTCTTGTTAGATTACTCAGATCATGTAAGCTAATCTAATGATTTCCTTGTTGATGTACATTCATTCTATTGATATTATCTCTGCAGGAAATGTACAGCTTAAATAGCTATCTTCAGAATCAAGAATTCTAATACACTGGAACTCAATATACTAATATACACTGAGGACTAATGGTAGAAAAATATTGTTTTCCTAAACTTGACTCATTTCTCTAAAAAGGAAAAACAAAAATCTTGGTATATTGTGTAAAAACAGAAATTCATAGCATTTGAGTGTTGAGTGTGTACCAGGGTGTTTCAAGGAGCATTTGTTGACCTGTATTTGTGAGGTAGTGGCATGTACCATGCAAAGTGTGCACATGAATGTTCAGAACATGAATGTTCAGAACCATGGCAGTGAGGCCTGGCCAGGAACACCCAGACTCAGTGTCTGATTCACCTTTATGCTTCCTCATTGTGCTTTTAGAAATGTACTAGCGCTGGGCAGTAGTGGCACACGTCTTTAATCCCAGCACTTGGGAGGCAGAGGCAGGCGGATTTCTGAGTTGGAGGCCAGCCTGGTCTACAGAGTGAGTTCCAGGACAACCAGGGCTACACAGAGAAACCCTGTCTCAAAAAACCAAAAAAAAAAAAAAAAAAAAAAAAAAAAGAAATGTACTAGTGCCAAAAGTTTTGTGAAATCAGGAACTGAGGATATTTTCCCTTTCAAAATAATCCCATGACAGAGCATAATCAGCATGTCACCTGTCCTCATCAAGTGGGATTCTGTGGAATTAGTTAAACCCAGTACAAAAGAGACCTCTAGGAAGACACTTCTGTAGAATATGTCACAGGATGTATGACATCAGACAAGGAACACAAGAACACCTCGGCATCCTCATGACAGGCAGTGTAAAGCCAGCTAGGTCAGGCTGACGTCCTCCTGACATGATGGTTAAGGCAACCTTTGTTTGGATCACTCAAACTCAAGGGGAAAATGCAGGGGAAAATGAACACAAAGTCCTTTCATGTCACTTTTGATATTGTCTCCTAGGGCATGCCAGTGCTTCCATGATCTTTCTGAAAGGTTCCTAACACAAAACATAGAAGCAAGTCAGTGAAGAACCACTCCTGGGAATAAAAGGGGCTGCAGAAATCCTCTCTGGAACACCATGAAATGTGGCTTCTCTCAGCATGAAGCACCCCAACTAAGCATCCCCTAGTCCTCCTCATCTGACTCCCAAGTGAGAGAACCCACCTAGGGAGTCTGGTACTCTCCCAGACTCAAACTGTGGAAGTGACTGGTAGTGACTAGAGGCAAAGCGACTCAGTGAACCCAACTGACACTGGCAGAGGAAATGTGCGCCCTTCTCACAGAGGTGCTGCCCCTCTGGATGGGCCATCGGCCTGCTTGCTTCTCACAAATAATGACTAAAGGGCAGGGGTAGTATGAGGGACTTATCTCTGCTGCTCAAAGACCAGGAAAACAAGGGTGAAGACATGTTTTTAAAAGGCACAAATCCAACTGAAGAAAGTACCTATTTTAAAAGATGGAAATCAGAATATATAGTGGTATATCTCAACATACCAAAGAAGGCCACACTGGAAGCTGGCAGAGGCAAAGAGAGAAGCTTCTGGCCTCCTCCACCCAGTCCAGGACAGATGGCAGCACAAGCCACTCAGAAATCAGCAGTGAAGTTGAGGAAAGACATCCAGAGTGTTCAGGAAAAGAACCAACTGGCCCAAAAGCTAAAATTAAAACTAGGTAATGGACTTTACCTCATTTCTCTCCAAAATGTTGATAATACACCATAGGGTTGGAAAAGCTGAGGTAAAGGACATTCTCATATAATGCTGATGAACAGAGAGAACTGCTCCCCCATGACAGACAGAGACAGGAATCAGGTAACTAAACACCACCAGAAATCCATTTACTAGACTGCCTACCTGGAATCCCAGCACTCAGAATGAGGCAGGACCGCAAGTTCAAGGTGAGCCTGAACTACATAGTGAGAGAACTGCCCAGGAAGAAAGGGAAAAGATGGAGTGAGGAGGGAAAGGGGGGAGGCTGGTCTTCCTATCTGGCAACCTCTTTCAGAAGTCCACCCAACTATAGACCATGGCACAGGAAGTGGCTACACAGGTACACACACATAAGCTCCACCTGCTGCAAAGCACTTCCCACATACAGGATTCTGAAGCTAAACCAAGCAACACGTGTGGCTGGTATGCTCCATTCATCTAAGACAGGGAACACTAGAACAATGTAGATTTGCTTGTTTTTTTTAATAGAATAAGTGACATGCTTAGAATATATTCTTACACTGGTTTTGAAAATCTGATATTGATACCATATAATTAAGAGATAATTTAAATGTAAAACAATGTCCACAAGTTGGTGGTTAAAGAACAAAGCCATGTGCCAGAAGCACAATAACAAAAATCAAACACGGCTGGGAGATGCTCCAAGGCAGAACTATGGCAGACCTGACATTGCTTTCCATTGTCCCTTCAGTGGCATGGGATGGCCATGTCACTGCAAGACAAGTGGGGGGTGCGGCCTATGGAACCAAACAGGTGACCATGGCGCCATGAGAGTTCACTCTGACAGGACTGAAAGGATACTGTTGAGATAAGTCTGTGTGTCCTGATATTCCATGTTATGTGAATAGTTTTCTCAGATTACCCTGCCCTTCATGATTCTACTGTATAAGCAACACTTGACTCCAACTTGAGAGTAGATGCAGATGCAGGATGTACACATAAACATCTTCCATCTGGTATCACACCACTCATAAATGCATACAATCTCACCTGTTTTAGTTATTTTCTATTGCTATGACAGAATACTATGACCAAGGAAACTTATAAACAAAGTGTTTAATTGGGATTAGTTTCAGAGGGTTAGAATCCATGATGTCACAGCAAAGTAGGAAGCAGTATTTGCTCACTGGGAATGGCTTGAGCTTTTGAAACCTGAAAACCTGACATCCACCACCCCAAGTAAAACACCTCCCCAAACCGTTCCATATGAGGCTATGGGGTTGATTCTCATTTAAAGTACCACAGAAGCTACTTATCGAAGTAGACTGGGAACATATAAACACAGGGGAATGCTAAAGACACACCAGGAAAAGTAGGACTGAGAACTTACTGAACACACCAGACAAAGAAAAGAGTGTAACATCGTCACCTGGACCACACAAATAGAACACATAGCATTGTGATGGACAATAGCAACCCAGCAACCTATCACATAAACCACCTAAGGTGTATACCAAGGACCCACAAAGAATACCTGACTATCCCAGGGGCTTGATTCAGTCTTAACTGCTCATGAAGTCTACTTGAGTTGCTATTCATCCACCTAGACATGCTCAGCATCAGTCTGTTTTTCAGTGACTGTTCTTACAATTCAGTAAAGACAGGCAGACAGTCACATGAAGTCACTAACATAAGACAGACAGAGACCAGTGCCATGTGGTTCTGGGATGTAGGAGCCTGGGAGCAGCAGGATGGGGCTCCAGAATAAAAAGGAGTCAGAGGCTAACAATTTCAGGAAACCCCAGCACAAAGATTCACAAGGGGCTGCCAAGGAACACAAACAATGGTGAGAGAGAACCAAGGCAGCATGTAAAGAAGTCAGACAATGCAGCAAGACATAAAGTGCCACTGTATATAAAAAATAGATCAGAGGTCAGAGCTGTCATTTCCCTGCAAAGATCCAAGAATGGTAAGATAGGCAACAGCAAACAGCAGGCAGAGCAAAGCCAAGGCACTTGAGTCACCACCCACACCCAGAGGTGTATCACACAGTGTAAGCCATATCCAGGAAGTAACCACCCCATATTCATATCCAGCAGCATGCACTGGGCAGTGTAAACCAAAACCATGTTATTCACTGCTGCACACGCAGCAGGATGCATTGGAAACCAAGCCTTGAAGCAGCCACCCGGTCAGCAGAATGCACTGGGAAGTGTACACTACAGTCATAGGGCACCCCTACCCACTCCCACATCCTTTTTTGGGGGTGGTTGGTTTTTTGTGGGTTTTTGTTTGTTTGTTTGTTTTAAGCTCTAGGCAATGCAAACCAAAGCCTAAGATGTCACCATCCCACATCCAGCAGCATGTATATACCAACACATCCATTTTGAGGAGAACATGAAGTAACTGACAGAATACAAAATTTTACAATCAGAATGAAAGCAGTCTTGGGTGAAACATGGTGTGAAGTGGAAACTTCCGGTTTCTTTGGAAAGTCAGTTGTCTCCAATGGTGTTTTGCTGGGGTAAGCACGTGAAGGAACATTTTCCCAAAGCAGACACAGGTGAAAGGATATTTTTTGCTAAAGCAAGCATGTGAAAGGACATGATGAGGGATTCTTCGCTAATGACACACATGTATGGGTCTGCCTTATTTACATTGCATACTTGAAATCCATTTGTCGTGACTCCATAGAGAGCAACGCACCAAAACACTTCTGGTAGTGTGCTGGCAGTTTCTTGCCGCTTCCTCCAAGTCTGACAGATTGGCAGAGTGATGTCAGCTGATAAAGACTCACATGCTGAGGCAAGACTCGTGGAGGGCACATGATGTTTGGAGGGAGTATAAATAGGACTGAACAGAATGTGAGGGGGGTTTGCTGGCATAGCTAGCTCTACAACACTGCTCTTGGTCTTGGCTAATCTTCACTTCATTGAGAAAGTCACAGAACTTCGGGCATCCCTGCTGGTCCTAATCCCTCCTGCGGACTCTTGCCAATTTGGCTGAGGCCTAGTTGTCTCTGCTAAGTAGTGTCACTGCTGCTGATTCTTCTTTGCTATCCTGACCCTACTGAACTGGACTGTTGGTATATTTGTGAAGTATTTGTGAGTGGATCAAGCTGCCGCTGCTGAATCCTGTGAACTGATCTGATGATTTCCTGACAACACAGATTGGATTTGCTCCAAATAACAATTTCTAAGCAGGTCCACATGCCCCATATTCTAATAACCTTTCTTTTCCACTACCACTAGTGGGTGGTGGGCTAGAAGGGAGGTTAAAGCATTTAAGAACTCTTAAATGCTTTAAGTAGAGTTGAGAAAAATTAAAGCTACAATGGTGTCTAGGCCCCCTGGATACTACATTCCTCACCATGAAGTAGCCTAGGGGTGGGGGTGGCACAATGCCAGGGCCTACATGGATGGTTAGACTGACTGTTGGGCACACTGGGAAGCATGTGTGGAGGTCTCCTTGCTCCTACAAACTTTTCTTATAAAACAGAACAACATGGTTGCTTCAGATGTAACAGCAATATTAAAATTGAAAT
>CM052705.1:116128412-116213489 GCA_028551405.1 Uromys caudimaculatus | reverse complement strand
ACCTCCACATAAAACCAGATACACTGAATCTAATAGAAGAGAAACTGGGGAAAAGTCTCCAACAAATGGGCACAGGGGAAAGGTTCCTGAACAGAACACCAGTAGTTTATGCTCTAAGATCAAGAATCGACAAATGGGACCTCATGAAACTGCAAAGCTTCTGTAAGGCAAAAGACCCTGTCAATAGGACAAAACGGCAACCAGATTGGGAAAGGAACTTTACCAATCCTACATCCGATAGAGGGCTAATATCCAACATATACAAAGAACACAAGAAGTTAGACTCCAGAAAACCAAATAACCCCATCAAAAAATGGGGAACAGAGCTAAACAGAGAATTCTCAACTGAGGAAACTTGAATGGCTGAGAAGCACCTAAAGAAATGTTCAACATCCTTAGTCATCAGGGAAATGCAAATCAAAACAACCCTGAGATTCTACTTCACACCAGTCAGAATGGCTAAGATCAAGAACTCAGGTGACAGCAGATGCTGGCTGCTGGCGAGGATGTGGAGGAAGAGGAACACTCCTCCATTGCTGGTGGGATTTCAAGCTGATACAACCTCTTTGGAAATCAGTTTGGCGGACCCTCAGAAAAATGAACATAATGCTACCTGAGGACCCAGCTATACCTCTCCTGGGCATATACCCAGAAGATGCTCCAACATGTAATAAAGACACATGCTCCACTATGTTCATAGCAGCCATATTTATAATAGCCAGAAGCTGGAAACAACCCAGATGTCCCTCAACAAAGGAATGGATACAGAAAATGTGGTACATTTACACAATGGAATACTACTCAGCTATTAAAAACAATGACTTCATGAAATTCCCAGGCAAATGGATAGAACCTGAAAATATCATCCTGAGCGAGGTAACTCAGTCACAAAAGAATGAACACTGTATGTACTCACTGATAAGTGGTTATTACCCCAAAAGTTCAGAATACCCAAGATTCACTTCACAGCAACCATTGGGGTGAGCATGAGGTCCCAAGATGGAGGAGTTGGAGAAGGGACTGAAGGAGCTGAGGGAGTTTGCAGCCCCACTGAGGGAGCAACAGTGTCAACTGGCCTGACCCCCTGATGCTCCCGGAGACTGGACTACCAGCCAAAGAATACACACGGAGGGACTCATGGTGCTGGCCACATATGTGGCAAAGGAGGGTCTTCCTGGCCATCAGGGGGAGGAGAGGCCCTTGGGCCTGAGGGTGTTAGATGCACCAGTATAGGGGAATGCCAAAGAGGGAAAACGAGAGTGAGTGGGTGGGGGAATACCCTCTTAGAGGAAGGGGGTGGAGGGAGGGTATGGGGGGGGTCCAAAGGGGAGATCTGGAAAGGGGGAAACATTTGAAATGTAAATAAAGTATCAAAAAGAGAGAAAGTTTTATATAGCTCATATATCAAAAAGATGAAAAGCTAACATCACAAATAACAAAATACACACAATGTCTTTTTTTGGGTCTCTGTTACCTCAGCTGGGATGGTGTTTTTTCTAGCTCCATCCATTTCCTTGCAAATTTCACAATTTCATTTTTCTTAACAGGTGAATAATAATATCTCATTGTGTAAATGTACCATATTTTGATTACCCATTAATCAGTTGGTGGACATCTAGGCTGTTTCCAATTTCTAGGTATTATGAATGGGACAGCAATGAACATGGGCAAATATCTCTATAGTAGAATGTAGAACCATTTGGGTATATGCTCAACAGTAGTATAGCTGGATCTTGTGAGATCTATTTTCTGCTTCCTGAGGAACTGCCACACTAATTTCCACAATGGCTATACAAACTTGCACTCCCATCAGCAACGAATGAGTGTCCCCTTACTCCACATCCAGCATGAGCTGTCATGTATTTTACTGATCTTGGCCATTCTGACAAGTGTAAGATGAAATCTCCAAGCGGTTTTAATTTAAATTTCTCTGATGGCTAAGAATGTTGGATTCCTTTAACTGTTTCTCAGCTATTTGTGTTCCATGTTTTAAGAACACTCTGCTTAGTTCTGTATCCCATTTTCATATGGGTTGTTTTCTTGATGTTCAGTTTTCTTAGTTCTTTATATACTCTAAATATTAACCTTCCATGAGATATATAATTAGTAAAAACTTTTTTCCCATTCTGTCGGCTGTGTGCTGCTTTATCCAAAAGGACTCTCCAGTCCTTGGAGAAGATCTCTTAAGGAAGGGAAATTGAATACAGTGCTATGAAGAGATAAAGAAAAAAACTAGAATAGGAGGATTAAATAGGGAGAGGGATAGGAGAGAAAAGTAAAGGAGGGAAAACTAACACCAAAGGCACTTTTAAAAATCATTTGTAAATCTACTAATGCAAAAGCTTCCTAAATATGTATGTGTTAAATGGAGTTAACCATATAATGGGAAGACAACGACCCAACTAGAAATCTTATATTATCAAGTATAACCTCCAGTGCCAGGAATGGGTTACATCTTGTTGAGTACTTGGTCAAAGAGGTCCCACGACTCTCTCAGACATCACAGGCTATTGCCAAGGCAGCTAGTTGTTCTTCACAACCTTTATGATAAGGCCCTATTGATAAATACACTTATATCATTGAACACAGAGAAGTGAGCTAAAGCTTCACCCCTGCTGACTATTAGCACAAACAATTTTGGAAGGTAGTATGCACACCACCAGAGGAGAAAGATAATCATCTTTACCACACAGCTAAAAGCCCTGTGACCTACAACAGCGACCTGAGTGCAAGAGATACTGGTGCAATAGTGGCACAAATGCTATGGGAATAACCAACCACCTTTTGGCTGGATTTAAAGTATGAGATGGAACCCATGCATGATACTGCTAAAGTGATCAAGAACCCAAGACTAGCTAAGTCATAGGCCAAGGAGAAAACTTATTATTCTGCTATGGAAATATAGCAAAAGAATGACTGCTAAAGACATACTGCTAAACCATTTTCACTACGTCACTATTAAATTCTATAAATGCATTCATCAGCCATCCTGCTTTTAAATATTACTCTTGGCACTCAGTTAAGATTGCTGAAGTCCACTTTATTTTGTACTTTACATTTTCAAATAAAAGCTTAATGTTATAAAGTATTTACAAAACTCTTATGAAATAATTTTATCATTTAACCTATTTCCAATAAGAATTTTATACAATTTTATATAAAAGAATCAAATTTCCCATAAAAGTTCGATGAGAGAAAAAAATATACCCTCTGTACTACTTTAAAGTCTAATGCAAACGTTTCTTGAGCCATCAATGACTTCTGACAATCTAAATATGTAAGTATTGGTGCTAGACATATGAGAAGACAGGAGCCATTTCCCATGTCTCTCATTACAAAGTTATCAACCTATGAGCTCCTTCCTAAGTGCCTGAAAATGATCTGGCATAAACCAGACCTGTCAGTAGGAGGTCACAGTGATATTTACATTAAAACTTATACTTCTGTCTTTCCGAAAATAGAGGGAATGTTGGATGGATAATTCCATTCATTCCAAATCTTGGGCATAAAGGCTCAGAATGTAATAAAATTTGGATGTACTCAACTGCATTAGCTAGGTTGTATTTCAAAAACAGTGTCTAGAGATTTTCATATATATTATCAAACACTTTGTAGCCACAAGTTTAACAACTTGTATTAGTTGATATTAAACACAATATGCCACAAGTCCATCTACAATTTTACATTTTTTGTTGTTGTTTTTGCTTTTGTTTTGGTTTTAATTTTTTTTTTAAAGCCCAAGAGAAAACACCTGTATCACGCATTGTTATTTGATGTACTGAAGAAAAAAAAAAAAAAAAGAGGGGCGGGAGAGTGGGGGTGAGTGGGGGAGCACCCTCATACAGGCAAGGGGGGGGAGGGAATATATGGGATGGGGGGTTGGTGGAGGGATAACCGGGAAGTGGGATATCATGGGATGCGGGATTGGTGGGATATCATTTGAGATGTAAACGAATGGAATGATTAATAAAAAATAATAATAATGAAAAGAAATAACTAAGTTCTTAGGTCAGTTAAAGGCCTTATCTTTAGCAGGGATATTTTTAAAAATTAATCTGACCAGCTCAATCTTTATATAATACCTCTAGTAACAAAATTAATAGAAAGAAAAATAAGCCTAATAATTCCAATCCATTCTTAATATTTAACTGAAATATTCTGACCAAGGAATAACACTACCTATCCAAACTGTGCCATCCATAAGCAAGTGCACAGGAAAAACTGCTTTTAAAAGCTGATCTTAGCACTTCTAACAAGGGAAACAATGAATGGTCCAACTCAGTTCATGAGAGTGTTCAGACTGAAGGTAAAGGCAACGTCTAGGGATTTGCATTCAGCAGTCTTTGAAACCTCAGACCACAAATACATTCAGTTAGTCTATAAATTAAACAGGATATTGCTGATGTTCCTTTTTTTCTATTAAAATGAACAATATTGTAGGCTTCATCTATCAATGTAAAAGCAGAGCATTTTTAAAAATCCAGCTATAATTTTGAAATCATCTGACATCTAACTTTCAGGGACCACATATCTTAACTATGTCTTCCTTCCTCTTTCTTCAATACAGCCATCACACACACACAAAAAAAAGAGAACTAAAACAATCCAATCGTGATTATTTTTAAAAGTCCTAAGAGTTGGAAGGTAATCAATGGCTTCTCGTTTACTTGGCCACAAGCAAGTCCAAAAAAACCCAAAACAAACAAAAAACAAAAAAGCCAAAACCTGTAATTTGGTCAATAGTCAGGTCTTCTGTGTATGTGTGTTCCATCCAGAAGAGACTTGGAGTCTTCTCTGAAGCACATCAGCACTGAAGGCTCTGTCTTCTTGTGGTAGCTGTTCTTGTCTCAATAATCTCAAAGCCAACTTCCTGAAGAATCTATCTCTCCCTCACTGCTGATCTGGTCATGCTGTCAAAAGTGCAGTTTGGTTCCTATTCCCAATCTTCAGTAAGTTGCGAGACATGCTATGTCATGATGTAAATTCTTCTCATTATGCTAATGATCCTCCCAGCAGAACAATACATCTACAGCTATGTCATTAAAAGTCAAGTCCTGTTAGTCTGCCAACTTCCCGCATATCCTGTTGCATTTGTGGTTATAGCTGTCTGCAAGACAGACTGGTTCAACTTCTGCAACTGTCTAATCCTTTGTGATGTCAAATCCTCAGCTTCATCTGTCTACATTTCATCTTTCCCACCTGCTGAGGCCATCCACCATTACCAGGGTAATCAGTCATCCCTGAGCTCCCTACCCTGAGTTCAGGTCACTCAACCCTACTTGCCAGAGTCTTTGCTGGGGAAAGGGTGCTGAGAGGGTAACACAGGCTATAGAAGCCTGGTATTGCCCCGAGACCCAGAAGATTCTTCTACCAAGGTGCTGGTGCCATGGCTTCTCCTAGCATTTTTTAAAAAGAACACAAACTCATTGTCATTGCCTGCCTATGCATGGTTGCATATTATGTCACTTTTAAACAAGATTCATTTTCTCCTTCATATCATTAACTTATCATTTATACAGGACCAGGGCAAACCTTTAACTCTTGAGTTCTCTGTTTACGCTTCAATAATCAATACAGAGAAAGGCCTGTGCCTCTGCCATAGACCTGCAGAGGGAGAACAGAGGCATCTGGGCACATGCATCCACTGAGCAACACTTCACTATGGCCTTGAGATATGACAATCATTTCTAGGTGGCAATTCACTCCTAGCCCAGGCCTTCCTCAACTCACTTCCACTTTGGTAGGGTTTGGGGTTTGTTTTGTTTTCTTTTTATTTTTTGTTTTTCTTAACACCTGTCTGTCCCTAACTGTGTACATAGCAACACTCAACCAAGGAGTCTTCTCGAATCTGAGAATGCCTTTTGTAGAAGGAGGCTGCTGCCTTTAGAGTAGGGCTAAAATGTAAACATTACAGCTCAGATGTAAGAGTTGAGCTGAGCCCAGGTGCAATGGAGTAAGCAGACATTTCATATCAGTGCTATGTATCCTGTGTATTTATTACAACTGTACAACAGATGGCACTAAAATATTTTGATGAAGTGATTCTTTTCGTCATTCAAAGAAAGGTCCTGTGTGGGCTAATGATAGCCCTGCTGAAAGGTTAGAGAGAAATCTGTTCCAGGAGAATTTCACAACAAATAATAAATATGAGTAAGTCACAGGCTAATGAACGTTGAGAGTTGCCCATGCCACAGTTCCCATAAGGTCTCTGCCAGGTCTTCCGGGTAAGAGTGGTGAGCTGCTTGCCAGTCTTTCTCTCACATGAGTTTTAGCATTCTTCATCTCTGCAAGGTGGTTAAAGGCACAGTGTGTATGGTAGAGCACCAGTGCTTGTACTGGTGTCCATCTTTGGGTTCCGACAGATTTGGCTATGGTTCTTAAAGACTCAGGACTCTAGGCTTAGTCTCACGGAAAACAAAAACAAAAACAAGGAAGATATATACACACATTTCACTTTCATGAGTCTTTTTCTCTATTTCTACACACCCAGAGATGGTGGTTTTGTCATGAATTCAGAAATTCTCCCAAAGTTCTCATTGATGACTCATACAGGAATCTGAAAGAAAAAGATAAGACACAGATTCAGTTCCCCTCAAATGAGCAGAGTTTAGACATGGTCTGCAGCACACACACTTGAAAACAGCCTGTGCCCTACACAGAGCACAACATAGTTTCACAGTAGTAAAGGTGAAAAGGCTCAGCACCGATTACAGAGCCCATATACCCTGGGACCCTGGTAATGGCAGCCAGGCACAGGCTCAGTAACACCTGCTCACCTGGCAGCTTCCAGATGGAGAATACTTTTCTTAGTACTACCCTTTTCTAAACTCTACTCTCATTAGTTCCATAGCACACAGAAGCACAGTGTGGCTTGTTTTACTGGCTAGTTTTGTGTGTCAACTTGACACAAGCTGGAGTTATCACAGAGAAAGGAGTTTCAGTTGAGAAAATGCCTCCATGAGATCCAGTGGTAAGGCATTTTCTCAATTAGTGATCAAGGGGGGAGGGCCCCTTGTGAGTGGTACCATCTGTGGGCTGGTAGTCTTGGGCTCTATAAGAAAGCCAGCTGAGCAAGCCAGGAGAAGCAAGCAAGCAAGCAAGCAAGCAAGCAAGCCAGTAAGTTACATCCCACCATGGCCTCTGCATCAGCTCCTGACCTGCTTGAGTTCCAGTCCTGACTTCCTTTGGTGATGAACAGCAGCATGGAAGTGTAAACTCAAGAGACCCTTTCCTCCCCAACTTGCTTCTTGGTCATGATGTTTGTACAGGAATAGCAACCCCGACTAAGACACTTGTCCTACCCAGCATTCAGTCCTGACTCTTTACTGCATAAGAGAAAACAAGGAAAATGGAAACCATCATCTACCTTCACCACCATACTGAGCTACGATGGCCACCTCTTCTCTGCCTCCAACTGCCGGAGACTGCCTGAATACCCAGGCCCAGTAATGGGAACACTGGAACAGTCTCTTCCCTCTCTTTCAGGAGTCCACTCAAATTTAGGAAACATGGTTAGACAGCTCTTATATAAATTACTGCAGGGTGTCACTGCAGATTTAAACACACCCATTTACAAAGTGCAAGGTTCTGTGACATTCCACTGCTGTATATAATCACAAGGACAAGCCACATGTGGCAAGAACATGTTGTTCCATAGAGGCATATAAAGGATAGTTTAAACATTTAATTGACTAACATTAGCAAGCAATAATGAGTAATCTGAAGTAAACTCACTCCTATCTGCTACACTTGGGAGAAGCACAAAAACACATTTCAAGAACAACTTAAAGAAACTGAGGTCAGTTTGTGAGAAAACTCTTGTTTTCTTGGGAGTTTTCTCACAAGCACTCAGAATTCTCACATGGCTCCATTCTTGAACCATATTTTGGCACTTAAGTATAGAGATAATTTTCTAAATTGTTGAAACTAAAATTTTCTGTTCTTCCAACACGGACCTAGGGTCAACTGGGGGTAGGGGTTGGGGGATACTAATGTCAATCAAGAGAATAAAGACATAAGCCACCAACTAGATGAAAATATTTGTAAAACATATATAATAAAGAGGTGGTACCCAAAATAAATAAAGATCCTTCAACTCAACTAAAGAAAACAATCAACCTGATTATCATCTAAGCTGAAGATTCTTTTTTGCCTTCATTTTTAATTGTATGTGTATGGGTGTTTTGCTGCATGCATTTTTAACATAACATGCATGTGGTGCTTGCAGAGCTTAGATGGGGGTTATTAGATTCCTTGGGACTGGAATTACAGGTAGTTGTAAGCTGCCATATGAGTGATGGCAACCAACGTCTTGCCCATGAAAGAACAACCAGTGCTCTTAATTGCTGAGATGGCTCTTGGTTATCAACTTGTCTACAAACTATAATGAACTAAAACTCAAACTGCTTAATCAGATTATTTGAAGTAGGAAGATCCACCTAAATGGGAAGTCATACATTCTGGAGACAGCCTACACAAAATGACATGGAAGTAGTAGATTTCGTTTTTCAGTTACATGGCCTCACTCTTATTGATAAGTTCATCTATACTGTTGCTGCCAGTATTAAATCCCACTTCTTTAGGATTCCAACACAGACTAAAGACCAGCTGCTATCTAGGAATCTTCCAAGATGCTAGCACTAGATTGGTTCTCCTGAGTCATCTAGCTTTGTGGACTAAACAACTGGTGAGACAGCCACTGCAGGACTACTCAGACCACATCCTATAAGCTACTGAAAACCTTCCTAATATACATTCATTCTGTTCAGCCTCTTTAGAGAACCAAGATGGATACGACCATGGAGCCATCTCTTCAGCCCATGACTGACACTGTAAACAGACATTCCATTTTGTCTACCCACTTGCCTATCAAGCCGTCATACTAGGCATGACACACAGTACCATGTGGAAACTGAACAAGAACTCAGGTAGGTCTTCCAAATCCATTCTGCTTGTCCACATACCTATCGGCCAAACCACCCATCTGGCACAGTGAGGAATCTGACCAGAATTTGAGGTAGCGATGCCCACAGCCAATCAGCCACCCTATCTACCAAGATGCCCTGGAATTATAGAGTTCTGGGCCCCTGACTAGAGAGATAAGTCCCCCAAGACTGGCCTCCAGGCCATCTATCTTAGCACAGTATAGAGTCCTGCACTCTGCCCCCAAGAGCAATGCCAAAACTACCTCTGTGGCTCCAGATCCTGCTAATGAAAGAACCAACTCAAGAACTCAGAGTCCTGCTCAAACTTTTGAAGATCAGCTGCAAGAATCTAAACCCATTGAAGGCTTACTCCTAGGTGCAGAAGGTGTACCTATACCAAGGTAAGCCAGGACTACTTATCATACTCCATTCACACATCAACACAGAGTGGCCTCAAGACTGAATGCCAAACAGCATTCAGCTGGTCCAAAACCTGACAAGTTGATATAATGGTGAACAAAACTTAGTAAAGAAACCCAACCCCAGATGCCAAGGTCCCATTCCAAAAGGACAGGCAATATAAATAAGCAAAACATCTTCTCCAGATTTTAACTCATTTCTCCTAATGTTCCCTGAGAAAGGCAACTTAGCTAATGCGTAAGACAGTAATTGCAAAATAGGAATTAAAAGTATGTTCAAGAAATTCAAGGGGAATATGAACAAATGGCCGAATAAGGGCTGTGAAGGCATATACAGTTGAATAAAATAATGAAAAAACTTTTAAGATACAAAATGGAATTTACTAAAGAGAATCACTGAAGAAAAACTAAAAAGACTCAAAATGAAACACGAAGAGGAAAAACTTCACCAATAGTACTGATCAAGTGGAAGACAGGAGACAGAAGCTGAAGAGAAGATAGATGAAATAAAGTATTCATTAAAAACATGCTTAATCTCAAGGCAGGCATGGTGATATACACACCTTTAGCCCCAGAACTTAAGAAACAGAGGCAGGCAGATCTCTTGAGACTGAGGTCACCCTGGTCTACCCAGCGAGTTTGAGAACAGGCAGGGTTACATTGAGAAAACCAGGAATAGAACATGCAGGACTTCTGAGAAACTGTAAAGTCTAAGCCTATAAAGCATATGTATAGAAGGAAAAGAGACCCAGGTCAAAGGCACAGAAAACATTTCCAACAAAATCATAAAATAAAATTTACCAAACTTAAGGAGAGAGATCCTATTTAGGTGTTAAAGGGATACAGAACACCAAATAGGATCAGAAAAAAACCCAACTCTCCCACATTACATAATAATCCAAACACTAAGTGCAGAACAAAGAAAGGACACTGGAAGCTGCAAAAGAAAATGACCAACTCACACCTAACAACAGGCACACCAGAATAACACCTGGCTTTTTAATGGAGACTTAAAAGAGAGAAGTGCCTAGAATGAAGTTCTATAAAACCACAGATGCCAACTCCAAACTATTATACCTAGCAAAACTATCAGTTGTAATCAAAGGGAAAGAAAATTCTACTTTGGTAACATAAGATTTAAGGAGTACATGTCCACTAAGCCAGGGTACTGGAAAATATCCCAGTCTGAGGAGAAATTAAACATACCCAGGAAGGCACATGGAATATAAAACTCAGAATGATTAATCAAAAGAGATTTAAGAAAACACCACTACACTGTCCAATAATAACTCTTAGTATCAACATTACTAATTACTAAATAGATACAAGTTAACAGATTAGAGAAAAAGATTCATCTTTTTGCTACCTCTAAGAAAAACACTTCAGCATCAATGATGGACACCACTTTAGGATTAAAGGCTAGAAAAAGGTATTCCAAACAAATGAAACAAAGGAACAAGCAGGAGGAGCTATTCTAATACCTGTCAAAATATGCTTCAGACAAAACTAATCAGAAAAAATAGGAAGGAAAGGACATTTCACATTCATTAAAGGAAAAAGGCACCAAGAGGATATTATAATTATAAATACGCACTAAACACAGGGGTATCAACTTTCATTAAGAAGAAGAGGAGGAGAAAGGAGGAGGAAGAAGAAAGATAAAGAGGAAAGAAGGAAGAAGGAAGGAGGATGAAGGGGAGGAAGAGGAGAAAGAAGAGGAGGGAGGAGGAGGAGGAGGAGGAGGAGGAGGAGGAGGAGGAGGAGGAGGAGGAGGAGGAGGAGGAGGAGAAGGAGGAGAAGGAGAAGCAGCAGCAGCAGCAGCAGAAGCAGAAACAGAAACAGCAGCAGCAGCAGCACTGCTGTATTTAAAACCACAGATTGATCCCAGTACAGTGGTAGTTAGGTTTTTTGTTTGTTTTTTTGTTTTGGTTTTGTTTTGGATCTCTCTACATAGTATCTCTATAGTCCTGGGTGTCCTAGAACTCACTATGTAGACCAGCCTAATCTCAGACTCAGGGATCCACCTGCTCATGCATCCATCCCAAGTGCTTGTATTAAAAAGGCCTGCACCACCACACTCAGCTGACATCTTAAATCAAATAGATTTAATAGTCATTTACAGAATATTTTACCTAATCACTAAAGAATGCACTTTCTTTTCAGCAGTCCATAGAACTTTACCTGTAACTGACCACATATTAGGACACAAAGCAAATCTCAACAAATTTGGGAAAACGAAGAGAACATCTTGTATTCTGTGATCACAAAGGAATAAAGCTGAATATCAACAGCTATAGAAACTACAGAGAGTACATGAACTTGTGAACACTGAATATATTACTGACTGAGAACTGGGTCAAGAGAGAAACCAAGAAGAAAATTAAAAGTACTAGAACCGAATGAAACTAAAAACACAACATACCAAATCTATAGAACACAATGAAGGCAGTCCTAAGAGGAAAGTTATTATCACATTAAAACCTGTGAATGAGAGGAGAGAGAAATGGGAGAGGAGAGATAGAAAAGGGAGAGAGAGGGGGAAGAGGGTGGGAGAAAGGGAGAGAGATTTGATTTCACACTTATAAACTAATGTGGCACCTGAAGGCCTTGGAAAGACAAGACAAACAATGCTCAAAGACAGTATTAAAAGTCAGGCCAGAAGTGGTGGTACGCAGCTTTAATTTCAGCATTTTGAGACAGAAGCAGGTAGATCTCTGAATTCAACACCAACATAGTCTACACAGTGAGTTCCAGGCCAACCAGCAGTACAGAATGAAACCTAGCTTTAAAAATAAATAAATAAATAAAAGAGGAGGAGGAGGAAGAAACAAACAAACAGACAAAACAATAAAATGAGTTGGTTCTTTGAAAAGAGTAATAAGATTATCTTTAGCCAAATTAATCAAAAGGATCCAAATTAATAAAACCAGAAAAGGGAAGCATTACAGCAGAAACCAAGAAAATTCAAGAGAACATTAAAGACATACTTTAAAAGCCTATATGCAATTAAACTAGAACATCTAAAAGAAATGGATAAACTTCAACATATATATGACCTACCAAGATAAAGAAAATAAATTCTTTTTATGAAGCCAGTATTACTCTGATACCAAAACCAAAGATCCAACAAAAAGAAAAATTATAGGTCAATCACTCTGATGAATATAGATGCAAAAATTCTCAATAAATTACTTATAAATTTAATTAAAAAACACATCAAAAAGATTACTAATCATGATCAAGTCAGCATCATCCTGGAAATTCAGGAATAGGTCAACATATACAAATCAGTAAATTAAATCCACCACATAAATAAACTCCGTCATA
This sequence comes from Uromys caudimaculatus, assembly GCA_028551405.1. Taxonomy (NCBI): domain Eukaryota; kingdom Metazoa; phylum Chordata; class Mammalia; order Rodentia; family Muridae; genus Uromys; species Uromys caudimaculatus. Next base: position 116,200,819 of record CM052705.1, on the reverse strand, counting down.
TGACCATTTCATTGGATACAGAAAAGATCTTTAACAAAATCCAAGATCTATTCATGATAAAAGTCCTGAAGAATCTAGGGATATGAGTGTTGGGGGCTGGTGGGAGAACATATCTAAATTAAATAAAGGTAATTTTCAAAGAGCACAGACACAACATTATACTAAAAGGAGATAAATTTAAAACATTTCTACTAAAATCAGGAACAAGGCAGATGTTTACTCTCCATTCTTGTTCAGTACAGTGCTTGAAGTCTTAGCTAGAGCAGTAAGACAAATGAAGGAGATAGAGAGGATACAAATAGGAAAAAAAGAGTCAAAATATCTATTTTTGTAGATGATATGGTTCTCTATATAAAAGACCCTAAAGAGCATACCATAAAACTCCTACAGCTAATACATTCTGCATAGTAGTAGGATAGATTGATACACAAAAATCATTAGCCTTCCTATATATTAACAACAAGCATACCAAGAAAAAAAAGCAAAAATAAATCTATTCACAATAGTCTCAAAAACATAACAAAACAAAACAAAAAAACTTTGGAATAAATCTAAGGAAGTGAAAGACTTGTGTAATAAAAATTTCAAAGCACCAAAGACACAGAAGACATAAGAAGGTAAATTACTCAACTGTATTCTAGGAACCCAAGGTCAAGATGTTCCAACTAACTTACTTAGGATCTGTCAAACTTCTTGTTTGTTCAGGAATGACCTCCCCCTGACGCTGTAAAGGGAGATACCATGACGTGGCTTTTACCTTTAAAAACTCTACTCTAAATACTTGGCTTTTACCCCCAGGTCCCAAATAACTGAGCATAGTCCCAGCTGGCTGGAATAAAGACTTTCAACTGGCTATAAACTATATCTGAGTGGTTTTCTCTGGTGGGCACCCCATAATATCACCAAAGGCTAGGAAGGAACCTTGACAGTCCCAGATGTACCTACATTTATACCTGGGAAATACCTGTGGTTTTCAAATAAAGCAAAACACCCAAAACAATGTCTCATTTGAAAATCATGAGTTGAAGTAAATGGTCTTCTTTTCTATAGCAAAATTTCACAAATGCTTGTTTTCTTTTGTTTCTGAAAAGCCTTAGTACCCCAAACAGAAACATCTGTCTTAGTCACCATTCTACTGCCTCAAGAAGATACCATGACCAAGGCAACTATAAAAGAAAGCTTTTAATTTGGGGGCTCACAGTTCTAGAGAGCTAGTCTATAATGGCAGGAACTAAAGGCAGCAGGCACAGCATTGGAGCAGAAGCTGAGAGCTTACATATGATCACAAACACAGGCAGAGAGGGAACAGACTGCAAATGGGCGTGGAACCTCAAAGTCCACACCTCCTCCAGCAAAGCTACACCTCTTAATTCTTTCCAAACAGTTCTACCAACTGGGCACCAAGCATTCAAACACATGTACTATGGGGGCCATTCTTATTCAAACTACCACAATCTGCACTCTATACCCAGCTTCAAGTCACCCGGCTCCAACAAACTGAATAAAAGAGCAATTCCAAACATACCTAGTGCTCAGCTGGAATAAGTCTCATATTTACCTTTCAAGGCTATCCTCTTCCAAAGTGATCTCCATAAAGGTCTTCAGCTTTCTGTTCACAGTTGCTGCGACTTCCTTCACCATTGCACTTAGATGTTTACCTGTAAGAAGATTGAAAAAGCAAAAGATCTCAACTTCAGTACATATACACATACTCGGCTGTGCATATGGGATCAGTTCTTTGGGTTCTGTTTGTTTTACAAGTTAACCCTGGCTTACTGCAGGATAATTATGCCTTCCACAGAGATGCCATGAGAGTATAATCTGCTATGAGTGATAATGTAATTACCAGAAAGGAATGAAAACCAACACAAATCACATTCATCCACTGCTTATGTAACTGACAGGTGCTCAGCACCCAATGTCCGTGCTCACACCTCCTCATGAGGCATGACCTTTGCTCCTCAGAACACAAGTGCTCTGTGCATCTCAATCAGGGGAATTCCCTCAGACAAGCCTTTCTGGTACCCAAACTGGGTCTAACAAACCTTTTTAAGAAACATAATAGACTGAACATCCTAACTCCAAAATCTGTAATCTGCAACATCTGAAAATTCAAGACTTTTTGTTCTACTTATATGTTTCAGATTTTGAAGTATTTCAGATTTTAAAATTGCAATTCAAGGATTTTCAACCAGTATATTTTTCATAGAAAAAAAAAGCCCTATGAACTTCTAAGTCTGAAAGAATTCTTGTCCCAGACATGTGGGTGAAAGGTACTCAGTCACTGTAAATCTTTCCAGATGTGGCCGGTATCCCAGCTCATGGCATAGGAGATATCTTTGCCTGTAATGTACTAGAGTGGAAAGACATTTTAACATCAGTAAAACTTTACCAAAAATATGGAAAGCTGACTAAGGTCAGCCAACAAGGATGTCACGAACATCACACTGAGGCTGACATATTACAGGTATTGCCAATTATTTTTCCAGTACTACTTCTAATGGGTAAGTATTCAAGAGGCATAATGCCAACATATCCATTGTTTTAAAAAAAAATACATTTTAGAATTATTTTTGAGACTGGATTTCAATGTTTTCCCAAACTTCCTGCGTCAGCTTCCTAAGTAGCTGGGCCTGCAGACCTGTGCTACAGAGTTCACCCAGATTTTTAGACATAAGTAACACTGGGCAAAATCAATAGCAATTCAATTTGAAGCTGGGCCTAGTGGGCCAGACCTGTAATCCCAGCTACTAGCAAGACTAAGGCAGAAAAATACCAAGTTCAAGGCCTGCCTGGGTTAAAGTTGTTGCTGGAAATATAAAAAAGCAATCCGAGCTACACCAGGGAGCTTGGAGGACAAAATGTAGCTAACAAGAGGCCCCTGGTTTAGAAGGCGGATCCAACTTAGAATGGCTTACAAGATTAGGATCCTAGTTGTTGCGCCCCTTGATTGAGTTACCTATTGATTCTGAACTAAGTTTGTGTGGTGTTTTCCTTCACACAGCGACTCAACTGGGCTCCAGAGAGAAAGGTACGGCGGCAAAGCATGTGTTTGCGAGAAGTACACCCCAAAGGGCCGTGAGAATTTGGAAGCATGGGGCTGGCATGATAGCGACCCGCCATAGGAACTTAGGGAGTCAGGTAGAGAGATTTCAGAGCTCTGGGTCAGAGTCTGCCAAGATGAGAACAGGCTGGCCAGCCCACTCATGCCTGGCCATACAGTCAGCCAACGCCCTGCCGGCGTAGTGTGGATTGCTCTCTTATATTTCCCGCAACATAAAGTGAGTTCAAAGCCAACCTAGATAAGTTAGTCAGACCCAGTCTCAAAATAAAAAGGGAAACTGGTGTCATAGCTCAGTGACAGAGCATGTATCTAGCCTATGGAAGGCAAGGGGGAGGGGAAAGGGGAAAGAAGGAAAAGAGGTAAGGAAGAAAGGTAAAAAGGAGAAAAAAGAAGAAGGGAGGGATCCAATTCTGAAGTACACAGTGATAGCTACCTGCACTCAACAGTTCAAGTGAAAGGCAGACAGGAACAGAACAGGTAGACTCATGCAAAGAGAGGCCCAGTGGACCATACCGTACTTATAGCACAAGGGAACAAGGGTGAAGAGGCTGGGAGAAGCCTGTCCTGGCAGAGGCGAGGTGAAACAGAGGCCAAATTCCCAAACAACTCTAACATTAAGAGCAAATAAGAACATTATCAGCAATGCACCAGATAAAGGAGAAATAATGTAACCAACCTTTGTTAATAACCAAAATAATATGCAGAACAGCTGTGAGGCACACAATGCCTTCAATATCACCAGAAGTTACACATGCCTTTAGTTCATCCAAAAATGACCTATAAAATCAGCAAACATCTGAAATTATTCCACATCCTAATACTTTACAGAAAAATAAACATGGACAAGGTTCACCCACAATCATAACCACCACTTTTCAGGCAACATGGGAAACTGCCTGAGGTCCTCCCCTATGTGTATTACATGTCAGTTCTTGCAGATGAAATGTTAAAACTACATGGTATGCATAGAAGGAGAACAGGAAAACTACGGCCTTTGAAAAACACTGGCCACTTTGTATGATCCAAATGTACGTAAGAGATTATTTAGTATGCTACTGAAAGGCAATCCACAGCTCTCAAAATCACACAATTTCACGGAATGCATCTACACTATATAGTGCCACATGCATTCAAAGTCTGAAAAACAAATCCCTCTGTATTGTCAGTTCCCTGTGCCTAGAATCCCAGTCAAGGAATAAATGGGCTGTGGAGCCAAGTTACAGCTGAATGTTGAACAAAAACTGCACTGATGTTTCATCTGCAGTCTTCTGAAAATACAGTGTGCTGGCTAAGTTCTTGTTATGCTGAAACAAACTAGAGGCACCCATGAAGAGGGAACTTCAACTGAGAATTGCCTCTATCAGACTGGCTCTGGGCAAGTCTATGGCACATTTTCTTGATTAATGATTGATGTGGGAGGACCCAGCCCTCTATGGGTGGAGCCACCTCTGGGTAGGCAGTCCTGGTTATATAAGAAAGCAAACTGAGCAAGCCTTGGAGACAGCAAGCTGGCAGGCAGTGTTTCTCCGTGGTCTCTGCTTTAATTCCTGCCTCCAAGGTCCTGTCACAGCTTCTTGCAATGATAGAATGTAACTGGATATGTAAGCCAAATAAACCCTTTCCTTCCCACACTGGTTCTATTCAGTGTTTTAGCAGAGTAACAGAGAAGCAAACTAGGGCAAAAAGTGATACCAAAGAGTAGAATACTGCTGTGATGGACCTGACCATTGCTTTGAGAGAATGGTTGTGGAAGGATTTTGGAGCTTTGAAGTAGAGAGGTCACTGAGTGTTCAGAGCATACTGAGCTGTTCTGGGAAGACAGGGATGTTGAAAAAGATGCAAATGGAGGCCTGTTGGTAAAGTTTCTGAGGAAAGCATGATTTCTAACGGCTGTTGAATTAATAATCTATGGAAATGAAAGCTTTTGTGTTACTGAAACAAATGATGCTGGTTAGCTGGAGCTGAAGAATCAGTTGTCATTAATAAGAGACTAGCATCACTGAGGTGCTATCTGGAAAGTACTTCCACAGGGTCAGTACACAGAAGTTGGGGGTCTTTTGGGGAGAGGGGGAGTTAGAGCAAGACTGTAACCCAAGCTAGTAGCCAAACACGTTAATGTGTAAGAGTTTCCCACATGGAACAAATTTTGAAGACATGAAGTGGTCATGGAGAGCAGCTGAAGCTTGGCACCATGTGGCAAAGCTGGAGTCCCTACAGAGAGGCCAGAACACCACTGGTGAATGTAAGGCCCTAGCAATGGAGACTCCAACATACTGAAGATGCCAGGTCCTTGGGACAGCCATTCAGGACAACAGCAGGTATTGCAAAGAGCCAGCCTGAGTCTACTAGACAAGCTGTATGTGGGCTACTCAAGTACTTTGGAGCTCCACAGATCTTACGTGAATTCCAAATAATTTGAAGTTACACTGATGGTCTTTGGTTTTGCTTAAGTGTTACTGTTTTTATGCCTTGCTTCTTCCCTCTTGTAATAACAAAATATATAACTTGGTTTTTTGTTTTTCAGGAGCCTACAGTTAAAGAAATATTACTTTGAAAGTCTAGTTTCTTTTTTTTTTTTAAGTATTGAAATTTTTAAATACCATTGGACTTTTAACATTACACTGGTATTTTTAAAGTTATACTATGTTTTATGTTGTGATATTAACATGAAATCTTGAAGATAAACAAGAAAGGAAAGGTCATGGTTTAATAGTGATATGTAAGTCAAAATGACAATGGGTAAATTTTGCTACTTAGCTTTTTCCAACCTAGCACAAACTAGAGTCACCTGGAAAGACAGAACCTCAACTGAGAAAATACCTCCACCAGACTGACCTGTGGGCAAGTCTATGGTGTATATTCTTGACTAAGATTGATGTTGGAGGGCCAAGCCCGCTGTGGGAGGTGCCACCCTTGGACAAGTAATCCTGAGTTGTATGGGCAAGCAAGCTGAACAAGTCAGAGAACAAGTCAGTAAGCAGTGCACCTAAATGGTCTCTGCTTTCAGTTCCTGTTTTATCTTTTCTCCATGATAGACTATATAACCTGAAAGCTAAATAAATCCTTTCCTCCTGAAATTGATTTTGGTTAGTGTTTTATCAAAGCAACAAAGAAGCAAACTAGAACACACAGTAAAAAGTTTTCTGCTTTGTTTTTTTGTTTGTTTTTCAAGACAGGTTTTCTCTGTGTAGTTCTGTCTGTTTTGGAACCTGCTCTGTAGACTAGGCTGGCCTCAAACTCATAGAGAGCCACCTGCCTCTGCCGAGTGCAGAGATTAAAGACCTGTGCCACCACCACCCAGCAAGAAACATTTTTGTACACACATACTTTCCCTTCTACCAGAATTTAGTTGTGATAAACATAGCCAAAACTATTTAAATAATACAACAGTTTATAGAAAGTCATGGTCATCTTTATGAAAGTTTAATGTTAACATTTTCCATCACTCATAAAATGAAGAAAAACTCTATGGAATGTTTTTCTCAAGGGGGTAAAAATACCTTTGAAAACTGAGAGTAAAAGGTAATAGAGCACAAGGCACTGGGAACAATTATAGAAAGGGCTGCGCCAAGATCAGAGAGAGAAGACAATTACCTGACCACATCTGAAGATTTCATTATTACTCCCACTAAACACCTTGAAAATGGAGGAAGGTCAGCAAGACATTGTGGTGAGGTCAGCTCTTCTATGTCAGAAACCTAGAAATGTTTCACATCAGTATATTATAAATGGCCTGGACTGACAACCTGGTTCACACTGATCTGGGATTTCTTCTACCTGACAAAAGCATTCCATACACTCAAAAGAACAAGGTCTTAACTACATAACAAAACTAGTTAGTTATGAATACGGCATTATTTTACCCAAGGACATTTCACTCGGCGAAACAGAAATAAAGGATATATCACTTAGCAAGCCCTTCATCAAATGACCTTTATTTAACTTGGAATCATCTTCTATAAACAATATACTTTATGCTAAGCCACCTTAACCATTTCCCCTTCTCAGCCCAGATTAGAATCTCTCTGTCTCAGAATGCTGGTGTTTTGGTCTAAAGTTTCCACCCTGTGGTACAATGGGCAGGGTAGGGATATATTGTCCTGGCTCTGAGCTACAAGACGTGAAGCAGCATGCCTGGCCTCTGCCCACTTGCTTGACAGAACATACCTGTAACTAACGTGACAGATCCTCATAGGACACACCCTGTATAACACTCTGCTACCAACCATAGGAGGGTTGACAAGTCACTCTCTATTGATGAGTAAATTCCTCATGGAAACAGTTTCTGAAGTAATTGTAATTCCCACTCCCAGGAGGCTCATGTCTGTTTTCTCCTGTAATCACCGCAGTATGAACAAGCCCATCTCACCTTAGTTCTCCCTCCCTGTCTTTTGCCCAAGTCTTGTTGTCTTGGGCACATTACATTATGGTTTAGCTGCCACCAACCTAAGTGGTGAGCATACATTTATGATACACTGAGAGAAAGTACTACTGATTAAAACAAAAATATTTTAAAATACAATAACACATTTTAGCCTATATCAAAATAAAACACCTGACCACAGCAAAGATGGAAAGAAGTTCTAGTACGGAGACTATCCCTAGGAGAGTCCTACGAAGTATAAGGTAAGATGAATTCATGAAGGCACTGTGATGAACTGACGCACATGAAAACCAGTGGTCCTCAACCTTCCTAATGCTGCCTACAGTTCCTCATATTGGGGTGACCCCCCCAACCAAAAAAAGTATTTTCATTGCTACTTCATAACTGTAATTTTGCTACTGTTACGAATCATAATGTAAACATCTGTGTTTTCCAATGGTCTTAGGTGACCCCAGTGAAAGGGTCACTCACGCTCCCAAAAGGGTTGTGGCCCTCAGGTTGAGAAACACTGCTCTAGAGAAACCAAATAGGAGCCAATCCCTAGAAAAAGCTAAAATGTAGCAGTAGAAAAAGGTAAGCATGGTGGCTTATGCCTGTGACCCAGCACTGTAGAGGCTGAGGCAGGGGTTTATCATGAGTTCTAAGCCAAGGTGACCTAAGGTATGAGTCCCTGTCTTAAGTGCTGACGTGATTAACTTAAGAACAAACATATCAGTAGCTTTATTAACATCAGATAAACTATAAGCATCCCAAATGAAGACACTTGTCAGAGTGGGTTTTTATAAATTACTTATACAGTATACTTACAACACCTCAACTATGAAGACAGGTAAGAAGTAAAAATCTAAAAACAGAGTTCCTATATAAACATGAAGCCTGAGAAGGCTACGTTGGCTACAAAACTAACAAAGCAGACTTTGTAAAGCATTATGGAAAACATATATTCTAAGAGGACAGTCAAAAATAGGACATAAAAGGAAACTGTATTCTTAAATAGTGTATGCAAGCCAACCAGGAAGATCCAAAAGGCAAACTGACAAGAAAATGAAAAACAATCTGCAGTCAAGGACAGAGCCTGCCTTCCCTCTGAAGAGGCAGAGCAGTACAAGTCTAACCAGGAAAGGACACAGTCAGCTGTTGCACGACTTGGCTCACTGCACAGCACAGGGCAGTATAGAAAACGTGAGCAAACTGTGCTGAGCCAGGCAAGCTCAGGATCCAGGTCTGTGCAAAGGCCACTAATTCTTTGTAACTTCAGCTGTATAGCCTTCTAAAGCTAAGTCCTAACCCTAGATTTATTCAGATAACTATAAATTCTAATTTATGTTTTAGAATTTGATAAGCATCATGTTGACATTTTATACAACAAAGTTTGTAAAATTAAAATAATCTTTTACAGGTCAGTGGTTAAGAGCACTTGTTCTTCTTGCAGAGGACCCAGGTTTGGCTCCCGGCATCATCATGGCGGTTTAAAAATCATCAGTTAACTCCAGTTCCAAAGGAATCTGATGCCCTCTTTTGACCTCCACAGGCACCTGGCATGCACACTATATACACGCAGGCAAACACTCACAGACATAAAAACAAAATAATTTATACTCATTTCTCAGAATACCCATGGTCAAGCAGTAAATGACCATCTGTAAGTATATGCATTCAGTGAGTAAGCCCAGTCTCCTCCAAGTCACTACCTATGTGTATGTGGGACATCTCGGAGCCTAAGGAAAAAAAGACCATTCCGCATGCTCTCTATGATACAGTATCACTTTCTGTGTTAGCTCAAATGATCCCCTGTTCAGATCAATGTTTAACCAAAAAAGTTAAATCTGTGTAAATAAGAGTCTTTCATTCACCTTGAGCTATGCTAAGAAAACAGATTTCAGAACTTCAAGTTTCTGGAGCTAGAGGGATGGTTTGATTGCTAAGAGAGCTTGTTGTTTTTACAGAAGAACCCAGGCTCAGTCCCCAGAACCCCAAAAGCCCTGACAACAACCTGTAAATCTAGCTGTAGGGTATCTAATATCTTTTTACGGTCTCTGTGACCACCAGGCATGCATATGGTACACACGTAGGTAAAACACTCATACAAAATATTCAAGTTTCCTATGGTTGGAATGAAAAGAGAAAAAGACAATGCAGAGATGTAAACCACTGTACACACTACAGTCCAGAGCAGTCCTGAACTGCCTGCCCAACTATTCCTGATCTCCTCTTCAGCAAAGAGGAACCTTGAGAAACTATCAACTCACTCAAAAGTCTGAGAACCAACAAACATGTCCACATCATGGAGCCTAGATCCAGCTCAGTCAGAAGTGACAACACCCTTAGCATATGCTCCATAGTTGCCATATGACTCTAGAGAGCCAACTAGCTGAATGGCAAGGTACAGGAACTGGCAAAGCAGTCCTCACCAAAGCTGGAAACACCTAACCAAGTACTGTAAGCAGAACAGTTGAGAAACAGCAGTTTCAGGATCGATATACCTCACCTTCTGCAGCTGGTGACTTATCTCAACCACAGGCGCAGCAATCAGAGTAGAAAGCACAGCATGGTGCACTGCAGTGTCCTTGTGCCAGGACTGGATAGTGGTGATGAATTCATGAAGAGGGGTCTGAGCAGAATGAAAGAGCTACAAGAAATCAAATCAGTCATTGTCAGTAGAGCTAAAAATCAGAAAGAAAGAAGGAAAGAAAACAAGTACCAGGTGTGGTGGCTCACATCTGTACAAAAACAAAACAGGAGGCTGAGGTGGGAGGACTGAGGTGAGTTTGAAGCCAGCCTGGGCTACATTGTGAGTTCCAGGCCAACCTAAGCTAGAGAGCAAGATATTGCCTCCAAATAATAATAATAATAATAATAATAATAATAATAATAATAATAATAATAATAATAAAATAAAATGCCTCCTGGGCATGGTGGCATATGCCTTGGGAGGCAGAGCAGGTTGAGGCCAGCCTGCTCTACACAGTGAGTTCAAAGACCACCAGAGTTCCACAAAGAAAGAACCTCTCTCAAAAACAACAGCAACAAAAAAATAAATAAATAAAACAAACCAATAATATAAAAAAATATTGATAGTGAAGAGGGAGGGATGACAGAAAGAAAGGCAATAACATTAAAACCATCAGCTCAGGCAGTGTATTCTAAATGCACGCACTACTCAATGGATAGTGGGAGATTTGGCAGGAATATTAAGATTGGGTGTAAATCACATAAACAATGTGTCAGTGATGTTCACGTATTTCTATCAGCAAAGGCTAGAATAAAATTGTGACTCCAGTATTTCATAAACAACCTCTCATTTAAACATTTTTTATAAATTAAAACAATAACAGTTTACTAATAGAAAAAAATTGGCACTCTCTGCTAACAATACAATTTATTCAGGAACTGGCTTTGTACTGTTTCTAGGAACAGGTCTAGTTCCTTTGATTTTTAGGACCTGGCTCTTTAGTCATCTCAGTCTATGAGCTTTCCACCATCAACAGAAAGCCATGGTCCCTTCAGTGTGCTACTACATGGTCCCAGGTAGTCACTGTCTCTGTTCAAATGAGCATCTTCACAAATATACTCTATCTGGGACCTCAATCACAGAGCTATAGAATGTGGATCTGCATGCCAGCAAAGAATGCAGGTATGCCTAGCCTTAGGGTTAGCATCAACCACCACTCAATACCTTTAGCAGACATCACAGTCAATGCGGACAGCCACAGTCTCCACACATCTAACCCAGCCACACTGAGACTACCCATCCACCCCTCCTTCCACCCCCCACCCCAGTCAAATAACCATGCCCCGTTCAAGCACAATACCGTCAGACTTTCTTCAGGCTGCTTCTTGAAGATACAGGCAACACATTCCAACATCTTTTGAAACACTTCCTGAACTAAGTCAAACAGCACTGTGACTTTTTCATCTGAATCTGTTCTGTGAATCATGGAGTTCCCAGCTATCTCCTTCAGTATGCCAAGAAGTAATGAAACATAAAAAAATCCCTTCACTAAAAAGAAAAGAAACATTAATTAATTACCTAAGCACATGATTTAGTTGAAATTGCTCAATACATGTATATGGCAGTACTGGAAGAACCTATTACCATTGAGTCAGCACCAAGCATCTCATCAGATTGATCCAAACGAGAACCCAACACACAAAAACTTCTTCCCCAACAGCAACAGTACAGCTGGCTCTGTCAGTAAACTAAGCACTTTGGTCACTGCATGTGAACAACTGGCAGTATGACTCCTATGACACATGATGTAGAAAACGTACTTTCTCTTCTATTAACACCGTAGTAAAAACCTGGAAAGGACAACTTCAACCTCATATCTCTCAATATCATTTGATAACCTCGGAGATTTCTGATACTGGGTAGTAATTGGTTTCCTTTGTTTGTTTGCTTATTTGTTTTTCAATTACCTCCCACGGGGTACAGAATCTGGTAAAATTCATTCTGTATATAAGCCTAATAGCAGTATTATGCCATTTACCTTTCTAATCATTCTTTCCAGAAAAAGCTACAAAAACAGAGCTATGGTCTGCCCCCAGTAAGCTTTAAGGGCACTCTGTATCACCCTGTCCCACCCTAACACACGGCTCAGGTGTCGATTCACCTTTAACTTTTGGGTGCTGGACAGCAAGCCTCTTGGCAGAACCCATGGTACAAGGTACACTAAAATACAATGACTATGCAATAAAGCACAGAAATGATGTCACTCACAGAAAGCCTACTGTCCAGGTGACCACAAGGACACCCAGAGAATGGATCTGGTTATGAAGGGTAAAGCCATTTACCTACAAAATGGACTAAACATCTAGCAAGCCGCCAGAGACCATAACCAACTATACCCCAAACCTTCCTGCTAAAGGAAGACAGACTTTCCATTCCAGAGTCTCTCTATGATGAATCCACTCTAGGTCTAAGACTCTGCCAGAATCAATAAGCAGTCACAGAAAATCACTAAACCACAACAGAAACTTTCAAGAATCTACTACTCTCATTCAGAGGAGGGTGGAAGAACTCATTCCTCATATATATTTGTCATGTGGAACGTCCACTGATGGGACGGTGATGAACTCTTTAATCCAGGATACTGCCGACCAAGACCCAGACAGGTGTTTTGCGGTGGAAAGATGCACTCCTAATCTAGTTGTTGGAGGAGGTGTGTCACTTGGGATAGGCTTTGAGGCTTCAAAACCCATACCGTTCCCAGTGAGCTCTTTTTCTGACTAATGGCTGTGTCTCAAGATGTAAGCTCTCAGCTATTACTCCAGCTTCATGAACTCACTTCCCCCAATAAACTCTTTTTCTACAAACTGCCTTGATCATGGTGTCTAATCAGACCAATAAAAAAGTAACTAAGACATATAACTAATTTCTGAAAATGGCTTCTTCATTTTGCCTCTTTCAAGCAGAGCAAAAAGTTCAAAACATAGTAGACTCTAGGTCTTACCTCCCTAAACTGCTGGACTCAGGTCCAGCTCTGAACCTGATCTAAAGGGATTGGGCACCACCATGTGATAAAATGGACTAACTGGACAGCAAAATCTGGCTAGTTCTACAATACTAAATTTTATACATAATTAAAAACAGATTCAGCCCTTAGGCAAAACAATTCCTAAATGATGAATGAAGCCATGAATGAATTTTGATTATTTCAATTCCAAGCTATATCACTCACATCACTTGACTGCAATGGCTAACTTCACCCAACTAAATGTTCTAAACAGAATTCAGTGAAGGACAGCCTCTCTCATTAAACTACTGGACTTTAAAAAATGAAAATTTCAAATGTAGGAAGACATTTGCATAGAGCTCAGTAACTGGGATGTGTAGAAAAAACCACTACTAACAGTCCATACCACAGAGGATGACTGGGGCCTTGGGAAGATGCAAGGTCATAGCTCAGTAGGACTCTTCTTGTCATACATTGTGTCAGAGGCATCACTAGCTCTGGTTCCAGGTGTGCCACCCTCCTGGCCACATCACTCATGCCCTTCTTCTGGGAGGGTCTCTACATAGATGCCAGATGGAGAAGTCTGCCCACCAACAAGGCAGATCCAGGGAGCAGAACCCCAAGGACCTGTCAGAAACTGGACAGTATGCCTGACATCAGACACATCTCTGAAACTGCTAGCTGCATTAGCTAATGAACAACTGTTCTAGCAAAAGCCAGTGTGTGTTACTTGGAACACATGTCAGTTGCTTGGAAGCTGGATTCTTATCTACAGGGGGAGGGAATGAGAGACCAGCTATAAATACTTATTGCTTTCAAACATTCCCTTAATGGAGGAATAATGCTATGGTACCTGTTTTCATTATTCCAAAACTCCGCTGTAAAAGTTGCATCTGAAATTTAGGATCTCCAAGTCCCACCATGACAACATCTTTACACACAGCCAAGTAAGTCTGTAAGAAATGCATGGATCCATCAACAACAAAAACCATTTAACAAGGAAGGCAGTCAAGCCCACAAATCCTCTCTATGATGTGACGTACTAATGTTATAACCAGATGTCTACAACTATATTGCTAAAGAAATTTCCACAAATATATATATTTTCATTGTTTCTATAAGAACTCTATAGATAGTGTATGCAATTCCACCAACCTAGCCAAATGTCCATTCATGTGCAACACATTAAATTGAACTGAAATTATGTAGATTGTGTTTTGTAAAAAGAAATGCCATTTTAGGTATTATAAAGCAATATAAGGGTCTAAAACCACTTTGTAACAAAATAAGCCGTCAAGAAAATACAGCAAAGGATCAAGAGAACAAGCTTTGTATCTCAGCTGCTGACCTGGATTATCTGTTGATAAACATCTCTCCGAAGCTTCAAATACTCCTCTTCTTGGTCTTCAAGAAGAGGTAAAACTTTGTTTTCTAACCAAGACCCAGTGTCATTCAAGATGGACAGATGAATTTTCTCTTCTGAGCAGAACTGTCCAACACAACAAGGAAGCTAATAAATAACAAAAGCAGCTTTGATATATAATGCTTAGACCACAAGAACCAGACAGCATACCTTGTACTGAAGATGGACGCTCATCCTACAGTACAGACCAAAGGCATGCAGGGCAGTTGCTTTGCTGAAGTTGAGGGGATTCCCATTTGGAGACTGAAGAAATGATTCCAGATCTACCTGTAAAATTACAAGCCAGGGCCCACACTCTGAGTGACATGTGACTACATCAAAACAAGGTAGAAAGTGCCTGATTCACAGGCACACAAGACGGTTACTAGCAGTGCAGCTCAGGCTGCCATCCTTGCACCTAGCACCACCTGCTGAGCATTAGAAGCACGCAACATAGTTGGTAGGTGCACAGGGCCACAGGACCACTGCCCACAAGTACCACAGTCCGTTTCCTCAGGGCAGGCTCTACTCAACCACCATCCTGGGTGGTAGCAATAAGGACTGTTCAGTGGAGAATCATACAGAAGGTGGCCAGGAGGTTGCAACACAAGAAAAAAAGGATTCCAAAGGGCACTTGGAGAACAATGAATTCATGTCACATATTTTCCCAAGATTCCTAGAAAAAATAGCATAAGACTTAAGAGAGCTAGTACTTCCTCACTGACCGCTGTCCTGGATAGCCCATTCTGAGACGAAGAGGAGACAAACTGGAGCCCTGACACACTAGAAACCTTGGAGAAATGTGGGCTCTAAACACCGCTTGTAAGGAGACAGGTCCTGGAAATGGCTCTGCTTCCGGCCTCACCTGTACACTTCAGAGTCTAGATGTTCATTCTCAATTCTTTTCCAGCTTGCACCAACACAGGGAAACTCTATCTTACTGCATCACTATTACTGCTATATGAAGTCACTTTAACTTCCAGGATTAGTAGTTACCTTGGATCCCTCAAGTGCTTTTAAAAGCTGGTTCAGTTTCTTCTGGGGTGCAGTGAACAGACACTCTCGATTCTTTGGATGGGTCAGCAAATACTCCATGTACAACAATGCTAACTCAGGTTTCACTGAACATGTGTCATTGATTTGTACTTTACGTTTAGAGGCCAAATTCTTCTGAAGGAAACAAAGGCAATTAGAGTTGTGTTCCCAGAACACTGTAGTTTCCAGATGCCCTTGTTCTCCACATTCCAGGGACGAGGCTGTATACAAACCTTGGCTGGAGGTGGCACTGTAGGCAGCCAGTCCACAATGAGCTCCAGGACATGCCCCACTTGCCCCCAGGAACAGAGACAATCAAGCAAGGTACAGTAGCTCCTGCCTGTAACACTCTCCTCCTGATTTCTCAGAACAGAAATCACACCACAGCTGAAAATGTCAAGTACAGAAAACATGGTTAAAAAATCTCTACAGAAAGCCTCCACTTTCCCACAGGTGAGGAAAACAAGACATAATTTGAGTGTATCATGGGAAGACAGGCCTCATAGTTACACTGGTGCTTGTTCCACCATGAAACCCGGAACAGTGTGCAGCTACAAAAAGACATGACCCATACCTCAACCTCCTGTTTCTAGAGCCAGCTGTCTTCCGGAAGTCCTAATTTAGGGCAGTATTTGTTTTTCTTTTTTTTTTTCATATATTCTGATCACAATTTTTCCCAACTCCTCCTAGATCCTTCCCATTTCCCTACCCACCTAACTCCATACCCCTTCTCTTTAAAAAGCACACACACACACACACACACACACACACACACACACACCAAAATTAAAAACCCAAATATCCAAGCAAAAGACCAATAAGACAAAAATAAGACATTAACCACAAACATTCATTTTGGAGGCTGACAAACTAGCTCAGCAGGTAAGAGTGTGTTGCTGTCCCCAAGCCTGATGACCTAAGTCTGACTCCCAGAATCCACAGAGAACCAACTCTCAAAAGTTCTCCTCCGGCCTCTACACACTTTGTAGATACACACACACACACATAAACGTTTTTAAATAGTGTGTGAACAGAAGCAAATAGATCAAAGGCATGACCACAATAGGCCAGGCCCAGTGTTTGCTCACTAGCCACATAAAAATGTTGAGTACCAACTACATAAAAAGACCCAGAGAAATGGATTTCAATAGCTTTTTTAATTTTTAATTTTATTTTATGTATATGGTTGTTTGTCCGCATGTGTATATGTACACCACATGCATGCCTGGTGCCTGAGAAGACCAGATGAGAGCATCAAATTCCCTAGTACTGGATTAGAAGATGGTTGTGAGATACCACGTGTGTGATAGGAACTGAACCCATTTCCTCTGAAAGAGCAGTCAGTACTCTTTAACCACTGAGCCATCTCTCTAGCCCTTAACAGCTTACTTAATCCTCCTCTTAAAAACACTTTACCATGTACTGAGTATTTTGACATTCATTCTTCCTCCCACGTGTTTCACAGCACAGTCAGCAGTGACCTCAGGCTCTAGAGATAACCACTCTGGACATGAGACTATGTCCAGACATCAGGTGAAGTCATAGTCAGGTCCTTATGGTCTCTCTTAACAACTTCAAAGCCCACTGAAATCGCATCTTAACAATTTTTCCATACAGCAGTGGGGGAAGGCAGAAGAGGAAGCACAGAGTAGGTGACAGCAAACCCCAGTGAGGACAGATTCTTGCACTGTGGCAGCATACCTGAACACAGGGACAGCAGAGGCTGGCAAGAAGGACATTAGCATGAACAAAGGGATCTTGCAGCGTTCATCCTAGGAACACAAAAAGAAATATCAAGCTAATACAAGACTTCACAATAGTCACTGTCTAGAGAAAATCAGACCTAAAGATGCCCCTCTGGTTGAATCAAGTATCCTGACATTTCTATACCACCTTTACTACTGAGCAAATACTAACTGCAGCAAGTATAGTCATGGAGCTGTAAATACTTTCAAAACACTTCTGATGACAGGAAAAAGTTGACTAATTATTTATCCTGAACAACACTCTGGAGAGGACTATGCTATTCAGATAATATTATATAAGATGAATCAGACAATGTTATTTCAGGGAATGCACATGCTTTGTAGCTGCAAAATAAATTTCAGACTAACTGGCTCCTACACCTAAAAGCTTGAATCAAGTAAAACACAGAGGAAAGGGCCTAAGCACTGTCAGTTTCCTCTTCCTAAAATATCAAGTGCTATTAGAGACTGAATGAACCAAACCACAAGAAAATGGGCACAGTGAAACCTAAAGTATATTAAGTGCAATAGACTGTAGCTTAATTAGTATTATTATTGCAACAGGAAAGTAAACTGAGCAGATTTTAATTGCTCAGATTCCATCAGGAACACCACATAAGGGTTGGGGAGATGCCTCAGTAGCTAAGTCCTTGCCATTCAAGTTTCAAGGCTGCAGTTAGGACTCCCAAAACTCACATAAATTCTGGGTGGGTGTGGCAGCCTATCTCTAATTCCACTGCTCAGAAAGTAGAGACAAGGGATCCCCAGAGCAAGCTGACTAGCTAAACTAACCATGTTGATGAGTTCTAGGTTGAACTCACAGACTATCTATCCTTCAATGAATAAGGAAGTGGCTGTGTCCATCCTACACACACACACACACACACACACACACATACACAAACCAAAACACAACATAATTCTTTGCTAAGAGAATGAGGATCCCAAAGGAAAAAAAATAATTTTCCTGAAAATAAACATAAATACAGAAAGAACAAAATTAAAGTGAGAGGTATTATTCACCTGCATTCAATTAACTAACTCCCAATAATGTACTTAGTAGCTCAATTTAACCATCCCACCAAATTATACATACTCCAAAACATGCCAGGAAAGGTATAAATTTTTTTTATCTGCCAAGTAAAAGTATCTTTTTGTGCACGTTTTAAAAAAGCAAGCAGAGAGAATATTGAGGGCAGAAAGGTTTAGTGTGGATGGGAGAAGAGGCAAGAAGGAGAGGAGGGACGGTGAACTAAAACCCAGACTGTATTAAAAATCCCTGTAGAATCCTACTTTGTAAACTAATTGAAAAATATAATGTTCCTTTTTTAATGGTGATTGAATAGAAGCACCCTGCATGGGTGGCTAATGCTACTCCCAAAAAACATAAGCTATTAATAAAAACCCTGCTGCCAGGCATGGGATTCCTCTGAGTTGTTAAGGGAGGTCCCAGAACAAGCTAAAATAACACAGGCTATTGCCTACCAGACATACATGTTAAGCTCTAACTGTGGAAGATATTACACATTTTGATAGTAAGGCAAAGAGAAATAAAGCTGGAACTCAGCTAAAAACTTCTTTCAGGCTGGCTAGCTATGTAAGCTGCAAGAGAGGAACAATACTGATGTGTCAGGCAAGGCAAGACGTACCCACTGGTAGAATAGTGGCATAACTGTTGTGGGGACAACCAACCACTTTAAAAACTGGCCAAAAGCCACGGTCAAAGTATAAGTCCAAGTGGGGAAAGCTACAGCTTTTGCTTCATTAAAGGTGCATGCTGTCAAACTGCTTTCTAAATCTGTAAGTTTAAACCCAGATTAGTGCCAGTTTCAACCTTGGTCAAAGAAAGCTATTTTTGAGCTGGGCATCAATTAATGCAGAGACTCATAACTGGTACAAGTACTAAGACTGACTGTTGAATACTTAGCCCTAAATGGGACACCACCCTCAACTCCATTCCCACCAAAGCTCAGAGAACATCATGGAAGAGAGCAGGAAAAACAAAAGCAAGACTCAAAAAATAGGGAAAACTGCTACTCTCCAGACATGATGCAGCTGTGGCACCGATAAACCCATAGAGGCTGTGGTTAGCTGGACAAGACTACAAGATTGACTCCAGCTGGGCAGTGGTGGTGCATGCCTTTAATCCCAGCACTTGGGAGGCAGAGGCAGGTGGATTTCTGAGTTCGAGGCCAGCCTGGTCTACAGAATGAGTTCCAGGACAGCCAGGGCTACACAGAGAAACCCTGTCTTAAAAAAAAAAAAAAAAGATTGATTCCATCAATCTTCCAGCATGGAATGAGCTTATGAGACTCTGCTCCTAGCTGAGGAGTTGGAAGTTAATAGCAGCTGGGTGAAAAGTCATCCTTCTTGTCCATAATCTGGTAAATAAGGTGGCACCCATATATATATGCAAGCAAGCAACCTTAATTAAACTCAGGTGATAAAAAAAATTTAAAAAAACATAAAGAGGTCATGTTGGGAAGAAAGGGCTCAGAGAGCATGAGAGGGAACAAGAGAGAACAGCAGCAGTGCATAGCATCAACAAAAAGGAAGTAAATGATATCATCAGAATACATTTTTAAAATACATTTTTATTTAGTAAATCTACATATTTATTTATAAATATATATATTTAGTGTGTTTATACATACATACATACATACATTTATATATAAAATCTCATGCCAAGGTAAGGGCCACTACAATCTTGCCGCCATGCATACAAGACAGAACTCCTGAAGATGAAGCCTGTCACTACAAAACAGCTTCCGTATAAGAGCAGCCCAGACTCACCTTGAATACCTTCAGGTACTCGGGAAGCACAGAGGCAAACTTGTTAATGGTATAAAGTTTGGCCTCTTTATTATTTTCCAGACTTCTATGGATGTTCTTCCAGAGGATCACGATGATTTCTAGTAAACCTGCCATGGATGCAGTGTCATTCACTGACAACGTTTTGTCTAGCACCTAAGACACAAATAATGTTACTATGAAAGAATCTAATAACAAATATTAAAAGTACTATCTTCAAAAGCACAGTCAGAATTACAGACACAAAACAATATAAATAATGCAATGTCAACTTCTATGGTACAATAAAACTTTCTTCACTACTTTAGAAACTATCTAGACTAGGAATGTAGATTTATTTCCAAATCCCAACCAAGAAATAAATTCTTAATTAACTCTATATTTTTTAATGAAAGTCTATATGAACTAAAACTTTTCTAAAATCAGAAACTAGTACTCTTTACCACATACCTCATGCAAATGAGATTACAGTACACTACAAGGTCATTGCTAAGCATGGCTGTACAACTTTGGCCTGCACAGTAGGCACTGACTGCTAGACACTTTTTTCTGAGACCAGCAAGATATAACTCACAGCTGAAAAATGATTAATGTAGCCAACCATTACTAAAATCATAGGTTTCTTTGGTTTATTGAAAAATAAACCTGTTTATATTTTCCTATTAAATAGGTAGTTCACAATGATCCCACACAGAATGTTCAGTGCAAACCAGATGTGCATACCAAAATCCCTGTCTCCAGAGCTGGTGACTAGACCTAGCTTGTGACTTGCCTGTCAGTGACTGGCCCATGGAGACACACAGACACAGGAGATGATCAAAGTAACTTCCTAACGTTGAGATGAGGATGACTCAGTTTAGTTTTCACCATTCAACTGTGAGTACACAACTGATCCTGATTAATAAGAATACAAAGAAGCAAACATACTTGCTCTTTAGTTGCTGTGTCAGCATGCACTAAATGCTTTGAAATATAATAAGGCGAATCAGACTGATAAAGCCACCTGCTAGTGGCTTGGATACTACCAGAAGCATAATGTAACAAAATGATCAAAGTTTTCTTTCTGGCTTAACTTTACCTTCCTGTGCTCTAACTCTGTGAACAGAAAACCTACTTAACAGAGCACGCTTACATTTATACTGAGCATTACAGCACGTGACTCTTATGTATTACCAGCCTCAGTAATTTATTTATTTTAAAGTAAACCACAGAAGCTCAATATTTTAGCACAGCAGACTCATTAAAATTTATGAAACCCACTCTTCCCCTTTGAGAATAACACTTGAATAATGTACTAGGTTCTTAAGTAATGGTTCCTTATTTTATTTTAGCAGGCTAGGCTACAATACCAGGCTCCTAAGTAATAGTTTCAATGTTTTATTTTAGCAAAGCATATCTTTGGACATTAATTGATGACCATTAAAAGTCTCTGTTTGTTTGAGATAGGGTCTTTCTACATGGCCCTGGTTGGCCTGGAACTATCTATGTAGACCATGCTATTCTTGAACTCACAGAGATCCATCTGCCTCTACCACCCAAGTCCTGAGATTAAATTTGTATGCCTCCATCCCTGGCACCATGAGAAAATCTTTTAAAACAAAACAAAACAAAAACCCACTTCTTTAAAACCTTGGGCATAGTAGTGTATGCTTATAATCCCAGCACTCAGGAGGCAGTAAGAAGGATGGTCACAAGTTCAAAGTGACCCTGGGACTTCCAGGACAGCCAAGGCTACATAGTGAGACTATCTCAAAAACAAAATAAAATATTTTAGCTACATATATGTTCTAAATGTACTTATATGACAAGTTATATATATTTTTCTAACGTGATTTACAGTGTAGATGTGTATTCTGAACCTGTCAACCTAGAATGAGAATTTATATATCAAATTATATGTTTTTACACAAGGTATAATAGAAATGATTGTATTTTTTAATGATATAGAACTTGACCTAAAAGATACTGCAAGCTTTAACAGTAATATGTAGCTATTAGTAACAAGGTTAAAGAATGTCTTCAATATTTACAAAATGTAAAACATTCTCAACTAGTACATTACCCAATTCATGTTCTCTTTTGCAAAGTCATTTTCAATCCCAGTATAAGGCTGCAGTGGTCCAAAGCAGGATATGTTTACCTACTTCTGCCAATGCCAACCTATGTCCTGTGCCAGGCTGGTAAGTGGATCACCTACTGATCACAGCGCAAAAGCTCATCGCAACCCAGCTAAGTGTCCCAGAAATGCTTCGCACCCCCTATCTACAATGCAGAAAGAGTAGAAGAGCAGAAGGGACTCAAACTCTACCAATCAGACAGCTATGAGCACATGAAAAGGTACTGGTCAGCCAAGGCATGAACATCAAGTCACAATGGTCTATATTCTATTCTCCCTCCACTGCACACCTATTTTCTATAGCTCTTCAGCAGTTTTTACTGACAATTTCAGCCCAGCCTAGCCAAATGGAGGGACAAAGAGAAAAGGACATCTACTCAGGGGTAGAACTAGTTGCCTGTCAAGAAGCAATGGGCAAGATGTACTGAGATAACCATGACACTGGCATAACCCATGGAAAAGGCAGTCTGAATATAATTGCCTACTCCTCTAGATGGTTCACATGGTAGCAGGAGCATGCCCCAGGACTTAGTCATGTAATAAGTATACTAGCATAGAACTTGAGCAAAGGAAATTTTGTTTTGTGATTTTCTTCTACAGGACAGATTTCTAATCTATTTGGGTACTGAAAAAAAAAAAATCCCTCAAGTTTTACTTTAGATATCTAAATTTGAAGTGCCTATACATAAGCTTAAGATACGGCTTGAAAGCAGTAAGTGTAGTCAAGTCTCAACTGGCTATTATTGAATATTTTGGGATTTACTAAAAGACCAGCTAATTTAAGACAATTCTACAAAAAGCTTGCACCCAGAAGTTCATCCCCAAAATGCTTCTAGAACAACACGTTAGTGACTCTGACAGATACCAGCTCCATGTCCAGAATATAGCTCAGCAGTATTACACCCAAGATGAATTAAACACAGAGAGACCCAGGGCAAAGAAATATGGGACAAGGTGCAACTTGTAAGAATATTCTTCTTTTTACAATAAATATCCTACCAGACTCTAAAAGTTAAGTACAAAAGATGTACCGCAATTCTTTAAAAAATATAATTTATGACTTTTCAAAAGCTGTACTTAAGTATCTTTATTGAAATAAGTAGAAAATAAAAACATTCTAACAGCCTATAGAAATGATACCAAAACAAATTCTGCTTGTCTGTAGTGTGATGTAAGAGAGACACTTACACTGGCGTTCTCCTTCTCGCACTCCTTATGGGCCTCTGGGCACTCTCTCAGAGTCCTCTGGATGCAGGCATTCAAGCAGTGGCGGATGACGTGGATGAGCTTTGCTAAAGTGGTTAAGATAATCAACAAATAAATGTGTCTTCGAAAAAATTAGCTTTCCAATTAAAAAACTATAATCTCAAATAGTAAAGAGTACCACTTTAAGGAAAATCATTAACAGATGCAAGAGAGCATGAAGCTTACTAAGTGAAAATACTGAGCATCAATATTGCGCACTTTGCTGGGTGAGAGGCAGCAAGACATGGGGGAAGCAGAGATTCAGACCTATGTTGGTGCTGGCGGTGTGCTCATGGGCATACTGATAGAACCTCCTGGCAGCTGCGCAATTCATCTGGATCAGGGTGACACAGCGTTCACACCACACCTCCTCTGGCTGGTTCACAGGCAGAAAAGAGTTGAAGATGAGGCTCACCAGGCGCCGAGACACAGGCCGTGAATCCATTTCCAGGCGAACCAAAATGTCCTCCATGGGGCATATTTTCCAAAACTAGGGGGTAAGGGTGGAGACATGCAAAAGGAAATAAGCAGTGGTCCCTATAATCTTGAAAACTGCTAGTTTCCAGAATATAACCAAAGAACTAATTTTTTTTTAAATACTCAAGAAAAGTCCTTTTAAATACCTATACCAGAATCTGATTTCTCTGTGAACAAATCTACATCTTAAATGTAACATGTAAGGTATAGCATGAGGCTGTAGAAAGGCCAACTATGATTTCTGAACAGCATGATTCATGCATAAATGATAACACCAATTAATCAAGATGATCCCTTCTATACATATGTAGGTCTACTAATCACTAACTGATCTATTAATAGGAAGATATTTTTCATCTATTAATAATTTTGATGTGATCACCTTACTCATCTCTCTTAAGAGACCCAGACCATCCCTCCCTAACACTCAAGGACTGCTGGCTTGCTCCTTCGACTGTGAGCAGTCTCCTTGTCCAACTTAGAAGCTCACACAATCACATATTCCACAAGAGACAGACATTAGCACTGTTTCTGGTGGTGGTTTGTGTGTGTGTGTTTTAAGTCAGGGTCTCAAGTATCCTGGCCGGCCTCAAATGTACTTTGTAGCTAAAGATAAACTTAAACTTCTGATCTTCTTGCCGCTACCTTCTGAATACTAGCATCATAGGCATACAGCACCACACATATCTATGCCAGGGATTGAACCCAGGCCTTGGTGTATGCTAGATAGGTACTCTGCCAACTAAGCTACAACCCTATCTCTAGCATAGGCTTATAGCACCAGCTCCTCCATAGAGTTGTCCTCACCAACATACACATACTTCTTAGCCAGAGGCTAAGTCCAGATAAGTTATACATGCATACAAGGTACAAGTTGTCACTCTAAACAGCACACAAGCAGATATGTGGGTGGCAATGCCCCCAGCAAAGGATATTTCCATGACAGTCAGGCACACTAGCTTTGAGCTCCTTTTAACCTTGAAGCCCTCTTGTCTCAGTGATAGAGCACCTGCCTAACATTTATGAGGTCCTGAGTTCAATTCCCAGTATCAGAGAAAAAAGGTTAAAAAAAAAATGAATTGGAACTAGAAAGAAGGCAACTTTTACGCCCTCTTTATGATGTCAATAATTGGCCTATGCCCAGTACATGTTTACCATACTACAAGCAATTTCTTGTTTAAAAGGAAAAAAGCAGAATGGCTTTCAGCTAACCTTTGCAAGTAATATTTAAGTGCTAAATATGCATAGATCCATCAATTATTTCAATGTTTTTAACATGTAATAAAAAATGTAAGGGGAGGACCTGCAAGATGGCTCAGGGGATAAAGGTGTTTGTCACCAAGTCTGACAACCAGAGTTCAGTCTCTGGAACCCACATGGCATAAAGAATCAACTCCTTCAAGTTCTCCTCTGACCTCCAAAAGTATACTGTGCACACATGCCCCATCACACATGAAATAATGATTAAAAATATATAAGTATGCTTGCTTATATTAGTCTTTGCAAAATGAAACACATTATTTCTAGAACTTTTCATGAGAAACATAAAACCATGTTTTCTAACAATCTAGCAAATACATTAGTTATCAATTGATTAACATGTAATTGGAAGGCTCCTAGAATTAACATTAGGCCTTTCTGTTGGGTGGTGACAAATGTCCGTCTACCTTAGTTTCTCTACACATGTCCTCTTACCTTGGCAGCTCTCACAGCCTTGATCTTCAGCAGCAAATCCACAAAAGCCACCCTCACTTTCTCTGAGTTATCGTGGAGACTATACCTGAGTGGTGGCAAGAGTTGTTCTAATAATGGGTGGCTCAGTTTGTTATCCAAAACAATTGGTAAACACTACAGAGAAGGGGGGAGAAAGCACTTCAAATCAGAACATACCAACAAAACATTTAGGTAGGAAGCAAAGATGATGTTGAGTCCCATTCTTGCCAGAAAACACCACCTTCATGAAATTGCACATCAAAGGCATGCTTTAGGGCTGGTGAAATGGCTCAGTAAGACACTCTATAGAGGCAAAAAGGAAGACTTTTCTTTTTCTAGAGCTAGAATACTATGCCCAGCCCCAAACTAGTACTATGGCAACTAGACATTTTATAGAGAAGACACTTTTCTTTGAAACAGGGTCTCTAGGCAATTTCAAGTGACTTCAAACTCAGAATCCTCCTGCCTTAGCCTCCTGAGTATTTCTGCTATTATAGGTCTTGGCTACACACCTAGCTAGAAAGTACTTAAATTTGGATTTTTAAAAGCTTAGTTTGGAGGCTGGAGAGATGGCTCAGCAGTTAAGAACACTGACTGCTCTTCCACAGGTCATGAGTTCAAATCCCAGCAACCACATGGTGGCTCACAACTATCTGTAATGAGATTTGATGCCTTCTTCTGGTGTGTCTGAACACAGTTACAGTGTACTCATATAAATAAAATAAATAAATCTTTAAAAAAAAAAAAAAAAAAAAGCTTAGTTTGGAGACCGAAGAGATGGCTCAACAATTAAAATAATGCACTGTGCTTGCAGAGAACTCAAGTACAGTTTCCATCACCCATGACAGGTGTCTTACAACCACCTTTAACACCAGCTCCAGGAGAATCCAATGCTTCTGGCTCCTCTACCAGAGGACCTTAGTTCAGTTCCCAGCACCTACATGAAGGTTCACAACCATCTGTAACTCTAGTTCCATGGGATCCAACACTCTCCTCTGGCACCCATGTGCACCAGTTCCACACATAACATATAGCTAAAACATCCACATACATAAAGTAATTTTTATTTTAAAAACGAATAAAATACTACAAAAAATGTAAGTTTTGGTGTAGAAATATAACTACAGTATCAGTAACATTTTCCCCATTGAGTAGGACAATACGCAATTTTTTCCCCTTGTATTTTCTACAAAATCCTTATAGTTTTACAAAATTACTATATAATAGAATGTTACACCTTTAAAAATCCTACCTTAAAAACAGAACATCGAACATCAGCTGAGCTTATATCAAATGCCAGCTCCCCTGTGACTTTTTTCAAGAGGTCAACAAGAATGGTGGGGGGCATCATTTCCCAATATTTAGAAGTTATTTTACAAACACCAAGGATGCCTGTGGAACGGACCCGTGGATAAGGATCTTCTAAAAGGCTCTAAAAGTAGGAGAGAAAAAAAGGTGTACAACTTTTAAATTACTGTTTGTGTTACATATTAGTACTCTGGGAATTTAAAACTTAGTAACAGATACTTAGAGTTGCAGAAACAGTGGCCACACAGGTCAGTGTGTCTAGGTACTCTGAAGGGGACTAGTTCCAGGAGGCCTAATCTACAGCTGCTCATAAGCAACCCAGCATCAACCCATGCTACCCATGTAAGAGTTACATGAGTAACTGTTCTCCTATATTGTTTACAGACTGATAGCGTGAAATAAAAGCTGCACACATTCAATCAGGCACACTTCTGTTCTGCATATTTTCCATCTGTATAATGTCACCGATGAAGACACTTGAAAAGATGGATTAATTTCCCAAAGTTCCAAAGTTATAAAGCAGAAGTGGTAGAGACAAATCTGCAAGGCAAAGTGCTAACACATGTCTACTGAGAACGAGACATGCACAGCTATAATCCTGAAAACTACATAAGGATACATAATGGAATGTCTCAAGAGTGACTAAAAAGAGGAGGAAGGGATAGTGTAGATCTGTGACACAGAATGAGTGTCCTCTGTAGGCCCTGCTGGCAAGCACTGACCCTGTAGCTCAGACATATAGGTTAGCAAGCAGTGAATGCCCTCCACAATACGTACATATAGTTCTTCAAACTGCTTCTGAATTTCACTGTCCATTTCAGAAGCAATGAAGTTTGGATCTCTAACAGGAAATGCTTCAACAAACAACAATGCAGCATTTGATCGAACTTCAGAATTTCTGGCCTATAAAAATATAAGTACTTTTAGAAGTTCAGAGAGTGTTACCAAGCTAATACTCCCATAATTTCAGTAAAGATTTATTTACAAATGATAGACAATTCTGGGGACTGGCAAGATGGTTCAGAGGCCAAGGACACTTGCACCTGAATTTAACAACCTGAGTTCAATTTCAGGAACTGACTCCTACAGGCTACCCTCTGCCCTCCACATAGCTCCCACTTCCTAGTAAATAAACAATATATTGTAATAACAATAAAAGGATAATTTTAATCTTTAAGTTAGCAAAAACAGGCTGTGGATGTAACTTAGTGGCGAAGTACACACTTCGCATGTGTGGGGCCCTGGGCTCTGCCCTTGGCATCACAAAAGTAAATATCCAAACTTTGTGAGGTCATTCTGAAATTAAGCCAAACTCTCAGTTCAGTGTCAATAGATATTAAAGACCAGTTTTCTCACTTCAAAGCTGTATCTGATTACACTTTTCAATGTTCATACTATAAAAACAAGAAATAGTCAGATTATTAAGAGATGGTTGCAGCCTTCTAGTCAACCAGAGCTGTTTGTGTAGACCTAGGTGTTCATTAAAACGCTAACCAGAGTGTCTGCCTTCTGCCCTCATTACAGGCTTGGGAGTCTCAGCACAGGCAGGTGCTGCAGCTGTTACTCTCCCCAGTCTCACTGAGTTTGTGCACACCTCCACTCACCCTCTGGATTGATTTTCACAGTAACTGTTTACTTAGTACTGAACTGATCTGCCTTTATAGTTAAGTGGATCAAAGAAATGCTCTTCATAAAGATTAAAAACGGAGAGCCAGGAATGGTGGCACGTACCTAGAGTCTCATCTACCTACACATGAGGCTGAGGCAGGAGGATCACCTGAGCCCAGGCAGCTAGGATGGGCAACACAGTAACAGCACAGCTCAAAAACATCAGAAATTTTGTTCTGAAATTCCATAAAGTGCTGTCTCCAGTGTTTTAGCTGCCTTCTGAATTGGCACTTCCTGCCTCAGGAAACAGCAGTAAGATATTAGTTACCTTTAGTCCTCTCCACAGGATGGGCTTATATAACCTATACAGCATCTCTTCCACTCCCTGACGGACTTTCTGTTTGTGAAAGTAACTCAGCACCTAAAAGCCAGAGAAAGAGAAAGGAACCAAAGGCTATGTAGTTACTTGTAAGGCATTTGAGTCAGATGTAGTAGTGTGCGGCTACGGAGGCTGGTGAGTTTGATGTCAACCCAGGCAACATAGGAGTCTATTTCAAAACAAACACACACAAAAGCTCAGAAACAGGAGGAAAGGTTATTCTGCCCCACCCCACCACTGTGACACTTGCAACATTCTCTGGCAAGACCTACAACAGAAAAAAGACAACCTTGAATACAACAAATCAGAAAAAATAAATCACAGCCAAAATAACAATCAATGGCTCTGAATTTTACTACCACCTGGACTCTAATGCCTACCATCGAGTGATATATGCCTGTTGTCACACTAATTGAGAGCCCGAGGCAGAAGAAACCTAAACCCAGGAGCTCAAGACTATCCAGAATAACTCAGTAAGACCCTATCTCAAAAAACAAATAATATAAAATTTAAATTATTACTAGCCTGCCAAGAGCCACATAAGCTTCATAGAGCTCTGACGGTAAGGGCAAAATGGAAGCATGAACAGATAAAGGAGGTTCAGGAAGAAGACTTAGCCTGATTCATCTTGTCTCAAATGCTCTTTGAACCTAGATATTGACTCCGCTGCTTAGCTCTTTACTGCCCAATGGGAACAGATTTCTACTCTCTGCTGCCCACCAGGGACAGGCACCAGCTCTATCTTCAGATTCCATAAAGAACAGTCATCTACTCAATACTCTGGCCCTGCTTGCTCCGGCCCCTCAATACTCTTTCTAGCACTGGCTTAATTAAGATACCAGGCTCTTCCCAAAACGTATAATAAATTACAAATAGACCATCCATTTTCTTTGATAGTCAGAATCACCCCACAATTCTGTATAAATGCTTGAACCCAGAAACAATCAGTTTTGCCTTATTATTGAAATCTACTCCTCCAGAAATGAGTGAAAACCCTGAATTAACTACAGCATGGGCACGGTTTTCTGATGGAAGATTTCATTCTCTTTTTAAATTTTATAAAATGTCTCATATCTTAAGCCATCCTCCAGCTCATGATCCTCCCATTTTAGCCTCCACATCAATGGAATTTCAGAGAGACACCATCACGCTCAGCCGGACTGTTTCTTTTTATGAGTTTCATTGGTGGTCTAGTTTTTTGAGTACAGTATTACCATGTTTTGGTATAGATGATTTTCTCACTTCACAGAAAGACTTTAAACAGCTTAAAAGAGAAACACAATTCACTTGCCATAAAGTTAAAGCACACAGTCCTGGCTGGCTTAATGACAGCATGCCATTTCTTTCATCACAGAGCTGTAGCAAAACAAACTGCCAAAACATCTAATATCAAGATTCTAAGAAATTCCTTTGACTGATAGGGTGAAATTATAAATTTTTAAGTTTAGCCAAAACGCATATCCACGCCGGGCAGTGGTGGCGCATGCCTTTAATCCCAGCACTTGGGAGGCAGAGGCAGGTGGATTTCTGAGTTCGAGGCCAGCCTGGTCTACAGAGTGAGTTCCAGGACAGCCAGAGCTGCACAGAGAAACCCTGCCTCGAAAAACAAAACAAAAAAAAACACATATCCACAAATAGAAAGGCTGAAATAGGATCTCAACAGCAACTGCTCACAATTGGTGGATCAGAGGTGCCTCCCTCACCTCTCGGACTTTGGAGTGCACTGGAGACCTCCTTGGAAGGTGGATGCCGTGGAACATGAAGTCCTGGATGCAGTCATTTTCAATGGTCTGAAACAGTAAGAGCAATGACAGGCATCCATCACACAGGCAGTGAGGCAGGCAAGAGTCCCCATACAGCAGCACCTAGTCTGTTCCCCTTATTCAGAGAAAACCTCCTCTATTCTGTCAGAGCTGTTACTACGTATCTATTCCTTTAGTTTCAATATACAAAGAGTACACTTAGCTACTTCTACTTTACTTGACCGAACAGTGAATCCCAGCAATGTAGCAAGGTAAGCACCCCACAATCATTAGAAAACAGCTCACATCAGACAAAATACAGACACTAGGAAAAAGAACTGTACATAGGCCAGACAGAGTTCTCAAAAAAGTTATACTGTCCTGGGAACATCATAAGTTTCAACCTGTTTCAAGACCTTCTCCAAAAAATGCGGCGGAGCTACCTCTACAGTGGAGGTCAGAACGCTAGAGACTGACATGAAATCTTCTGGGGTACCTCTGACAAAAACTAGGAAAGAAGTGTGTGAGAGACTCCTTGATAACCCACAATGAAAACAAGTCACAGGGAAAAACAAAAGAAAAGCTAGGCCCAACCGACTATGTTACCCTACACTCCAGGATGCAAGGCCTCCACAGCTTTAGGCAAAGACATAAATATTCCTATCAATATCATCTTGAAAATTTACCTTCCTTGAAGTTAATGATAAATCTCTGAATGTGGGATAACACTCTATCTGACAAATGATGAGACCAGAGCTACACCACATGTCCCAGAAGCTACATGTGCTATAAAGACAAACTGGAACTTTTGGAAGATGACATTCCCTTCCACAGGTGCCTCCAAAACATCAATGGCACAGACTTAAAAAGAAGAGCAAGAAACAAAGACATGAGTGCAACTTTTTGTATCCTGAGTCAAGCCAGACAACCTGAGTACTGACTCCTGAGAGGTGTCCTCTGACCTCCACTTCTACCACAGCACACACACACACTCACACTCATGCAGGCACAAATATAAAACATAAATAATGTAAAAGAGAATATGTACATCTATGTACGTATGACTTATATATGCATATATATGTATACACACATACACACACACACACACACATATGAATGAATGAAAGAATTAAAAACCAGGCACAATGAAACAAACCAGTAATTCTAGTACTTAGAAGGCTGAAGCAGGAGGACCATGACTTCAAGACCACCAGCCTAAACTCAAAAAATAAATAAAAATAAAAATAAAAATAAAAAGGAGGTAGGAGAACTGGAGAAATGGCTCAGTAGCTAATAGTAAATATTGCTCTTCCAAAGCACTCAAGTTCAATTCCCAGAACACATGATGTAAGGCAGCTCACAACTTCCTATAACTCTAGCTTTAGGGGATTCAATGTCGCTGGCCTCCACAGGTCTGAAACTCAATGTAAATAAACCCAAACATAAACCCATACACAGATACATAACTAAAATAACTGAATAAATCATTAAAAAAAAAAATGGAGAACAATGCACAAGCTCTGCCGTTTTGCTAAAAAGACTACACATTTAAACCAGTTTATTAAAACTGTCCAAAGGGGAATACAGTAACTTCTGATCTCTCCGTGTGAAGTAAGTGGCAAATATCAGCAATAAAGACCAAGTGTAAGCAGGCATAAAGGCAGTGGGGACAGAACCTGCACTAGTCACTGTCAGTTCTCCAAAGAGAAGAGTCAGAGAGAAGAATACTTCTGGATCAAAGAGCGAAAGTTCTAGTCTTTGAAAATGTAGAAGGAAGAAACAGACAATGGAATGATACACAGCTGACAGGTGTCTGGATGTTTAATGGGGACTGTGAATGAGAAAGCTAGATGTCCCTAACATATGCAGTGCATGTGGGAAGGGCTAACTATGCTCAAAGTGAATGTCACGGACCTCTTAGGATAACATAACCAATAAAGGCACTAGAGGGTCCTCAACAGCAGCATCCATGGAAAGAGAACCCAAACACCAACGCAGCTTTTCACTTTCAAGTAGCCAAAATAAATACAAAGAAACCGGTCAAATTACTTACTACATCCATCTTGCAACGCATCTCCCTTTGCCTAGCCACATCCCAGCAACCAACAACCAGAGGTAACTAGACAGTGTAGGCCCAGGGACAACAGAATAAGGACCACAAACCCCATTGACTTCTCTGAAACTGCACATCCCAGCAAGGCGATACACGGGACTGTGCCTCAACACGTGGGCCACAATGAGTCAGCCTGTCATACTTCTAATAGCATGACTAATCAGCTTTATTTTCAGGTAGGCTAGGCACTAGTTTTAAATAGCCCACCCTTGGATATTTAATTAACTAGAATACAGTAGATGTTAAATAAAATGAAAATACCTCCAACATTTTCCCCGAAGCCTTTTTCCAAGCTCTGAAATAAATTTCTGCAATGTGTACCATCAAAGACCTATTTTTAAAAGAAGATGTTAATACATGTTTAAATAATTTTACCATATACCACACTTCAGTTACTCTCCTGCCTCAAGAAGAAGCTGATATAGGATACGGTTCTGCAATCCATCTGCAATATTTATTACCTACCTGAAATGGAAAGAGGAAGAGACCAAGATGGGGAGAGGAGGCTGGAATAAAAACTCCTCCTCAGTCAATGTTACCCTAACCCTGACAACATAGGCCCAGAATTAAATTCTAGAGTCAGAGTTTTTACACGTGGACGGGTGAGAGAGCTTGCTTGGTAAAGGCACTTGCTACCAAGCCCAGTGACCGTCAATGCCTGGACCCGACTGGTGGGGAGAGAGAACTAACTCTTACAAATTGTCCTCTTACCTCCACATGCGCACCACATCCCCCCAAGCACACGTGTGTACTATGGCATACCCACACCCACACCTATGAACCCCCAAACACAAACAAACAAATAAAAAGCATTAAAAACACTTTAAATACTGATTCTTTACATATAGGAAAAGTTACAATAAGATTCAACTTTAAAATCATCTACATTTAGAAATTAGTTCAGCGCAAACATTTTACAAAGGGAGAAGCAATCTAGAATATACCAAGAGCTCTGCATTCAAACTAGAACCAAATCCCCACTCAGTGCTGACCTGGCTACCTGACACTAAGGGATTTAGTAACTGTAGCCTACCTCAGCAGTAAGGAATGATATTCAAAACAGAAAGCACCTAGGCAAATGTGTACGCTTTGCATGGCAGTCTGACTGCTGAATAAAGGAAGTACTAGGGCTAGAACTTCATACCTGTGGTTCTTCCTACTTATACCACAGGGCTCCTCACCATAGCCACACAGTTCATAGCCTCATCACCCATCCTGAACCAGACAGTGTACCCCATATTCAAAATGTCCCCTGAATACTAATGACAAAGCTTTGTTGTAAGACAAAAGCTATAACTGACATATATCTGTCTAAAAAAACCACCACTGCTTTCTGTTCCAGCTACTCCAGAGTGAGGTAGTAGGACCACATGAGCCCAGAGACTGGAGATCAACCTGGGCAGCAAACACAGCCCCCTGAGGGAAAAAAGAGGAGAACTAAAAAAAATGACAACTTAAAATCTCAATCACTATGGGAGAAATGCTTTATTAGAGGGAAAGAAACTACCTAATAATACAGTAATGAATCATAAGATATAATTTCTAAAGCTTCCAATTATGTTAATATAAACAGGGTGGTGGTGTACAACTACAATGGGGAAATTAAGGCTGTTAGACTGCTGTGTAGTAACAGGCCAGATTGGGCTACACAGCAAGACCTTGTCACAACACACACACATGCACACGCACACGCACACGCACACGCACACACACGCAGGAACACACGCACATGCGCACGCACACACACACACACACACACACACACACACACGTGCACGCACGCAGGAACACACATTGAGGCACATACACGCAGGCACACACACAGAGGGGAACACACACACAGGCGAACACACACGTGAGCGCCTGTGCGCGCACGCACACGCACGCGCGCGCGCGCACACACACACACACACACACGCAGGCACGCATGCAGACACACACGCAGGCACAGGCGCATGTGTGTATGCACATACTCAAAACTTTTAAAACAAGCCAAGAGACCCTCTAGTACTTACTTTTGTAATCCAGATAACTGATTTTTAATGGTCTCATGAATCATTTTAATAAAGTCTATATTCCAACTAAAGAGAAAACTAAGAAATCTTCTTCCCTGTAAATGAAAAAAATGAGGATAAGCTGAGCATGGTAGCACACACCTGTAATCCCAGCTACTTGGGAGACTGAGACAGAATATGACAAGATCAAGGTCAGTCTGGCCACACAAACATCATCTCAAATAATAAATAAAACTACAACTAAATGAAACTGTTCTAATACAAACAAGTATTTGTTTAGCACATCCAAAGTCAGCTATTTATAAAAATGAAGCCCACATCACTATCATTTGGCAAGTTTGCACAGAGGTTGAACTGGGAAGTGCTACAGTGGCTCTCCTAACTGCAGAGACCTGTGGGCCTACAGACATTCCTCCCTTGGATAGAGCAGCAGCTGCACTGAGCATCTGTCTTCAAGGGGCTCAGAGATAGAGCCATACAGAGTTCCACCACAGGTCCGTACACATTTCAATCTAGCTATCATGGATAGTGGATAATGTAAAACCAAAGAATGCCTGAAATCTTTGTTTGACCCCATCATAAAACTCTTTGTTCTCACCAACTTCCTAACAATCCTGGAGATGAAGGTGCAAGCTTTGTGCTTGTCATTTTTCCAATAATGACAGTAACCATCACATGAGGAAAGCAGCTCCACACACATCCTGCAGCACTGACTGATGCCGCTGCTTCACTCAAGCCGTACCATGTGCTCCTCCCTCAAGTCTGAAAGAACACCTGCTGCTCTGGCTATGGAAGAAACACTGAGGTTTCAGCGTATGTGCCATCCACACAATAGGCAGGGTTAGAGGCAGACTCTTCCAACTTGGTGCTAAGCACACATCCCTACAGGCTGGGGAACTAAGGGCTACCATGGGACCAGACTTTTTACTAAGGGCTAAGACCCTGAGGAGTGCTTTGGAAGCCTTCTCTACTATCAGGAGAAATGGCTGTAGAGACATGTCCCAAACACACTGTATTATGGTCGCCCTGCACCCCAGCAAGGGCACACAGTACACGCTCAATAACCACTCTACAGTGACCTTACATAACAGAACTATTCTCTAGAACCCATGTTAACAAACAACTATTTGTATATTTTTTTAAAAACTTGGCAGGACTAGAGATTAAATCTAGGACCTTATATATGCTAGGCAAGATTACAGCCCTAGCCCTAAAAATATTTGGTACAAAGGAGTACTTACAAAATGCCATTTATATTAAATATGTAATAAATATAAAAAGGTATTGAGACAATACACATTCTTTTTATTTCATGCTAAGTTCTCTAGTCCATGGCACTTCACATGTGAGACACATCCTAACTGAAAACGGCCATGTAACTGAACTTGCTTGGTTCTCTCATGGGACTGACTCACAGTGGGTAGTCCAACAACAGGTCAGAGCCCCTCACTAGATTTTCTGAATGATGAAAAGAAATGGAGATGTGTGATGATAATTTTTATGTATATGCCAATTAAACACAATTATGTGGCTAGAGGAGGCTTCGTAATCAAGCACTTACCTAGCATGCATGAGGCTCTGAGTTCAATTCTCAGTGTACACACACCCTCCCAAACCCCATGCTGGCTAGTACTTTGTCAACTTGATATAATCTAGAGTCATCTGAGAGGAAAAAAACCTCAACTGAGAAAATATTGCCATAAGACTGGCCTATACGCAAGCAAGTGGGACATTTTCTTGATTAATAAATAAATAATGACCTATATGCAAGCAAGTGGGGCATTTTCTTGATTAATAAATGAGGGCCCAGCACATTATGGGCGGTGCTACTCATAGACAAGTGGTCCTAGATGGTTTAAGAAAATAGGTTGAGCAGGGATTGGTGGTGCATGAGAATCCCAGTACACATGATGCAAAGGCAGGCAGATCTCTGTGAGTTCAAGACCAGTTTGGTCTACACAGAAGGTTCCAGGCTAACCAGAGCTATGTAGTAAGATCCTTTTTCAAAAAAGAAGACATTTCAAGCAAGAATATTAAGAGAACAATAACCTATGTTGAGGACTAGAGAGCAAGGGCTACATAACAGAGAACGTGTCTCAAAAAATAAAAAGCAAAACAACAGCAACAACAAGGAAAATGAAGGCAGGCTTAGAAAGCCATGGGAACAATCCAGTAAACAGCATTCTGCTACGGCCTCTGCTTCAGTTCCAGCCTCCAGTTTCCTGCTTTGAGTTTCTGCCCTGACCTCCTTCAATGATGGAGTGGGATCAGAGTTGAAATTAATCCTTTCCTTCCAAAGTTGCTTTTAGACAGAGCATTTCATAACTAGAAGATACAACCCGTCCCTACACACAAATAACCTACAGAAATAAGAAAGCAGAGCTTAGCCATAGGATCATACTTTCTTACATTTACATATGTGTTGATATATGTATACAAAACATTATATATGTGATTCTACATGTATAATATACATCTATATGTAAATATTTATATAAATATATGTATAAATCCAATTTATTGATACCTACTTCCATCCATTTTAATGATAAAAATAAGGCAAGATGTGCTCCATAGGGCCATCCAAATCAAGCTGATGTGGAGTAAGTTCACACCTCTTTTTTTCCCTGAGACACAGTTTCTTTGTGTAACATTCCTAGCTGTCCTGGAACTCACTTTCTAGGCCAGGCTAGCCCCTTGAGCACTGAGATTAAAGGCATGTGCCACCATGCCTAACTTAGTACAAGCTCTTAATGACTATCCTGTGACCTTTCCACAAAACAGCACAGTATAAACAACAGCCAATGAATTTAAGGAAAGCATCCATTAATATCCCACCAACGAACCAAAAAACCCTACTTACTGAAGTGATAATTCTGGAATTTTGGTTTTAAAAAACAGAAATATTATAAGAATATGTTTTTGTTTTAATCCCAGGTGTCGTGATATGGGGCTGCTTCCAACTGTCCACAGCCACTATGATTTAAATGCCTCTATCTCTAGCAGAGGCGTGGTTTTGCCAGCTGCAGATAGTATCTGCAAATTGTGCGACATTTGGGATTCTGGGAACTTTTCAGAGGGTATATAAATGCTAGGGCCCAGACCAATGCGTGGTGGGATGGTTGGTGGCCATCCAGGGGAGTTGGCTATGGCTTGTTAGTAGTCGTGCTCAAAGAAGAAACAAAATTAGTTCAGGTATCTCTCTCTCTCTCTCTCCCCTTCTCTATCCTTCCTTCTCTCCTATCTAGTGATAGAAAGGTGGGAAAAAGAAAAAATACACAAATTAGCAAACACCAGCTGTAACTTACCTCTTCCTTCTTGATGTAGTTAACATTTATGAAGCATTCAAGTAGCATATCTTTAATTTCTCCACTTTCCTCTAAATCATGATCAAAGCAGCAAAGAGCTTGATGGATACGCCACAGCCGACACACATCTGTGCCCTGCAGAGGACACAGAGCCACGGGAGGACAGTGTAACACTTGTCAGAGCCACACAGGGGCAGTGTAACACTTGTCAGAGCCACAGGAGAGGACAGTGTAGCACTTGTCAGAGCCACACAGGGGCAGTGTAACACTTGTCAGAGCCACTGGAGGGGACAGTGTAACACTTGTCAGAGCCATGAGGGGGCAGTGTAACACTTGTCAGAGCCATGAGGGGGCAGTGTAACACTTGTCAGAGCCACGAGGGGGCAGTGTAACACTTGTTTCAGCTACTTTCCTTTATAAAAAGAACATAAGGGTGTATTTCAAGCTAAGTATTTTATATCATGAATAATGAAAATTAGATTATAGAATCATCAAAAACTAGGACATAGTGACAAGTGAAAATAGGGGTGTGTCCCAGTACTGAGGAGGCGGAAGATCTCTATGAGTTTGAGGCTATACAGCTAGTTCCAGAACAGCCAAGGCTATATATACAAAGAAACCCTGTCTCGGAAAACAAAAACAAAAATACAAACAAAACAAAACAAACGAACAACAACAAAAAACAGATTTGCAAATGCTCTGTGTAGTTCTACAGAACACTTTGGACTGTGTTTTGTTTTTTTGTTTTTGTTTTTAATAGGACCTCATGTAGCCCAAGCTGGTCTCCAACTTCCAAATTATTTTTCTTTGGCTCCGCTACAATTTCCCTAGGACATCATAGTAATGTGAAATAATTCGCCTAAGAATTCTAAATCATGCCTGTCTTTTATCCAGGGTACTCCCTGACTACCTGCTCAGTCCTGCTCCAGAGTATGTACAGCCTCCAAGGACCACAGGGGCGCAGATATCTCCTCCCACCCTCCACTCAATAACTCAGAAAAACCCACTGGCACAGCTTAGTCTGAGAAAGTTTGGCCTTTCCTGCACCCCTGCTTCCTTTCCATTGTAGAACGAGGATCAAGACATAGAGGCAGAATAACTGCCTTTTCATCATAAAGTGACAAAGAGGATAACAGCCACACCCTGAGGAAAGAACATGGAAGAAAAAGTCCAACTTTCAATCTTGGTCTGAATTGTGCTCCTACCTTTGACCTCTAGACAGTTTAGGTAAGAAACTCACCTAAACTGGGAAGCTATAGAGTCCAAGCCCTTTCTACCTAACCCACCCCTCACTAAGTATATCCTGAAGAAAGGAAACATACTGTTTTGGTCTCCAGACTCCTCCTCAGCAGCATAACAAATGCAGTCTTTCCCATGTCCTCTTTGGCAGGAAGGCCCCTTTCCCACCATTTGACACACAAATCCTGAATAGAGTTCTGGAGTTTTTGTTCAGACTCAGGTAATGCATATAAAATACCTAAAACACAGCACAAATGTTTTCTGTTATTAAGCAACTTATTACCAATTCAGACTCAAAAATACAGAGGACAGGGCTAGAGAGATGGCTCAGCAGTTAAGAGCACTGGTTGCTCTTCCAGAGGTCCTGAGTTCAATCCCTAGCAACCGCACGGTGGCTCTGACACCCTGTTCTGACATGCAGGTGTACATGCAGATAGAGCACTCATATACACAAAATAAATAAATAAATCTTTTTAAAAAGTTCAGAGTACTATGACTTGGTATAAGGCCTAGCTAAGCAAATATTAGTTTAAACATCATTTATGGAATGCCAATACTTAGCCAAAAAAAGATTTACAAATGTGATAAAAACAGATACAATAAAGTACAAAACAGAGACCTTCGACCTGGAAGTCTCATACTAATATATGTTGCCGTCACTACAACTCCACCCCCACCGGGATAGGTTCTGACCACCAATCCACATAAGCTCAATGTGGTAGACTCAGCTCTAGGCTCAAAGGTGGAAAACAATCAAAGCAAATAACATAATGAATATAAAAACTATTGCTTTTAGAAACATAAAGGCTCAATAATTGTTAATAATATGCTAATAATTACCCAGAGATGCCTGAATACCATTATACACATATAAAGCTCCTGGAGTAATTGTGAGTCTGGAAGCAACTACAGTGACCAGTGATCGCACTCATTTTACCACATACTTGGAGACTATAAATAAACTGGGAGTAAAATCCACAAAGCACTTAGAAACGAATTTCTATACTGCCTGGGGTAATTTGAGATAATAATAATAACAACAACAATAATAAAGATGCTATCAACTTGGGAAGTGACAAAGAAAGAGGGTTAGAGAGAGAATAGCTGGAAAGGACTAGATTAAAAACATACTAAAAATATAAAATATTTTAAAGGAAAAAATAAGTTAATTTCAAGAAATCAGACTAAAGCAGCAGCCTAAAGACATAAAGAAACCCAAGTGATGCTAAGACTGAGAAGTTGAGAATGTGTGTCAGGAAACAATACCCAAATGAACACAGTACTCAAAAGATAGTTCTATAAAATCCTTAAAATTGCTTTTTCATCTATAAAATAACTTGGTGTAAATATTTTATAACCAGGCTTTTCATTATTTCAGGCAAGTATACCTGTTTAATAGACAGCTATACAGGTTTAGTGAAAGTTAAGAACTATTGGAAGTCAACAACTACATAGACCATGGTCATCCTTAAGAAGAAATTCAATGACACAGATTTTTGGGCTCTGTGGCAATAGCATAAACTGAGAAATCTACAGTCAGAGATGTCCCTTCAAACAAGCACTTGTTAAATCAGTCCTCTGAATCCAGGCATACTGTCCTGAAGAACCTTCAAGTAACAGCAGTCAGCAGCTCAGAACCCAGATCATTCTCTACAACACTGGAACAGAACCTAGCTAATTCACGGTGCCCTTGAGAACTTGAGTGCAAAGACATGCCTTTAAATTCTTGTTTCAGATTGCCACCCTGATCATGAACATAGATGACTTCCCTTTAAAAGGTGCCATGTTAGTGCCCACTACTGAATATGCCACTTACCATTCAATATAACAGCACACTCTAGGAGGGCTCCATAGTTCTCATGTTCATTTATTATAGATACAGAAGCAAGAATTACAGTCACAATTGCATATGTTATTTCTATGCTCTTTTTCTAAAAATAAAACATTAAAACATCAGTGAGTTAAAATGAGGAACTATTAACACTCAACTTGTTTTTTAAAAAAATCAAATAGTTACTGAATTTCAAAAATGGAGCCACCTCTAGCTTTCTCTAAAAGGTAGATTAAAACTGAATATAAGTCAAATGTCCTAAAAGAATCATAACACTGAGCAGTGGAACAGCAATAGCAGGACTGGGCAGCAGATAAAATCACAATGAACAGAGCTACAGAACTGGCATATTGCGTTTTCTTAACTTTAAAGTTCAACTGTTGACCTGGGCATGGTGGCACACGCCTTTAATCCCAGCGCTGAAGAAGCTGAGGCAGGTGATCTGAGTTTGAGGCCAGCCAGGTATGCATGTGAATTCCAGGCCAGCTAGGACTAATAGTGAGACTCTGTCTCAAAAAGAAAGTTCAATTGTTCAAATAAACAATCTTTTCTTAACATAGTACCGAGGAACATTTTTATTTCTGAAAGACAAATACCATCTTTGGACTGTGCTCTGATTCCATATCGTCTGCACCTTGAACTTCCACTGTCTGCCACCCATCCACAGGGCTATCCAACAATGTTTCTGTTAGTAAGTCCTTCAGCCTTTGCCATAATTCTTCTTTCTGTTTCCTTGATAATTCATCTAGCAACTCACGTAAACTGAAAGGATCAGAAGAATCTTTCTGTAAAATAGATTTTTAAAAACACAAATTATGAAAAATTAGTTGTATTCTTTTCATACTGGTATTAATAGAAAAGTTTAAGTACTAAATTAGTTACGTGTTAAGCATTTGGCTAGTTTTTTTCAAAATCCTTTCCTAATAGGGTAGGGAAAAAATAAAGAATTACCAAACAGAAAGCATCAAATCTCTCCTCTACCTCTTCTTAAGATTGGATAGTTACAGTTTAAAATTTCACCCACTTAAAATTCCTAAAATCAATTCAAATGTCCACCATCCCCAGGCCTGTCATCAGGTACAAATGTATGCTGGAAGTAAATTACGGAAAGGGTCAGATTCCCTTCCTTCCAGTTTTTTGTCCTACCAACAGACCCTCCAGGTCATTTGCTCCTCAGCCCTAGACAGTAACCTTTCCCTGAACTACTTAGTCTTTCCTCACGCCTCTGCCTTACTGGACTCTCTTCTCACTTTGGGCAGACTGACCACATCTCTCTGAGAGAGTAAGAACAGGCACTGTCAAACGTATGAAACCCAATCAAAACAACTTTCTAGCAGCTGTTCTGGAACAACTGAGGCACAAGTATAGTGACAATAATAGATTATAGCCTACAGAATAAGTTAGTATCAATGAGGTTATGAATTAATAAAAACCAAATCATTCATTAATAACACTGGCATGCTACAGGGCACCAATGAATAAAACTAAAGAAATATGGCATTCACAAATGACAATTTGATAGCCATCACAGTAACAGACTCTGATAAGAACTATCCACAGATATTAAAACAAACAGTACAAGTGTGCTCAGAGGCAGGTCGTCCACAGCTCTGTGTTTCCTCAGAAAGCCTAAGGCTACAAAGGGAAAGCAGAAAGCTACCAGGATAGGCCATGAGCACCCATTTACTCACCCACCAAATGACCCCCATATAACAATGCTGTCCTGAAAGGTCCTGACACTTCCAAGCAGCTCCTTCTGAGAGGAGACACTCAATCTGACTGGATTGGCTAATAGAAAAAAAAAAAACTAAAAAAAGAGCCACCCATACCTACAAGCCTTCAGTGCTGTGACAAGCACAGGAAGGCAGAGCTGTCTCCTACAGTTCCAGATTAAAGAACACTTAAGAGATGTGACAGTTTGGACCACCAACCAAAGAATACACATCGAGGGACCCATGGTTTGGACCACATATGTGGCAGAGGATGGCCTCCTTGGCCATCAGGGAGAGGAGAGGCCCTTGGGCCTAAGGGTGTTAGAGGCCCCAGTAAAGGGGAATGTCAAGGTGGGAATATGGGAATGGGTGGGCAGGTGGGTGGGAGGTGGAATTCCCCCATAGAGGCGGGGAGGGGGAGGGGATAGGGGGTTTTCAAAGAGGAGACCTAGAAAAGGGGAAACATTGGAAATGTAAATAAAGTATCAAAAAATAAAGTTTTTAAAAAAATTTTAAAAAATTAAAAAATAAATAAATAAATAAATTTAAAAAAAGAGAGAGAGAGGGAGAGATGTGACAGCTGAAGGCAGAATCTGACACTGGGCTGGATCCTGGATCAGGAAAAGCATGACTATAAAGGACATTATTGTGACAACTGTTCAAACATAAATACGCACTGTAAATAGTGCCTAAAGTTTCATGTCTTGAGGATCTTCATGTAGTTATATACAATGGAATTTCAGTCATTTGTAAAGAAAAATGAAATGTGAAAGAAAATTAATAGCTCTACAGAGTACTGCATTAACTAAGGTGACCCAGATTCATCAAAAAATTGCCTGTACTTTCTCATATGCAGATCCCAAGTTTTAATACTTCGATGTACTATGTCCGTGTGAAAGTGGGTATAGGTTATTAAACTTCATAAAAGACCATGAGGGGCAAAAAGTGGTGCCGGGATAAGGGAGAGCATGGGAAAAGTACACGCATGACATACAAGCAGAAAGGAAGATACTGTATAGAAGCATATAAGAGGGGACAGGAGATAGGAAAGAATGTGGAGAAAAATTAAAACAACAACGACAACAAAAAAAAGCTACAGTGAAAAATACCATAATGAAACCTAATTGCAAGTTTAAGTTTCAAGAAGGTACAGGGCTGCAGAAACAGCTCAACCGGTTAAGTCCTTATGAAGATCCACATTTGGATATCCAGAACTAATTTAAAAACCTGAGCATGGCAACCTGATTCTATAATTTCTGCTTTTTGAGGTAGGTGACATGATTAGAGAATCTTTGTCTAGAAGCTCTTGGACTACCTACAAGAGCTTCCATGGCAAAGTTCCAGACTGAGATATCCTATCTCAAACAAAAGATGGAAAGCTTCTGAAGATCTACACCTGAGACCATTGTCTGACCTCCACATGTGCACCCCATGTTAAATAAACATACACACAAGTTCAAGCATACACAAGAAGTTAGTGGTTACCAATTACTGTATTCTTTATCCTAAAGTCATTCAAGACAGCTATAGGCATGCGACTCTATCAGGGTGTATTTTTCTAAAACAAAGATATTTTCTTTAACAACAAAAAAAATCATTAGCTCCACCACTCTCTGGACCACAGCTCCTCCGCCTCTCAAGCCCACTATACTGCACTCTTAAGCACCACATACCTCTGAAGCTAGTTTGTCTTCTTTTTCTTCTCTTTTCTGCTCTATTGTTCTTTCCCCTTCCCCACAAGAATGCCAGGGGCTGTGTAAGCTGGCCATCTACTTCTAACTATAATCGCCCAATCTTTCTCCAGGGAAAGC
Source organism: Uromys caudimaculatus (assembly GCA_028551405.1). NCBI lineage: Eukaryota > Metazoa > Chordata > Mammalia > Rodentia > Muridae > Uromys > Uromys caudimaculatus. Next base: position 116,156,299 of record CM052705.1, on the reverse strand, counting down.
ACCATACTTACCATATGTGATATTTGTATAAGCTCGGCCCAGGGAGTGGCACAATTAGAGGGTGTGGCCCTGTTGGAGTAGCTGTGTCACTGTGGGTGTGGGCTGTAAAACTCTCACCCTAGCTGCCTGGAAGTCAGTATTCTGCTAGCAGCCTTCAGATGGAGATGTAGAACTCTCAGCTCCTCCTGCACCATGCCTGCCTGGATACTGCCATGTTCTTGCCTTGATGATAACGGACTGAACCTCTGAATCTGTAAGCCAGCCCCAATTAAATGTTGTCCTTATAAGAGTTGTTTGGTCATGGTGTTTGTTCACAGCAGTAAAACCCTAAGACACCAAAGCACTTGTTTTTAGTGATTTAATGTGTGTTTCTGTGTTCTAGTAGGGTCCTATCTTTAATATGTCATAGGCAAAATGTTTTAGTATTGTACTTCTAGCCCTATTTTCTCCAATAACCTCTGTGGATTATTTACTTAAGACAGTCTTTCTTTTTAGCCCAGACTAACCACAAACCCAACAAGTCTCAAGCCATGATCCTTCTGCCTTAGCATTGAGTGCTGTGATTGCTGGTATATACTATCATGCCCACCATTCTGGTTTTTATCACCAATGCTGCAAGGTGGTGGTTGTTAGCAATGCACATGTCAGAACTCAGTGATTCACTAAGCAGGAGAGGCTCACCCAACAGGCCTCAAACTGATGTGCATCTTTTCCTTAGCGCCTATCAGGTTAAAGTACTGAAACTGCCATTACAAAAAAATGGCATTTCATAACATTCAATTTGATGAAACAAAGCAATGTACAATTCTAATACAGACACAAAAATTTATATTGTTTTACAAGCTTCATGGTGACTGGTTACATTAAGTTATTAAGTATAATCAAAGCTCACTAATGCTAGACTAAAAAAAACTAATAAATATTTCACCAAGATATCTGCTAGCTGCCAAGCAATGCCACAAAGACTCAACATTAACAGGCTGCTGCCGGGCAGTGGTGGCGCACGCCTTTAATCCCAGCACTTGGGAGGCAGAGGCAGGCGGATTTCTGAGTTCGAGGCCAGCCTGGTCTACAGAGTGAGTTCCAGGACAGCCAGGGCTATACAGAGAAACTTTGTCTTGAAAAACCAAAAAAAAAAAAAAAAAAAAAAACAGGCTGCTAGTATAAAGGGACTTCAAAAAGATGCATCCTCAATAGGCCACTAATGTGCCCTTGAGTTACTACATTTGTCTTTCCATTTGTGTATGTGTGTGTACAGCTGTGCACTTGTATGAAGACCAGAGTTGATGCTGGATGTCACAATCTCTCAATGAACCTAGAACTAACTGACTGAATATACTACTGTTATCAAGCTCTAGAAATCTTCCTGTCTCCATCTCCCAGTGCTGAGATTATAGGAATGACAATGGAACCTGGCCTTTTACAAAGGTGATTCTCAGGCTCAGGTGGCAAGCACTTTATAAACCGACTCATCTCCCAAGCTCTCTCCTTGCCTTTTAATATTAACTAACTTTACTACCAGCTCAGGTCATTTTAGTTTAGTTAAACTGTGGCATGTAACTCTCGACAACAGCCTTTGGGCATTAAATAACGGATGAATTATATTTCTAACACAAACCACCAGACACACTTCAACTAAAGCAGACAGTTACAGTTATAAATTATATTTTGCTCCTATAGACACTACTATGGTATGACCTGAGACAAAATCATGTTATAAGATCATTTGTCTTATGAAGTAGTTTCATAAATGTTGCCAGAAATAAATTCATGAATAGACCTTTCCCTAATCTTGTGCCTTTTGATTTTCACTGCATAATCTTAATCAAAAGAGGTCGGGCATGTTGGCTCAGGCCTTCTGCAGAAAGAGCCAACTATCACAGCACGAATGCAGAGCTCCACTCTGCTCCACACTAGTTCCCGGTACCATGCACTCTCATACACTCCCAGAACAGAAGCCCCCACCTACAGCTAATGGCACCTTTCTATCTCTTGCCTAGGCTTCTCTGACCTTCAAATATGCTATCAATCTGTCTTGTGGCCACCACCCTAGACATAGTGTATTGACAGTCATCTTTCCCCACACCTAGGCTGTTCCCTCACCATTATATCCAACCAAATTGCACCACTATCCCAGCAGTTGAAGGCTTCCAACTTCCACCTAAATCCAGTGCCAGTGATAAGCAGGACTACACTCTCCACCTACCTGGCTTGGTCCCTCAACCTGTTCTGCATATGCAGGCAGACAAGCATTCCCAGAGGCAAATGTCTTCTCACTGTCTTTTGTTCTAGTTTCCCCTCCACTCTGGCTCCTGTCTACATGCTGGCCATTCTCTGCCCACTGGACAAACTCTGGACTTCCTAAAAGTTCTGCAGTCATTTGGATGAGAAACAGGAAATCTACAGATTCGGGTATTTGAACATTTGGTTCTCAGTTGGTGGCACTATTTGGGGAGGTTTAAGTGTCACTGCCTTAATGTTTGCTATGCACATGCTTGCAGTTGAGAATGTAAGCTGTCGCCTCCTGCTTCTGTTGGCATGACGTCTCGTCATGACAGGCTCAGTCCTCTGGAACCATAAGCCAAAAATAAGGTCTTTTTGTAAGTTGCTTTTGGTCATGGTGGGTTGTTTTTTTGTTTGTTTGTTTTGGATATTTTATTTATTTACATTTTAAATGTTATCCCCTTTCCTGGTTTCAGCAACAGAAAAGTAACTCAGCTTCCCATCTTCCCTGTCTTTTCCATTGCATCCATCACTGCACTCTGGCCCTGCCAAAACTCTTCAGGTTAAAACACAGCCAGTCTTTTTTTTTTTTAAGATTTATTTATTATATATAAGTATACTGTAGCTGTCTTTGAACACACCAGAAGAGGACCTTAGATCTCATTACAGATGGTTGTGAGCTGCCATGTGGTTGCTGGGATTTGAACTCATGACCTCTGCTAGAGCAGTCAGTGCTCTTAACTGCTGAGCCATCAGCCCCCTACAGCTAGTCTTTTCCAAGCCTTAGGGAGCCTCTTCAGCATCATGAGCTCTTTGGATAACTTCTGTTTATCTTCTACTTTTTAATTCAGCCCCAAAGTGGGTCCATTTAACTCTAAAGAATTCACCTATCTTTTTAAAAATAAACACTCACTGAGAGAACTATATTTCACTCCGTGACAGGATTTTAGAATATTACTTATATCCAGAGTCAAAACTACAATAAAAGTAAAACACATAACTTACATCAAGTCGAAGAAACTGCAGAAAGTCTTCAACCAACTCCTTAGATACAGCTTGGATGAAAGCCTCGCGTTTTTCCATGATGGATGTGACTGTTCTAAGGGAGATTGCCTTACATCCCTGGCAGGATACAATCAGACCAAAACGCAAATGTACAAAATTTCCCTTAAGTTTCAATTTAATACAAACATTCAAGAAACTTTATACTACTATAGAAGACAGTTTATAACAACATTCTGACACAAAACTGCAATAATCTGAAAAAAATAATCTACTGATGATGTTATAAACAAAATATCTATGTTAACACCAATTGTCAATGAAACGACAATGAAAGGAACAAGAAATTAAAACTGCCTCAGGAATCTTACTTTCTCCTCCTTTTAGTCTTTTGGATGCTGGCTTGGGAAGACCTGACTTATGCAATAGGGTCAGGCTGATCTCCACAGCTGAATTCTGCAGACTCCACTTCTAAAGTCCCATTCCTCCAAGAAGATCCCACCCAATAATCCTCTCTTGTTTTTCAAGTGAGAGACTTGGAAAGAAAACCACAACAGCAGCCCTGAGGTCACCTGGGAGCTTGTTAGACATTGCATCTGTGCCCCACTTCAGCACCCTCCTCTGCACACCTACAAGATAATGAGAGCTCAAGGGACCTTTCTCGTCCTGCCTACATGTGATCTCCCAGGAAATCTTATTTTACCTTTATACCTAGTGCTACAATGGCATACTAAAAACATAAACCTAACAGTACAGTTACAACAAATGATATTTACAACTGGTCTTCTCATTTTAAAAATAAATTTGAAAATCCCCTATACCGTTAAAAATACAGCAATATGGAGAATTATTGGCATTAATTATGGAGATCGTGAATTACAATATACATTCCTATTCTAAATTGAATAAAAGTAGAAAATAACCTTAATTTGACAACTCCTCACATTAGTAAATCTTAAATACAGCCACTTCGTTCCCCAATTCAAATGGCTGAATTGTGAACCATAACTTTTTTGTGATGAATAAAATGGAGAGGGAAAGGTGGGTGACCAGTATCAACACTTTGCTAATTATGGTCACTTTGTTTACTTAAGTACATGCCTTTGACAACTTAGTATGCCATATAATGTCTACATCTGCTAGACTTACAAACTATTAGTCCATTTCTTGATTTGTCTCTTTCATTAGTCATAACAAAGATCCTCCCTAGATCAGTCCTAGGTGTAGGTTCAGGGTCCTCCCTATGTCAGTCCAAGTATAAATCCAGCGTCTTCACTACGTCAGGCCCCAGTTAAGTGTCAACACTGATGTCCTTCCTAGTCAGCTCCTCAGGCGCATGCCAGGGTCTTCCATGTCATTCTCTGGTCAGGGGTGGGGAATCTCCCAATGTCAGTTTCAAATTCAGGGCTGGGGTGCAGGTCTTTGGTCTCACCTACTCACCCTGGCTCCTTGTCTGGAGTCCTCTCTAGTCAGACCCGGGTCTGCGTACGCGGTCCTCCCTAGTCTGCAACAGGTCCTTGTCTGAGAGCCTCCCTAGTGTGCCCAGGTCCTATTCTTGAGTCCTCTCCAATCATTCTCGGGCCCTCTTCCGGGGTCGTCCTAATCTGAGGTCCTACCTAGTGAACCCGGGTTCAAGGCTGCCATCCTCCCCTGCGAGCCCCGCGTCTCGGTCTAGGATCCTTCCTAGTCAGCCGGGGTCCCGCTCTGCGCCCCAGCAGCACCTCCCATTCCTCAAGCGCCCGAGACCGATGGCGGCCGCGGCCAAGAGACCCGCGACGGTGTCGTCGCTCAGTTGCGGTCGCCCGCCGCCCGGTCCTACTCACATCCCACTCACCTCACCGCGCAGCGCTCACCTCACCACAGACCCATAGTTTCCCGCGCTCGGACCAGATTCAAACACACCCGCGCATACCCCGGACGCACCCGCCCCCCACCCCGTCACCAGTCGCCGCTCTCACGAGATCTGACGCTACCGGGGCCACGCCCACACCCGACATCTCTGCGGCCAGGCTCCGCCCCCACGGCCCAAGCGCCGCCTCCTAGGCCTGACTCAGAGCCTCCGGCGGGAGTCTCTTTAGCACGCCCACAGGACGCGCACGCGCAGAGCTGCTGGCCATGTTTCCCGCCCTTCGCCTCCCCACCCCCGCCCACACAAACCTACCCACCTTCCGTTAGATCGCTGGCGTTGCTTGTTTTTCATGTCCGCTGCTCAGTGAGAGATCGTGCAGCAGACAGAGGAGGGAAAGCAAGAAGAGACAAGGAATAGACCGGAAGAGAGGAAGGAAAGAGATGGTACTAGCAGAGAAAGAAGGGGATACTGAGGAGAAAACGGGGAGGCAGGAGGAGGGGAGGGGAAGAGAAGCTAAAAGAGGCAGAGTGGAAAGGGAAGGACCAGTGGAAAGGAGGAAGAGTTTGGGGCGTGATGGCAGAGGTAGCCAGAGGAGGCAGAGGACGAAGGAGTGTGATGTCAAGGCACCCCAAGGAAGAGGCTGGGCCTTCATCGCAGAAGGCACTTCAGGTGTTTTGAGCTTAGAGTTCCCAACTTAAGAAAAGAGAAAAAAATGAATCTGTGTTGTTTACAAGTCACCCATCTCTGGAGCTTTCTTATAGCATAAAACAGATGCCGTATGAGGAAAATGGCAGCCCCAACCTGTCCTTTCCCGGGACTCAAAAGGAGATGGTGCTCAGCTCCATTGCTGGGACTGGGCAGCCCTCCATAGCTAGGAAACAGACTGGTCCTATGCCCGAGTTCACTCATGGCCTTTCCTGTTTGGTTTCCTGCACGTGGGAACCAAAGCCAGCCCTCCAACCCACATTTCTTTCCCCAGCTTCTGGCCTTCCACCTCCCAGCTAGCCACTCTCCCTCAGCCAATCCCCATTCCTTGTCAGCTTTTCTCCAAATGAAGTCACTGTTATCAGTTCTTGGAAAGTCCCTTCAGAAATGATTCCTGCACCTTTTTTTTTTTTCTTCATGCTCAAAATGTCTAGAATGAATTCCATTGCCTGGATTAATTTAAAGGACTTACTTAGATGTTGCCCCAGAGGAAGCCAGCCTATCCAACATAGGACGAGATGTCTATTGACTACAAAAGAAAAGGCAGCCATAAACTTGTATTTAACTTGATATATCGAAAGTATAGTCTCAACTGTATAAAATGATAGTGGGAAGAGGGTACAGGTCAGTTAGGAAATTTGAGGTAGTTAGCAGAGCCACAGAGGCAGGGTCAACCCAACCACTGCAAGCTACCATTTGCACCACTTACCTGCTTCTTCATAGAGCACCTCCTCCCTCTCCACAGTCCCTCGTTTCCCTACAGCCTTTTGAATTTGGACACCCCACCTCACCACTCTCATCTACAGTCAAAAGTGTAGATGAGACCAACCCCAAGCTGGACTCCCACATGGACTTGCCATGCACTGTTCTGAGCTTCCTGCCATTCTCATTGTGGTTTGACTCATATCCAAAAGAAATCTCAGTTTCCCCTGCCCTGCCTCCCTTCTTCACTCACTTTCCCATTCCTGACTGGAATACTTCCTGTTAAGAAATGGATAATGAGTTTAGCAGCAAGTTCTGAAAACTCAGAGCTAGGCACCTAGACAGGCCAGGAACAACTCTGTGCTTCCCTGGTTTGCCATGTATTTAAAAAAAAATAACAGAAACAAAACAAACAAACAAAAAAAAAACCCCAAACAACGAAATGCAAACAACCCAATGAGATCGGAGCTGGTGATGTAGTTGTTGACAGAATGTCTTCCTAGCTTGTACAATGCCCTGGGTTCAACAATTAGCATCACATAAACAGATGGAACACACCTGCAATCCCAACACTCCGGGGTGGAACCAAGAGGAACAGAAAATGAGGTCATTATTGGTCACACAATTCAAGACCTGCCTGGGATAAGTGAAATCCTTTCTCAAAAAAACATAAATGAGAGCAACTGTATCTTATCCTTTAATGTTGTGAGGTAGCCAACAGAGAAGACTGCTCAGACATGGGCATAAGCCAATGTCTCTATTATTCTACTGTAGCTGTCTAGCAGCCATGGATGGACTGGGTCTACCTGAAATGGGAGCTGGAAATGAAAAGGGATGGGATGCGAGAGAAGAATGAAGCCAAGACAAAGTTTCTGATCAAGGCTCAAAGTTTAATAATCAGCACTGTGTGTCCTTTGTTTCAGCTGGATTGAGTTGCAAAGCAAGCTCAGCAGGCAGTCTACTCCTCAAAGCTCCTGTAGGACATTGCAAATGCGGAGAGGCCCGAAGACTCCAACTTCAGCTAGGTAGTAAAACTTTTGTGGGTTTGTTTAGCCTACTCAAGGCTGGAGTAAGGGCAAATATTATACTCTATATATTCTATTAAATAGAAGGTCTTTTTTAGCCAGCCAAGGACTATACAGGGCGTTCTACAAAGGGTGTTCAGGATCCTGGTGTAGCCCCAAATCTTTCTCAGAGTGAGCTTTTAAGTACAGAAACCATGTCCTGAGTTGACACACTTCAGTTAGCAAGAACAATTAGCCAGAAGCAGAAATACAGAAGCCAAAAGGCAAGAGTAGTAGATTTGGAGACTTTCCCAGAACTATGGACTTCGATGGATTAGGCCTTTATTTTAGTTTTGGCAGGTGCTGCCTACATGCTGTGCTTTGCAGCCTGAATGGTACTTCCATCATGGAGTCGGTTGGGCTAAGGACAAAACTTTCAGCTAGGAGATACTCTTCTGACGGTTTAAGACACAAAAATTTTGCTGTATGTTGGTTAAGTCCAACTGTATCTCATTATCAGAAACTGTAATGATGGCTTTCAGTTTATGCAAAAGTTTACTTGTTCCAATCAGTTCTCTGTTAAACACCTTTTCAGCTGTCTCCAGCAACTGGGACCTACTTAAACCCTTAACTTTTATAACTTTTTTCTAATATCTGGGGCCAACTAAGTGACAAACAAAACCTTTTTGCCAGCAGTCTTTAATCCTTTTTAAAAGGACATAGTGAATGAAGACTGTCTAAAGCCTCCTTGGTCAGTATTGGATAGAAGGGACAGTCTGTTCTGAGGCTGCTTAAAGGAGGCGCAGAGTGGAGCAGAGGGAAGGCTAACCTGGGGAAACTATTTTCCCCTCCCTGTGTACATTTCACTTTGATGGCAGGGGACCCTGGAGAAGCCAGATCCTCCCCAGCTGCACACAGGTACCAGCCCTGACCATGACCAGTAGTCAAGCCACAAAACAAGAAAGCACTCCCTGCTCTTGGAGTGGGATGGGCAACCTCTAGGCAACCCAGCAGAGACAAAAGGATTCGGGTCCCCAACAGGAAGAGGCATAAGTCTTAAGCCAGGGAATTCACTAGAGAAAGCCATTGTCCAATACAGGGAAACACAAGTGACAGAAACACATAGAAAGACTGGGGGTGGGGGGGAAAACCAGAGGTGGCCACCACACACTCATACACCTAAAGAGACAGAAGGATCCAGTGACATCTCATATGGACCCAGGACACTGGATCAGCAGCCTTATCTGACCTCTCCTATGTGTCCAAATAGAAGGCTTCTTAACCAGACTTACTTTCTAATATGTTTCCTTTGTGAGTGGAGGTGTCAGACCCTTCTGAAGCATCAGGCAGCAATCTCATAGGGAGTTTTGGGGACCTAGAATATCTCAGGTTGTGCACCCCCTAGGAGTCCCCTGACCACCACACTCTTCCATGCTCCAAAGGGCTCTGAGACCCTGGTGTCTCAAAGTCTGGTTTCTAGGATCTTGCTGTGGCCTCCAGAAACGTTGTAGGGTATTCACCAGAGAAGACTGTTCGGACATTGTTCAAGCCAATAAAAAGCCTTTATTACCCAGGGACTACACTTGGTGTTCAGGATCCCAGTGTAGCTCCAAGCCTTTTTCAGAGCTAAACACACACACACACACACACACACACACACACACACACACACACACACACACACAATGTCCTGAGTTGACATACTCCAGTTAACAAGAACAGTTAGCCATAAGCATAACCACAGAAGCCAAAAACTAAGGCTAGTACATTTGGAGACTTTCCCAGAACTATGGACTTGGATGGATTAGGTCTTTGTTTTAGTTTTGGTAGTGTTATCTACATGCTGTATTTTACAGCCTGAATGGTACTTCCATCATGGAGTCCATGATGCTAAGGTCTCAGGGCCTACTGTGCTCGGGGGTCCTGTTACACTTATAAGGCCTATACCTCTATATCAGTGAAGAATTGAGAACATGCCGGGCACAGGGCAGCATGAAACTGGCTGTGGCCATATATACACACACCCTGCTTGTGTAGACTGCTCCACTAGGAGGATGCCTCTCCTCCTGCATAACTCACTGCCAAGACTCATCTCAAGACTACAACTATGGGAAACAATGCTTAGCATCCAACTTTCATTCTTCTACTACCTGTGAGACATTTGCCCTCCGCCCTCCCCCACTAGATTCTGGAAGCCAGTCACTGGGTCGTTCTTTCACCGATAGACACAACTCAAGGCCCAGCACACTCCAGATTGTAGACCCATCTTCTGAAAGAAACTATGCAGTCACCTCTGTTCTTAAAACCTTACAATATGGCTAATGAGAAAAGGCAGAGTTAAAATTGGACTCATAGCAAATAATTATAAAACAGACTGAAATAGTTAAAGATGACTAAAATAATACCTTTCTTTGATGATGGTGATATCTTTAATAACAGGCTAAATGTGAAGGGCGAAGCCTGGATGTTTATTTTGAATTGTGTAGGTTAGGCAATCACCCGACTCAGACTCAAATGGTGCAGGCAATCTGGCTCCAGGACTCATAGCGGTTCTCTCCAAAGGACCCCAGTGCTAGCGGTCCCTTGAAAAACTCACCCAGAAATATATTGTATCACACAAAATTTGTGACACGAAAGCATGTGTGGTAACTTATGACTGTAATTCCAGTACTTGGAAGCTGAGGCAGGAATGTGGCTAGTTTCAGCTGAGCCTCAGCTATATACAGGGAGCTTATTTTCTTTTTAAATTTTTTTAAAGAAAGAAAGTATGTAAAATGTACAATTTCATCCTAACTGTGCCTGGGGAAATGAGCTAAACAATAAACTTGTAATAGCTAAGAACCAACAGAGTCCTGAGTTCTTCAAGCCATTCTGGACAAAACCTTACAGTGGGGTGGCTACGAAGGTTTCCTGCCCTCTGCAAGAATCCAACACTGCACAGGACCCAGCCAGTGATAAGTCGTCGATTTTGCAAAAGGCTCATGACTAGCGGCTAATTAGAAAGTGATTGGAGAACCGTCTACCTGCCCAGGGACCTCTGACAATCCCCCTCCATTCTCTGAGCCTCAGTTTTCCTACCTGTAAATGGGGTAAAAACACCTTAAACTTTGAGAGTAATAATATTTAATTTATATATAAATTTATAATAATTTAATAAATAAATGGGAGATTATTATTACTTCAAAAAAAGTGATTGGAGAAATATTTCTTTGGTGGTTTCATGCTACGCTGTCCTGCCCCGCAGGACCTAGTAATTCATGGGTTCGAGGAGAATCCAAACCTGAAAGAGAAACGGGCAAGAAAGAGGAGCGAGACCAAGCAGAGGTTTGTCAAGGTCTGGTTTATTCTTAGAAAACTGCTGCTTATAAAGAGTAAAAAGAAAGAGAATTGGGATCAAGAGGGAAGGGGAAGGAATAAATCAATAACTGGCTTAAACAATGGGTGACATTTGCTGATGGAAACTTTTATGGTTGGTCTTGTCTTGAACATCCTGTGGTTAACCTTATCTTGGGATTCCCAAGCTACCTGCATAAACATTATCTTGGAGCAAAAAGTCAGGCTCCCACACACTGAGTGAGGCCAGAGGCCAAACTTTGTGCTCTAATAGCTCCCAACACTACATCATTTCTAAGAGTAAATTAGATCTTAGAAAGAACAAATATGGTAACATATCCTCAGAGTACAAGAATTAAAGAAAAAGCCAAACCGAAACCTTTAGGTGGGCCCTTTAGCTGGGCTCAACACCCTGCAGTTCCTTTGCTGACCCAAGAGACAAGCTATGCTCTGGGACCCCCTTGAGATGGAAGGGCTGAACAGTGGGAAGTCCTTGGGAAAGAGACATAGGTGAGAAAGGCTGAGTCCCCAGGATCGGCTGCCCACTTCTCAGGTAAGTGGAACTGGGAGCCAGGAAAGAGCTGAATGGTGAGGCTCTGATGTGGCCACAAAAATAAGTCCTATCCTTTCTTCTCCTGCTTGTAATTTCCCTTATATTCTTGACCTTTCTGGGGACAAAATGATGAGAAAAGATGAGCCTGCATCTACTTGAGTTCTTCCAGGGTCTCTTGTGGAGACCACTGCAAAGCTGAGGCATAGTTTTAGCCATGGTGTGAGTCTAAGGACAAGACAGCCTAAGGAAAACATTTAGTCATCACTGCTGAGAACATATGAGCTGCTTATAAAACTTCTGATCCCAGATTTGGTGCTGATGAACTACGACCACTAGGAGTCTGAGATGGCTTGGCAGGTAAAGACACTTGCCACAAAGCTTGATAACCGAAGCTACTGCTTGCTTTTCCCACCCTCTCGAGTCTGACAGTCTTCAGGCTGGTACTGCAGCCACTGGCTTCCGAAAGGGACTGGGTGAGCAGTCTTCACCATCGCACTTCTTCCTTGCAAGAAACGCACACGGTATAGTCCATGGGGGAAGAATACTTTGCTGTCATTAGGACAACTTAATCTTTTTCACCTGCACTGTGCTATCATTTATGCCATCAGTGAACTGTCCAGAGTTAAAGCATTTCCGAGGCTCACAAGCACTGACTTTGTCTTTTTATCATTATCCCCCATGAGAACTCTGCCTTGACACAAGTTTTGCGATGTTTACTTATAAGAGACCTGTCAGAGTGCTAGAGATGTAGCTCAGTTGGAGTGTTTGCCTAGAATGAATGAAGCCCTGGATACTTTGATACTAGGGATTACCTGGTATCAAATCAGAAATGAAGGGGCATGCCTATAATTACATACAGCAGGAGAATTAGAAGCTGAAGTCAGTCTCAGCTACACAGTTTTCTGCTGGCCTGGATATATGAGAGCTTGTCTTAAGAAAGAAAAAAGTGAACTGGCACTTGCTTTTCAATTTTTTACTCCTTCCTAAGTGCTTCAGTAGCTTAAAAACCCTCTTTATATACCAGTCTAAGTCCTTCAGAGCCACTACTGCCTCTCCTAGTGCATAAGGATTAGACCCCACCATAGAGCCCAACAAAGCCACTAAGCCCTCCAGTCTTGGATTCCTCCTAAATTAACTTCTTTCAGCCCTTCTGTGAAGACACACCTACCCAGTCCAAGGCACTGAATATCAAATACGGTCTCTCTCATGCCCAATTTCCACAAAAATGCCTGTCTTTCCTCTGTTGTCTTCTGGTATCTGATATTTATGAGGACCACAAATAGTACTACCAACTGCCCCTAATACTTGTACGAGCCAGTTCATCCAAGACTGATTCATCTCGTAGTACTTCAGATGATGGAGCCTTTGTCTTTAGGAGGAACCCGTGGTTTTGTTTTGTTTTTTAAGATTTATTTATTTATTTTATGTATATGAGTACACCATTGCTCTCTTCAGACACACCAGAAGAGGGCATCAGATCATATTACAGATGATTGGGAATTGAACTCAGGACCTCTGGAAGAGCAGTTGGTGCTCTTAACCACTGAGCCATCTCTCCACCCCCTGGAACCCATGTTCATATTACTGAATTTCTCTGTATCCACAGAATTCAGGCTGATCCTATATGAAACTTTTTACAGAGTATGGGCAGGATCTCCAAAGGCTGACTGCTGACCCTTGTGAGCATGAGATATCCCACATTCCACAGCCTCATGAGCTAGCCTACGGGAGCTCTTTCATGTCTTATTTAAAAGCCTTTCTCCAACTCAAGCAGATCAGAGGCAGCATGCTCCCTGGTTATCAATTTCCATTACCAAATCCCTTATCTACATGCTGGATCATGAATTTTTACTTCTTCTGTATTAAAGATCAGACATGAGAAATATCTTTAATAGTTCTTCATTTTCTCCCTTCTGCACTGTCCAGTTCTTCCCACAGGCGTCAAGATTATATAGGTCACAGAACGGGCTCTTTAGAACAGATTCGATTTCTATGCTCTCTCCTTTATGCCACAGCAATATTAAGAAATGGCAAACCCTGTCATCTTCTATTTTCCACACTCTTTACCCCATGTCAAAAGTTAATGTGAAGGATAGCACTACATGTCTTTTCCCAGTTGCATTCTTTCCTTACAGAGGTAAGCTCTCTCTGAGCAGGGAGCAAAGCTTTAGTTGCATATCCTCTTGCCCACAGCAAAGGCCACACAGCTAACAGCATGGCCTGCTTACAACTCTGTCCCATGTGTGCTACTTTCAGGGTTGTAACATAATTTCTAGTTCATTATCCATTTGGGGAGCATCCTGTACTCAAATGGCAGGTCCCATTCATCAAGCAGACTCATTACTCCATACATAGAAGATGATGACCACCCTGGGATTCCTTCCATGAGCACTCAACCCTCAGACAGCTCAGCCTCGGGTGAGTAGCTTATTGAAGCAGACATGCAATTACTCCCCCGAGACTCATGTTTGGCTCTGAAGGCCTAGTTTGGGTGCCAAGCCTTGTGTGAGTTTCCCTGGAAGCCTATTTCTATTCACCCTAGACACAAAGAGGAATAACAGATCAAACAAATGCTCCCATTCAAGTCTAGTGTGACAAACCAATGAGTTCAGCAAGGTTGCTTCCAGGAGCCTGGGTGAGAAGCTACTTACACAAGAAAATGGGACTTAGGAAGCCACATCCCAGGTGATGATTCAGACAAGACTCACTACTGGAGTACAAGAGGCCACTGAAGAGTCTCCTCCTCCAAGAGATCACTGCTACTTATGTATCCTTGGAGAGAAGAGAAGCTTTGTGAGCCTTTCCCCTCCCTCCATATGGGATCTCATGCAGACAAACACAGCTGCTCTGAATCAGGATAGCAACAATCTTACCCTGCTTAAAGGAAATAGGCACACAAAAGAAGCTTATTCCTTTTAACCAGAGCAGCCTACACATGTTGCAGATGTTTTCTTTCTTTAAAGTTATTTTTATTTTATGTTCATTGGTATTTTGCCTGCATGTATCTCAGTGTAAGGGTGTTGGATCTCCTGGAACTGGAGTTACAGCCATGTGGGTGCTTGAATTGAACCTGGGTGCTTTTTGGAAGCCTTGAGCAGCAGCAGGAGATAGTAGTAGTGTTACAGCTCTCTTACATGTAGGTCTTGAGTACTATAACCCTTACCCCTTCAGCACAAGTGTTCAGCTCGTCAGTATCCAGTGTCTTCTGTCTGCTTTCATCATCCCTCCTTGTCCTTGGTCCTGGCTGTTCTCTGGAAGTTCAGTTGCCCCTCATTGCTACTGCTGGGTACAGTGATTGCCACTGTCACTGCTATCCTACCAGTGCCAGCATTCTTGCCTTTGGGAGGAAGGGAAAACAAGGCACCAGCAGTGACAGCTATCATGAGATCCCAACCCGCAGGCCTATTTGGTAGCTGTAATACTAGCAACCTACTTGCAGCTGTTACTAGAGCACTTTGTTCTGCTACTGGTGAAGGTCAAAAGTAGGCAAGGAAAGACCACTCCAGAGAAACCTTAGCATTGGCTTAAGGTTGCAACACCAGCTACAGATACTCAAAAAGTGAACCAAGCAGCCTGGTTATACAGTCAGAAAGCATCCAAGCAAATTCTGTACCTATTATGGCAGTCCTTCATGTAAATAATGGACTCAGTTTGTACCAATAATTGAGGAGTCAGTTATGCAAATGAAAGCTGTGCTTTCTCCAATTACAGAAATCCTTTAGGCAAATGAGGAACTGTGTTTACCCTAGTAACAGTCGAATTCCTGGACTCTCAAGGAAAGTGGCCTAGGCAGAAAATACTATAAGGTTTTCTGTAATGTATTAAGGTTTGTGTTGGCAAAAAAGTCTGTTTGTGCTTTAAGGAGCTAGAATCGTACTTTGGCAGCATGCAGATGTGATAGCAGTGGAGCCTCCTCACTGCTCTGTGATGCCCTATGGAATGTTCCGAGAAACCAGTGTTTACATGAGAGTACCGCAGCTGGCTTCTTGCCTGGGCAGCCAGGGCACCAAGGAAGGGTCTAACAGTTGTTAACTAGGGACTCAAACTACTCTGCCTCAACATCTTAGATTACTTAGAGGATAATAAATATCAAAAGGGATAATTAGGATAAAGGCTTACTGCTAACATTAACAGTGATGCCACCATGTTTGAGCAATATTTGACTTCTCTGTTACCCAGGGCTTCCAGCGAGAGGTAGGACCCTCTAATCTCAAGGAACAGAAAATGATCTTAGAAAATGTGCAAGGGGGAAACTTGAAAGTTGTATTGCTAATGCTCCAATGTCATCTGAAACTACAATGGGGAATGGGACTGTCTGGTGAGGTGTTGTCCCAGCATTCCTTCAATGCATACTTGATTACAAGCCTGTCAAGTCTACCACATGACCAAAAAAGGCCAGCAACCCAAATGCCTATCAACAGGCAAATGCACACAGAGAAGTATTCTGTCTATTCAGTGGAACGGTATTCAGCCACAACACAATGACATGCTGACCAAGGGATGACCTTGAAGCATTGTGCCAGGTGAAAGAAGCCAGGCACTAATAGCCATAGGGAGCAATGCCCTAATATGAAAGTTTCAGTTATTCTCAAATCTGCAGAAACAGGAAACAGATTAGGATTTGCTGAGGTGGAAGACAGACAGTACATAGAGAATGACTACTAATAGAGGTAAGCTTTGGGGTGACGAACATTATCAGAAGTTAGCAGTAATGGACACATCATTTACATATTTTACAAGGGAAATTTTCATGGTTGAAATTATTATATCTCAGAGATGTTATAAAGCATGCACATTAATACAGATGCTCAGAGTGGAGCTCAGATCACAATTTCTCTGAGCTGGCATTAGAAGCTTCTCCTCATCCAACAGGGAGATAGCTATGATCACAACAACATCAAGAGACTATACCAGTTATCTCTCCAAGGATACATAAGTAGCAGCGATCTCTTGGAGGAGGAGACTCTTCAGTTGAGGCTTGCATTTGGGGCTGCTACCCCTACATCCCAGAGTCATCAGAGAAAGTGTTCCTAGAGGCAATGATATTTAAAGACTCCAGGCAGGAGCTGAAAACAAAGTCCTCAAAAGACAAATAAATCTGGGTCTGCCTAAACCAGTCAAGTCCACACCTGGGCAGGAGTCTGGACAGAACACCATTCAAGTCCTTGAATCAATGCTATCAAGTACTCTAAGCAAAGATTAGAATGCTGAGAGGGGCCCATCAGATAGCAAGAAGAGCTGACAAGCAAAGAGACCCAGGCTAGACATGCCAGTACCAAATCCAGAGGCCAAGGAGACCAGGGATCACAAGAAGTTTGTCCATTCTGTCATGGTAAACTCTTTCAAGTGTACTAAGACTTAAACTCACTATGTGGCCTTGAATTCCTGATTTTCCTGCCTCAGCCTTCCAAGGACTGAGATTATAGACATGTACCAACCTTCCCAGCCAGATTTTTATCTCCAACACACTCTGGGGCTTGTGAGACCCTGTGGCTGGCTAAATGCTGGTGGAAGGGACCCAGTGGAAACAGAGGAGAGTCAGCGCTGATTAGAACCATCTCAAAGTCACAGTCAAGCATCTTTGCAGGTCTCTGGTTGCATAAGACCAGCCCATCTTCTACAGAAAGGATTTTGTAGCCCACAAACTTTAGAAATACAGAAAATTCTGAACACTTCACAATGAATTCTATGTGCTTATAACAGACATAAATGGTGTACTGGCTGGTTTTGTGTCAAGTTGACACAAGCTGGAGTTATCACAGAGAAAGGAGTTTCAGTTGAGGAAATGCCTCCATGAGATCCAGCTGTAAGGCATTTTCTCAATTAGTGATCAAGGGGGGAGGGCCCATTGTGGGTGGTACCATCTGTGGGCTGGTAGTCTTGGGCTCTATAAGAAAGCTAGCTGAGTAAGCCAGGAGAAGCAAGCCAGTAAGAAACATCCCTCCATGGCCTCTACATCAGCTCCTGCTTCCTGCCTTGCTTGAGTTCCAGTCCTGGCTTCCTTTGGTGATGAACAGCAGCACGGAAGTGTAAGCTGAATAAACCCTTTTCTCCCCAACTTGCTTCTTGGTCATGATGTTTGTGCAGGAATAGAAACCCTAAGACAAATCACAAATCTCATATCTTATATACATATATTAGTTAGGGTTCTCCAGAGTAAAAGAACTTGCTGAATTAGTATGTATAATAATACATATGATATATAATCATATACATACATATATGCATTACATATATACATATACATACACACACACATATATAATTTATTAGAGTGGCTTATAGGCTCATAAATTAGTTCAACAATGGTTGTCTACCAAAGGATCAAGAATCCAGTAGTTGTTCAGTCCACAAATCTGGATGTCTCAGCTGGTCTTCAGTATGTGCCAGAATCTTAAAGAAGTAGGCTCTAATGCCAGTGAAGGAATGGACTTGCTAGTGAGAGCAAGAGAAAGCAAACATGCCCTTTATACAGACTGCCAGCAGAAAGTGTGGCCCCTACTAAGGGTGAATCTTCCCACCTCAAAAAACAAAAAAGAGAAAATCAACAAACAAACAAACAAACAAACAAAACAAAAAACCCCAAACAAACAAACAAACACCTCTCAATTAAGCCAGATGGTGGTAAGAGCATACCTTTAATCCTTTAATCCCAGAACTCAGGAGGCAGAGGCAGGAGGATCCCTAAGAGTTCAAGGCCAGCCTGGCCTGTACAGTGGGTTCCAGGACAGCCAGGACTACGCAGAGAAACCCTGTTTTAAAAAACAACAAAAACTCTGGATTAAAGGTGTATTTTCCCACCTCAAAGATCTTGATTAAAGGTGTTCCTTCACAATTTAAATGATTTAATTAAGGGGAAAAAATCCTTCACAGTTGTGCTCAGTCATCGGGGTTTTAGTTAATTCCAGATGTAGTCAAGTTGACAATCAAGATAGTCATCATGGCAGACTCAGATCTACCCACAATCATAGATGGTCAGCATGGGAGACAGCCTGCAGAGTCAGGAACCTAGTATAACTGCCCTATGAGAAACTCCACCCAGCAACCAATAGAAAGATACAGAGACTCACATCCATTAGAACAAGCTCAGAACTGGGAGAAGGATTGAGTGACCAGAAGAGGACAAGGACTCCACAGGAAGACCAACTGTCAGCTAACCTAGACCCTTGGGGGCTTCCAGAGACTGAACCATCAACCAAAGATCTAACACTGACTGGATCTAGCTCCTCCCCCGCCTCGCACATATGTAGCAAATGAGCAGCTTGGTCTTCATGAGGGTCCCCCAGCAACTAGAGCAGGAGCTGTCTCTGAGCTTGTTGCCTGCATGCCTGTGGATTCTGTGCCCCTAAATGGACTGCCTTGTCTGGCTTCAGTGAGAGAGGATTCTCCTAGTCCCTCAGTGACTTGATGTGCAGGGGTGGGGGGAGGGTGTTGTGTTAGTGTGTGTGTGGTGGTGGTGGGAGTGACACCCCGAGGGAGTCTTCCCTTTCTCAAAAGAGAAAAGGAAGGTATAATGGAGGGGAGGACTAGGAGGACAGGAAGGGCTGATATTGGGTTGTAAAGTGAATAAATAAATTTTAAAAAACCATTATATACCACATTTAAAAATAATTAGTTGAGTACCTGTTATGACTTTCAGAATACACAAACATTTACATTATCATCTTTGGGCCACCACTATAATGAAAATATCCATTCGCTTAAGCTCTAAGTATAATTTTGCTACTTTGGGAGTTTATATTCCCACAGAATTTATGTTTGCTGTAACATATTTACATACTCTTGGAGTATGTCCCTATTTAAATATTACATATGTAAACAAATATGAACAAATCCTAAAGCTAAAGTATGTTGCCCTTCCCTTGAGGGAATGTAGCTGTTTAATTAGCACCATATAAGAGGCAAAGCATGAGCGCCACCCAGGGGCCTCACCAATGTGCTCCTCTTCTCCTAACAGTAAAGAACTACAATTCATGAAGACACATTTATTTACATTTAAATGTATTTATAAAAATTTGGAGGAGATGTAAAACATTGTTTATTGTTATTTTATTTATTATTTTATTATCTATTACATTTAAAGTAACATAAAACGTTTAATGTGTTCAAAAGAAAAGAACAGCCATCACAAGTCTACCCAACTTGACACACAATCATATCTCCTTATGTTGTGATTAATTTCTAACTGAAAACAACAACCAGGTCATGATTATGTCTAACATGATATAACTATTCCTCGTATGACCACAAATACGTTATAAGTTTAGAATAGGTAACGATGAAACTTGAGGGACATATTTTTTTATTTAGTATCTCAAACTTAAATATTATAACCACTGATAATCTCTTAATTGATGTTATATCATATGACAAGAAAATTGAGGGAAAAATCACAAATATTTGTACAAACACATACTTAACAAAATACAACAGAAACACTCATAATCAGTTATAATCCTCCTATCTACAAGTGGTCACGTGGCCTTAGCTGGTATTTATAATTACCTTTCTCTACTACCTATTCTGTATTTCTTCCATCCTCAGCAAGCACCTCAGCAGCTCTTTTCCTGGAGGAGTGACCTATACTTTCATTCCTGATGGATCTGTGCCCTTTGTCATCCTGCTTGGATTAGGCTGTTGTAGTTTTCCATTGGCTTTAATCACCGGACATGGTAGCACCAAAAGACTCCCTAAAGGATCCCCTGCACTCCAGACATAATCTTTCTTATCTCCAACTCCTTCTCGGTTAGTCTGAGATAACCAGCCCTCCTAAGACTGTTATTTCTTTCTATTGGCTTCAGGGCATCAGAAGCCCAAAATAGTCAGAAGGAAGTCTGAGTTTCCAGTTCACTGGAACATTTGTTTTGGCTCCTGGCAGAAAGGCTCCCACCTCTGGAAACAAAACTTACATGCCAGCAGAATTTAAGGTTCCAGAAATAGGAAGCAAACATTTCCTAGTGAGTCACTAGGAGAGATAGCGAGTAGAATCATTTCCTTTTCCACCCCTTGATTCCCGGACCTGTGGATCCTGGCTATGGGAGAAACCAAACTATATGTTGGCCACTGATTCAAAGCTTATCCAGCCTTCTGAAGAACCTTAGCACAGCCCTCCAGACTGTTACCACATACTCAGCATTGTATTGTGTCTTCAGAAGGCCATTCCATCTTTCTATCAAGCCAGTTGCTTCAGGATGTTAGGAAACATGGTGGATTCCAGAATTGTGGGTTCATTGTTGTACTTCTCCAGCTGTAAAGTGAGTTCCTTGGTCAGAAGCAATTCTGGGTGCAATACCATGATGGTGGGCAAGGTATAGTGTAAGTCCATGGATGGTGATTTGGCAAACGCCTTATATATAGGAAAGGCAAATTCATATCCAGAATAGTATCCACTCCAGTAAGAACAAAGCATTGTTCTTTCCATGGAGGAAGTGGTTTAATGCATTCAGCCTGCCAGCAGGTTGCTGACTGGTCACCCTGGGGCTTGGTGCCATATCTGAGGTTCAGTGTTGGGTCTCTGCTGTTGACATCCCTGGCACTCAGCAGCAACTGTAGTCAGGTCAGACTTGGTGAATGGCAGGCCATATTGTTGAGCCGATGCATATCCCTCATCTCTGTCACAAAGGTCATTTTGTTCATGGGCTTACTGGGCAATGATAGGAATGGCTGGCAAAAAAGGAATGACTGACTACAGAATAGGACAGCCTATCTACTTGATTATTGAAAGCCTCTTCTGCTGAAGTCATCTTTTGATGGGCATTTATATGGGACACAAGTATCTTCACATATCACTCATATGTAGAGATTTATCCACACACTTCTTTCTCAGATGTCTTTCTCACCCAAATTTCAATCATGCTCTTTCCAAATCCTTGATCATCTAGCCAATTCATTGACTACAGCCCACAAAACATTGGCACACACCTGGCTAGTTCTCATTCCAAACAAAATGTATAACCATATATACCGCCCAAAGTTCTACCCATTGTTAAGATTTCCCTTCACCAGTATCTTTCAGGGTTGTCCCAGAAAGGAGTTGTAATGTTGCAGCTGTCCAATTCTGGGTGGTGCCTGCATAACGTGCAGAGTCATCTGTAAACCAGGCCCTAGTCTCTCTTTCTCAGTCAACCAATCACAGGATACACTCCATGAGGCTATAGGTGCATGCTTCACAGCTGACAGCATTGTAATGGAATTAGAAACCATAGGCATTTGGGCAACTTCTTCACATAACTTGTTTGTACCTTCAGGACCTGCTCAAGCTGGATCAAGTACATACCACTTCAATTTTATATGGATTGCTGCTGTTTATGTCCTCCTTTATGACTTAGCAGGCCAGAAAGCACCCAGCTCATGTCTTATGGTAATTGAATGGCCCATTGTAAAATGTTAAGTGTCTAGTAAGGCCCAATAATAAGCCAAGAGCTGTCTCTCAAAGGAGAATAATTGACTGCAGATGATGGTAGAGCCTTGCTACAAAATCCCAAAGGTCTATTCTGTGATTCACCAGCAGAGGTTTGGCAAAGGTTCCAAACAGCATCTCCATCTGCCATTGACACCTCAAGTACCATCCTGTCTGCTGGATCACATGGTCCAAGTGGTAGAGCAACCTAAACAGGACCTGTTGAAGAGTCATCTGTTTCAGATCCCACTCAAAGCTCGCAGCTTTCTGAGTCACTTGGTATATGGGTTGGAGTAGCACACTTAATTGAAGGATGTGCTGTCTCCAAAATCTAAATAGGTCAACTAAATGTTGGGCTTCTTTCTTGGTGTTGAGGGGCCAGGTGCAATAACTTAGCCTTCACCTTAGAAGTAATATCTCTGCATGCCCCACAGCATTAGACTCCTAAGAATTTCACTGAGGTAGAAGGTCTTTGAATTTTGGTTGGATTTATTTTCCATCCTCTGATGTGCATATGTGCTTAAAACAAGTTCAAAGTGGTTGCTACTTCCTGCTCACTCAGTCCAATCAGCATAATGCCATCACTATAGTGAACCAATGTGATATTTAATAGAAGAGACAGGCGATCAAGATCTCTTTAAACTAAGTTACGTACGTCACATGGTTAGAAAGGTAATGTATTCTTGAGGTAAAACTGCAAAGATATACTGAACACCTTGCCAGCTGAAAGCAAATTGCTTCTGATGGTCCTTATGGACAGGAACCAAGAAAGGCATTTGCTAGATCTATAGCTGTATACCATGTAACCAGGAGATGTGTTAATCTGCTCAAGTAAGGACACCACATCTGGTCAGCAGCTGCAATTAGAGCCACTACTTGACTGAACTTTTGATAGTCAACTGTCATTCTTCACTATACATCTGCCTTCTGCACTGGCCAGATAGAAGAGTTAAGGGGTGATAAGTTGGTAACTACCAACCCAGCATTTTTGAAGGCCTTGATAATGGCACTAATTTCTGGAATACCTCCAGGGATTCAATACTGTTCTGATTTACAATACTGCCTGACAGAGGCAACTCTAATGGCTTCCATATACCTTTTCTAACCATAATAGCCCTCATTCTACAGGTCAGGAAATCAATGTGAAAATTCTGCCAAATTCTAAGTATATCTATCCCAGATACATTCTGGGACTAAGGAAATAACCACAGGATGAGTTCAGGGACCCACTGGACCTACTGTGAATCAGACTTCAGCCAAAGTGCCATTAATCCCCTGAACTCCATAAGCCCCTACTTTAATTGGAGGACCAGAATATTTCTTGGGATCTCCCAGAATCGGCATCAATTCAAAACCAGTATCCAATAGATTAGGGAGTATCTGATTATCCCCCCTCCCCCAGTGTACAGTTACCCTTGTAAAAGCCACAGGTCCCTCTGGGGAGAGACTGGAGAAAGGCTAACAGTAAAATTCTCAGGCATGTTATCTAGGTCCTTCCTCAGGGAAAGCTGTTCATGCCCACATTGAGGAGGTTCTGGGTCTTTAAACTAGCTCAGATCTGAAAATTGGTTCACAGCCTGAGATTCTCTTTTGGCACAATCCAATAGAGCCTTTTTTCATTTGTTTGAGAATTTTTCTGCTTATACTGATCAAACTAAAAGGCTTCTTACCAATTTCATGCCTGTACCAAAGTTCCATCTGAGTCATAGTACCATAAAATTCACTTTGCCTGTGATGCCCATTACAGGTAGGCCATAACTGCCACTGCTTTGTGTATGCTGCCAATTACAGTAACTAAAAACACTCACCTGACCCCTACTACCTCAGGGTCCAATGAAATCCTTTGCATTAAGTTCATCTAACCCATCAGCAGCACCTCCAACCTGAAGATCTACCACAAAGACAAGAGTTACAACAAAGCTCTTCAAGTGTTCTGATGCCCCACTCATTATTTTGCATCTTACAGGGTTAGTGAAAAGATTGGAGTCTTCTCAGGTTTTCCATTGTGAGAATTAAATTTACACAACGTATCCACTCTAGCATTTCAATTTCCCCAAGCCTTGAAATCTCTTCATCAACACTAAGCCAAGAAATATCAGGCATCTCAAACTTCAGTAGGCTATCTTTTGACAAATGCTCAAACTTTTTTTTTTTTTTTTTTTGGTTTTTGGAGACAGGGTTTCTCTGTGTAGCCCTAGCTGTCCTGGAACTCACTCTGTAAACCAGGCTGGCCTCGAACTCAGAAATCCACCTGCTTCTGCCTCCCAAGTACTGGGATTAAAGGTGTGTGCCACCACTGCCTGACATACTCAAACATTTTTGACGCTGTTTTAAACCTTGCATGCATCCATACTAAACCTAGAATTTCCACTCAATGGGCCTATATCAACATACTTATCCTAAACGAGTTTTATTTTCCTTTTACCATTATCCTACCTTAAAATCCATTTACACTCATATTCCCCAGACTTCTGCTTGAATGAATTAGCAAGCTCATTAAGCTCTTTAGTAGTGTGGTACACTTCCTTATGGACTACACTTTCTACCTCTGTTCTATTTGCTTGCTTTGGCTTTCATCTGCTTATAGCTCTAGAGGGAACTATTGGTGGGCCTTGAGGGACATCAGTATTGCCTTGCCTAGCATTTCCTTCAGAGACAGGTTTACCAGACAACGAAGGATTAATTTCCTCACTCAAGGGTAGAAAAGGCAGTATTTCAGGATGTGGGTGTTCATTTTCTGCTGAGGGTGGAGCCAATTTTGTCACTGAGTTCACTGTTGTCCTTCACCACATTCTGAGATGCTAGAAGTTGGTTATTTTATCATAAAGCTCATTTTTTAAAATTTACTTGTTTTTGTCTCATATATTACATCCTGACTGCAGTTCCCCTTCCCTCCTCTCCTCGCATTTCCTGCCCTCTCTCCATCCACTCTTCCCTCTTTTCACTTCATAAAAGGGCAGGCCTCCCAGGGATATTAACCTGTTGTGGCATATCAAGTTGCAGCAAGTCTAGGCACCTTCTCTCCTATGAAGGCTAAACCAGGCAATTCAGTATGAGGAAAAGGGTCCTCCAAACAAGAAAGCCCTCACTCCCACTGTTAGGAGTGCCACAAGAACAGCAACCTACACAACCATGACATATATGCAGAGGATTGAGGTCAGATCCATGCAGGCTCTTAGATTGTCAGTTCAGCCTCTGAGAGCCCCTATGGACCCAGGTTAGCTGATTCTGTGGGTTTTCTTGTACTGTCTTTGTCTCCTCTGGCTCTTACAATCCTTCCTCTCCCTCTTCCACAGGAGTCCCCCAGCTCTGCCTAATGTTTGGCGGTGAGTCTTTCCATCTGTTTCCATCAGTTGCTGGATGAAGCCTCTCTGATGACAATTATGCTAGGCTCCTGTCTACAAGTATAGCAGAATATCATTAAAAATCATTTTATTGACTTCCTTCCTAGCTTCTGGTTCCTGGCCCTCCAAGCAGTGTTGGGGGAGGGGCTCCCTCTGGTGGCATGAATCTCAAGCTAGACCAGTCATTTATTGACCAATCCCCCAATTTCTGTACCACCTTTACCACAGTCCATATTGTAGGCAGGATAAATTGTAGGTCAAACATTTTGATGTTAGGTTGGTGTCCCAATCCCTCTACTGGAAGTCTTGCTTATTCAGGCTCCATATCCCTTCTAGCTAAGAGTCTTAGCTAGCATTTCCACAGAGCTCATTCTTATCTATCCAGAGAAGCTAGGAGCAATTAACCAGAATAATAATTTTCCTCATTTTTTTTCACAAATTGTAAAAAGTTTTATATACAGTGACAAATTGATTGTCTCTCACAATTGTTGAATCAGGGTAATCAAATGCATTTGTCTATAGCCAGAGTTAGCTACTTTGTGGGTTCTTCTTTCTTCCACCTTCTCCACCCCTTTCTTCTACACTTTCAATTCAACTCTGGATAGAATAGAAAAAAAGGATAGAGCGGAAAGACGGGGTGATTTATCATTAGTCTACTTCCTGCTGATTAGGGGTGTCCAGATCCTTGGAGCAAGTTTGATCTTCACTGTCAGAACATCAAATTTCTTCTTGTTTCTTTGTGCATGACTATGTAACAAACCATGACCAACAGTAACCAACAGCAATCAAACAACAACCAATAACCCAACCTGCCTCTCCGAGCCTTGGCATTTATATACCCTCCTAAAACGTCCCCAGACTTCCAAATGACACACAATGGCAGAAGCTTCCAGAAATCACCCTCCTGCTAGAGAACAAGGCAAACCATAGTCAGCTACTGTGGACAATCTGAAACAGCCCCATATCCCATACCTGGGATTAAAACAAAAACTATTATATTTCTATGTTTTTTTAAAGAAACCAAAAAGCCAAAATTGTCACTAAATTGTCTCAAGTTTGTAGTTTACAAGATGAATTTTTAGCTCTCTCTGAGCTTCTCTGAGAGGATTCAGGAACTGAAGAGGCTTCAGTAACTGTCGTGCTCTCTCCCATTGGGGAAAACGCAGGGCGGGCAGAGTCTCCGGGTTTGGGGACCTCCAGGGGTTGGGTCCCCAGAGTACAAGCCCTAGGCTCCAAGGATCACCACCGCAGCAGCCCTCTTCATCGCATATGCAGCGGGGCCTGACGCTGCGGGAGTGAGACGCCGGGTGGAGCACCCCCTGCGCTGATGGAGTCCCCCGACTCGGTGCCCAAGCCGACCCGCGCTGCCAAGGGCTGCTGAGCGCTGCCAGTCTCGGCCAGCCGCTTGGCTGCAGTGTAGGGAGGGAGCGGACAGAGATCAGCCGCCGCCGGCATCCACCAGCTCCATTGTGCTCAGAGCACTCACCGCCCTGTGCCCCCCGCCGTTAAACTCAAGAGTCACAGCTCCCTTAGACAAAGTTCTCCGATGCCAAAATAGTTTCTATCTTTATTCGTTCTGGATGGCGGGCAGCGCTCCCAGGGCAGGCGGGTGGAGAAGGGGGGGAGAGAGAGAGAGCTACTTGGGTCAAGGTGTTCTATTTATAGTTCTGAGAGAGGGGGACGGGGCTTGGTAGTTGATACTTTCCATTGGCCAGCTTGGGAGCCCTAATCGTTGCCTCATTTGCCTCTACACAAGTTTCACATGCCAGGCCTCTCTCCATACAGGGGTTGTGATAATTATGAAGAATTTCCCAGGAGCGTTGGCCAGAAGCATAAATTCTGGTCCCTGGTATACCACTGGGTCTCCCAGAGCTTCTAGCTTATGCTCAACGAGGCATTATAGATCACTGCCCCACAACTGTAGGTGTTGCAAAATTAGAAAGCCTATTTAAAAAATTCACCCTTATACTTCTGTTGTGGAGAGACATAGATATATAGATATAGATACAAATATATAGATAGAGACCATGCATGTGCCTATGGGGTTGAGAGGATAGCTTGCTAGACTGGGTTGTCTCTTTGTGTATTCTAGATATTTGATCATTAGTTTTGGCAGCAGGTGCCTTTTCCTGCCCCAACATTGTTTTCTTGCATGCAGGTAGAGTCCTGCGGCAGCCCAGGGAATCATATGTCAAGAGGCAAGGAATGTCTGTATGCCTGTGTGCATCTCCTCCTGTCTGTTTCTTTTTTGAAGCCACCAGGATTCAATCAAGGATCTCACAGAACTGAGTGATTTAGTTGGCTAAAAGAAGATAATAGAGACTTGAAGTTCTTGTCATACAGATCTTTCACTTGCTTGGTTAGAGTCACACCAAGATACTTTATATTGTTTGTGACAATTGTGAAGGGTGTCATTTCCCTGATTTCTTTCTCAGCCTGTTTATCCTTCGAGTATAGGAAGGCTACTGATTTGTTTGAGTTAATTTTATATCCGGCCACTTTGCTGAAGTTGTTTATCAGCTGCAGCAGTTCTGTGGTGGAGTTTTTCAGGTCACTTAAGTATATGATCATATCATCTGCAAAAAGTGATATTTTGATTTCTTCCTTAGCAATTTGTATCCCTTTGACCTTCTTTTGTTGTCTAATTGCTCTAGCTAGAACTTCAATTACTATATTGAATAGATAGGGGGAGAGAGGGCAGCCTTGTTTAGTCCCTGATTTTAGTGGGATTGCTTCGAATCTCTCTCCATTTAGTTTGATGTTGGCTACTGGT
>CM052705.1:116093366-116127912 GCA_028551405.1 Uromys caudimaculatus | reverse complement strand
AAGAATCACCTCGATGGCCACCAGGGAGAAAGGAGAGGACTTTGGGCCTGAGGGTGCTAGGGGCACCAGTAAAAGGGAATGTCAAGGTGGGAATATGGGAATGGGTGGGCGGGTAGGTGGGAGGAGGAATTCCCTCACAGAGGTGGGGAGGGGGAGGGGACACGGGGTTTCTAAAGGGGAATCATCGGAAATGTAAATAAAATATCAAAAAAAAAAAAAAATCCAAAAACCAAAAAGAAACAAAAAAAAAAGAAATAAAGAAAAGGGCAAAAAGACATTTAGTCATCAGCCTCCCTGTGTAGCATCACAACTTGCATATATGTTTAACACCTCTGCTTGAAGGTCAAAAGCTTCTTGATTTATTTAACAAGCAACACATGCTGGGGTATGCTAGAGAATCCTGTTTCTCCACAGGCCTTATCAGGCCCGCCCTAACCTAACATTTCATCCAGGTAGCCTCTTGGCTAAATGAAGTGTCCACTATACCTCTGATCAAACACAGGGTTCAGTGTCTTCTTTGATACGTGTGTTTTTCTTCTTCCTGAGCGTCTCTTGTCTGGTAATAAATACATGCGGACATATGGATCAGAGCCATCTTCCGAGAAGGCAATGAGGTTTCTTATAATACAAACCAGAGAAGACTAGACATTAGAATTTAAACAATAAAAAATTTCATATTAAAATTATTTGATCAAGTTTTGACTTCATATTATCTGAACCATAAGGAGCAACACATGTTTTTGAATTGCTAGCTGCTGGTGTCACTTTCAAACTTCCCTTCTAACAGCTTTGCCAGAGTAACTGTTGTGTGGGTGGACATTCACAGCCCTTGCTCTATGTTTCTCACAGACTGCACTTCTGTCAGTAAGACCCTGAGTGACCACATTGGTACTTCTGAAACACCTCCAATCATAGCTGCTGCACAGGGTCAACCTCCTCCATGAACCTGTCCCTGCTCTTTCCCTAGGATGCTAGTGTAAACCAAATACATTCAGTTACCCCCAACCACAGGCAGGCTGTCTTCAGACCATGAGAGCAGCCTCTGTAGTTCCAATACTCTCCAGTCACTATCCCAGCAGCCAGAACACACAGGCTCCCCATAATCCCTCATCACTGAGCTCTACACTTTCCAGGACCTTGTGTGCCACTGCCGCCAGCTCTATTATTTACCCATGTTTTCAAAAGATGTTTTTATAAGCTCAAAATATCTACACTCCCACTGATTCAGTGGCGGGGGAGGGATCCCACGAGACAGAAGTAGCCTGACAGCCCCAGTGGCAGTGCCTCACCTGCAGGAGTGCACAACCACGATGAGCTTATTCCTTTGGGAGCTGTGCCGGATAGTCAGCTGGATCTGCCCCAGAGGAGACTGTCCCAGGGTTGTCCCACTGTGGAAACAACATAATGTCACCAGCTCTGCCCCAACTTCAAAAAAGGTATGCTGTATTGGTTCTACGTGTACAGTAAGATAATATCCACTCATTTAGACAGAATGGGATCTAGCTTCCCATGAGCTTAAACATGATTCGAAACTTCTGAATATATAACAAGTTAAAATTATTTCATTTGAGGGTTTGGTATTCCTTAATTATTTACAACTAAAACTTTCCAATGAGCACTCAAGGTACAAATGAGACACAGAGCTCTCCCTGAGACAAACGCCAGTCCTGTGGTTGAAGCTCCCTCCGCCTGCTGCTAGGCAAGTGCTCTGTCATTGCACTACATCCCCAACCCTGACTGATCCATGTGAGAAGGTGAGCGTAGGCCAGTGGAGCCTCAGAGACACAGGCCTGGCCAATGCTGTGTCCTGAAGTACTTTTATAACCATTGCTACTTTTATTTCCTTATAACTGGTGTCATAAGAGGTTACCATATGTTGGATGCATATGGTAGCTATTTTCCTCTTTATCTGAAGAAACATAAATACCACCTATAAACCATGGCAAATATCCAAAGAAAACCAGTAGGGACTTGGTGGTGGTGAGGTTCATATTCTGCAACGGAGAGAAGACAAGCCTCTGCCAAACCTATGCAGGCGACACAATGTTCAGCACATTAGTGACAGACTACCCCTGCAGGAGTCCATCCCTGGCATGATCTGAATGTGTGGTGTCTACACAGCTCAGTTCTCTTGCCTTTTCCACCTGTGAAACCTCTTACTCCACTACTGTTCATCTAACACATCCAAGGTCCTATAAAACACCAAAGTGTTATTTTGAAAGTCAAAGACTCAATGAGCAAAATGATAGCACAACTCAAACTTCTTCCAGAGAAGTTAAGATCCTATCTCCCTCCCTGTGGTGTGCGGGATGGAAACTGAGATGATAAACAATGATGGGAGCATTGGTTACTTTTCAAGTTGACGTAGCCTTTGTCTCAGCTCCTGAGTGGCAATGGGCAGTGATATGTCTGAGGCAATGCTTGGGGTGGGTTCCTTGGCTGCGATGTGGCTTGGAGAGGCCAAGAGGCTGGAGGAGCTCCTGCCTAGGTCACGCTGACTGAGAGGGCTGGCCTCAAGGGGCTGAGGCTTCTCCTCCATGACAGGCTTATCGTCAACTCCCATGACTGGTGTTGACGGAGCAGTGTTGGTACCACGGGTGCCTGGTGATGCAGACATCTGAGATTTGATAGGCATTTTCCTCCCTTCTTTGGAGACAGAGGGCCGTTTCACTTGAGCTGAATGCTGGTAGTCTGGAGGCCTTTCCTGCTTTTCAAGATGGAGGACCTAGAGGAAAGCCATGGACAGCAGTGACAGCTTGATGACGGCTTTACATGTATTCATCTGTGTTTAATACTCAGCTAAAATTTTACAACTCTAATCTGTTCCTCTATGCAGTTATTGAAATAGGATATTATGGAGAATTAAAAAAGCAAATTTTTCCAGGCATTATGGCACATGCCTTCAATCCCAGCACTTGGGAGGCAGGCAGATGTCTGTGAGTTTGAAACCAGCATAGAGAATTCAAGAACAACCAGAGCCATATAGAGAGAACCTGTCTCTAAAATACAAAACAAATAATTAAAAAGGGCAAAATTTAAGCAATTAAAACGTCTGTAATACAAACAGTTTTCTATGCCTTCTTCTAATCTCTTCCACTTGAACATATTCTAATTATGGGACAAGGCACCTACTGGTCAACCAATAGGCCATGAGCCCTTGGCAAAAGATGACATTTCTCATTCTTCCAGGTGGTTTGAACCAGAAACTCCCAAAGGAAGACAACCAGGGTATCTTGCTATCCAGAAAGACCTCCCCAAACAATCAAGTGTAATAAAGTAATCAAGAGACAGCCACATCATCCTGTAGATTGTGAAGGGCAAACCATGTAAGTCAGCCCTATCCTCAGCAGAACACGCTGAAGTTACTGATTTTTCTCTGGTTTTATTAGCCACAGCTATAGTAAATACCTTAACTTTACAAACTCCACACATTTGAAGCTGTAACCAGAAGGGCTCTGGAACTGGCAGCAGGTGACATCATCATTATTTTGTCACTATAAAGGTTGTGCCATGTCTTGATCATGTTCAAGAAGAACATTTCCATAGCACCCTGTCAGACTACATCTGTTTTAATTAAAAACAAAATGTTCATTCTTAGGGCTGGAGTATAGTTCAGTACTCTTGTTTCTATAGGGGTATGTGTGCCGCAGCCCATTTGCCATGGTTACAGAACAGTCCTGTGGACTCAGTCCTTTTTTACAGGAGAACTGAAGGGGGGTGGGGAGAGTTCAGTGATTCAATTCAGGTTGGCAGGCTTGGGCTTTACCTGCTGAGCCATCTCCTGACCCAATTTCAATCCTTTTTTTTTTTTTTGGTGTTAAACTTCTCCTCCTCTTCCTCTTCTCCCTCCATTTCTTCCTCTTCCTCCTCCATCTTTTTATTATCTTTATTATCTTTATTATTATTATTATTATTATTATTATTATTATTATTATTATTTTAGTTTTTGGTTTTTTTGAGACAGGGTTTCTCTGTGTAGCCCTGGCTGTCCTGGAACTCACTCTGTAGACCAGGCTGGCCTTGAACTCAGAAATCCACCTGCCTCTGCCTCCTGAGTGCTGGGATTAAAGGCGTGCGCCACCACCGCCCGGCTATCTTTATTTTTTTTATAGTCCAGTCATTAACCCCCTTCCAGGTCTGCCCTCCAACTATTCCTCATCCCATTCCTCCTCCCCAGACTCCAAGAGGATATCCGCCCTGCCCCCCCCCTCACCCCACCAGGCTCCCCTACTCCCCCAGGCCTCAAGTCTCTTGGAGGGTTAGGTGCATCTCCTCTCACTGAGGTCAGACCAGGCAGTCCTCTGCAGTATATGTGTCAGGGGTCTTGGACCAGCTTATGTATGCTGCCTGGTTGGTGGCTCAGGATCTGAGGGATCGGGTTAGTTGAGACTGCTGATGAATACTTTTAATTAATGCCATTTCCTGTATGTTTAAGCATTTCCTGTCACTAAGTACTCAGGTATTTCTACTCTGAGCAAAAGATATTTTTGTTCTTGTCACTTCTACCTCTTACAAGTGCTTATCAAACTGCCTTCTGAACAACCTTTGAAGATACAACTTTGAGGAGCAAACTCTATTGGCACAGACATATTTTGTGGGCCATCCTGGGCAGTCAATGGGTCTAGAAATACAGCATTTATTCAGAATGGAGTCTAGTCTGTCCTCTCACAACTCTGCTACAGTTTCTGCTCCCCTCCAACTGTCAATCTGTTACCACATCACCTGATGCATGCCTGTAGAACTACCTCTGCACAGGCTGGGACTGAGGCATAACTGTGCTCATCCCTCACACTACTGAGCCCTGCTAAGAACTATGAAGTACCCGTAGGGCAATCTTCATTTTTAAGGTGCTGTTTGGACCCGAGTTGCTAAGCTGGAACCGCTGGTTTATAGTCATGTTGTCACTCGTAAGCAGTTGACTGAGTGGGATCCTCAGGCTCCCCAGAGAACACTGATGCTGCTCATCTTTGATCTGAAAAATGCAGGGCAGAAAACACTTTGAACACCAAGGAAAACAAAAAGGAACTATTAAATGTAGAATGGCCCTTAGATCAGCATCAAAGACACACCAGCACAAAACAAAACACAATACACTTCATATATATTTAAGCAGTATGTCCAAAACCATTAGGAAACCTCTTAGGAAAATACAGCAGTATTTCTGTCAGAGGTGCCTGCCCTTTCCTCATCACAGAATCATGATGAGCACAACAAAGGACATCTTGTTTTATAAATCTACTGTGAGAAATTTCAGGTAAGAATTGACAGTCTAGTGGCAGGAGAGATGGCTCAGCAGTTAAGAGCACTTGTTTTTGCAGAGGTCCCACATTTGATTCCTAGAACAGACATGGTGGTTCACAACCATCTATAACTCCAGTTCCTAGGAACCCAAGGACCTCTTCTGACCCCCAGGGGCACCAGACATTCACAGGTATATATGAAGCAAAAACACTCATACACATAAGTCTTTAAAAAAATTAAAAAGTAGCAGTCTACACAAACCTAAAGGTCAGAAGGAAACATCCTTTACACTCTGAAATCATATGGTACACAGTGACAGTAATGTGCAAAGTGTCTACTAAAGACACTTATTCATGGAGAAAATACATTTTTAAATATCTTATAGCCTTCCCTGTTCAAAGTCTACACATTTGCTTTGAAAATTTACAGCATCTCCTTTAAATACATGGTATTTCTTTCTCATGAATACTAATCTTCAGCATTGCTTCTGTTATAATAACTATACCCATCATGTAGTTTTTCAAAATAGTTTGATCAAAGAAAGAACAAACTCTAGGCAAAATAAACATACTCCTTAAAAGGAATAAATAACCACAATTCATAAAGAAGAGCTGACCTAGATAGAGCCCAAACAATTCTGTAGATTCTTCCAGAAAATTCTGGAATAAGTGCTCCCTAACTCATTCAAAAGGCTATGATTATCTTGACATCAAAACAGAAAAAAATTAATAGGAAGCAAAATCACAATCAGCAACCTTCATGTTTAAGAAGTAATGTTTTCCTTTTTTTCCTATTAATTAAATTGTGTGTGTGTGTGTGCGCGCGCGCGTGCGTGCATGTGTGCATGTGTACTTGAGTGAGTTTATGTGTATTATGTGTGTGCAGGAGTCCTCAGAGGCCAGAACAGAGCATCCAATTATCTGGAACTCAAATTACAGGCAGTTGGGAACTGCCAAGTGAATGCTAGGAACAGACTGACTGACATCTGGGCAAGAGGATTTGGGTTGCTGTTTATTTTCTTCCCTGACTAGGGACAGATCCATCTTCTACAAGGGACCCCAGCCAAATCTCCAGACCCCAAAAGCAAGAATTCTAATAAGCAAGATATATGTGAAAATGATCATGACTCAGTGGCGCTTATCCCCTGTGGTGGTCTGAATGAAAATGGCCCCCATAGATCCACAGGGAGAGATACTACAGGAGTAGATATAGCCTTATTGGAGGAAGGAAGTGTGTGACTCATTCTCTTCTTGCCCCTGCCAATCTGATATAGAGTTCTCAGCTCCTTCTCCAGCACCACGTCTGTCTGTGCACCACCATAGTTTTCACCATGAGTAATGGACTAAACTTCTGAATGGTAAGACAGAATGTTTTCCTCTATAAGAGTTGCTGTGGTCATGGTGTCTCTTCACAGCAATGAAACCCTAACTAAGACATCCCCAATAAAATATTGTGTTCAAGGTATCTAAGTATAACCAAATGAAAATTTGCAATATTTAACATTTGAAAATCAACCATGTATTTCACCGTATTAACAGTTGAAAAGCATACAGTCATCTCAACATATGTACAAAGCCTTTAGTGAAAGTCAGGATCTACTCATGAAGACAAAGCAACCTAGATGAAAGAGGCCTCTCTAGGGAAACCAGAATCATGTGCTACTTCTGTAGAGTAAAGAGGGCTGAACAGGGAGGCTAGCCAAGAAAAGAAAGAAAAAAAGCATCCGATTCTTATGAAAAGGATCATTACTAGAAGATAACATGATGTCCCATGCATAAAATTCTAAGATAGTTACAAAATATCTAGTGGAATAAGTAAGCAGACCTGGCAAGGTGGCACACACCCATAATCTCAGCCCAAGCTGTAAAATTATAAATTCAAGATCATGTGATAAAATCCACTGCCCCTTCCCACAAGCAAAAAGACAAACAAAACACAACAACAACAACAACAACAACAAAAAGTAAGCCATTTTTAGTGGGTTGTATGAGATTGTATCAATATATTAAGTATCAACAACATACCTCTCCACCCACCCACCCAGTGAAATGCTGTCTCTCATTTGGCTTTGAACTTGCTGAGTAGACTAGGCTAGCTGTCCAGTGACAGCTTGGGAGGGCATACCAGTCTCCATCTCTCTAGAGCTGGAATTATAAACTTGTGCTGCCATGCCTGGCTTTTCACATAGGTTATGGGAATCAAATTCAGATCCCATGCTTTCACAGCAAGCAGTTTATTACCTGCTCTACTTCCTTAGTCTCCTATTGGCTTTGTTGTTTGTTTTGTTTTGAGATATGGTCTTGGTTAGTCTTGATTTATGATCCTCCTGCCTTGCTTTTCTAAATGCTATTACTGAGGAATCTACTACAATGTCTGGAGATAAACACACACACACACACACACACACACACACACACGCACACACACACACACGCACACACACACACACGCACACACACACACAGTCTTAGTAAAAAAAAAAAAAATACAAGATTAGGATCCATTTAATGGGAAACATTGGTAGAGTTCTTGCCTGGAATGAACAAGGTCCTATTTTCACTCCAAGTAAGGAAATAGGTAAAATCATTCACAATATCATGAAAAAGTATTAAATGTTTAGAGATAAGTCTGAGAAATGTATAAGACCTACATTGCACATAGAAAGCTATAAATACCACTGAGAAAAATGAAAGACTACTAAGTAAAAAAAGCAAAACAAAACCAAATAGCAATGTAATATTCAATATATTCAATATGTAATAATAATATGTAATATCAATTACATATTATCCACGCCCCCCCCACTGGAATGTTTCCTGCTGTGGAGATGTCAGTTCTACCCACTGGTTCTATAATGTCAGGAGTCCTTATCAAAATTATAGGTTCTCTGCATAAATCTACAATTGATACTAAAATTCATATGGAATGTAGACTTAGAATTAGTCAAAACAATGTAGAAAGTTAAGTTTCAGTGCTTACACAAGTTGGTTTTATGATGTACTCATTCAATAGTAGCAAGAGAGACAATGGTGCTGGCATAGTGGTAGTACAGAACCCTGAGCAGAAATCATTCCAGAAGCAAACTGCCTACTGGTCCTGAATTTCCATAGAGTCACTAACCTCAATTATATAGTAAAGAATAATTTTTTCAACAATGTGATGAACAATTATGTAGCTAAATATTAAGAAATAAAGAATCATGACCCTTTCCTGATAATGCAAATGAAGATTAACTTAACATAGATCTAAACATAAGATAGGCATCCTGGCTAATCTTGTGTCAACTTGACATACAAACTAGAGTAACCTAAAAGGAGAGAAACTTAATTGAAGAAATGTTTCAATAAGATCTGGCTTTTCTTAATTAGTGATTGATGGGGGGAGGGGCCAGCTTATTATGGGTAGTTCCATTCTTTGGTTCTGGGTTCTATAAGAAAGCAGGCTAAGCAAGCCATGGGAAGCAAGCAGTAAGCAGCTCCCCTCCAAGGCCTCTACATCAGCTCCTGCCTCCAGGATTCTGCCCTGTCCTGACTTCCTTTGATAATGAAAGTGTAATTCCGGCAATTTAGAAGTATAAGCCAAATAAACCCTTCTTCCCCAACTTGTTTTTTAGACATGGTGTTTCATCACAGCAATAAAAACCCTAATTAAGGCAATGGGTTTGGGAGAGCTGTGAGTCACAGAGAGAATAAGAGAATCTCTCTACCTTGACTACTGTAATGGGTCCCAGTGAACTATGTGCTCAGTTAGAAACTGTAAATATGCATAATTTGTATCAATCATATTTCAAAATATAGGCACAAAATGCAATTAAAAAAAAAATACCTCAACTTCAAGGTCCTGGCGCTTGGGGTTATGAATGAAGAAAGTGAAGTTTTCCTCCCATACAGGCTCACTAGTTTTGTATCGAATCTGTAAGAAATAGTTCAATATCAGTTCTCCAGTATTTTCTGTGGAGAAGGACTTCTGACTCAATACTTACTCAATTAATGTGTATATAAGCACAGGGTGATTAAATCAAAAGACTTATATTTACTGAGTAATATACTATTATCTTAGTAAGCACAGAAGTGTCCAGGAGATGAAGGATAAGCTTTGTGAGGTGTATGAAAGGAACTGACAGGGAGCCCACACCTAGTTGCCCAGAGACCAAGACCTCTGCTGCTCTATGGTCTTCTATGGTGCCTGGTACTGTACTCCACATAGTCCTGCTTTTTAAAGGCTTGTCATGTAAAATTTAACAATGCCCTACAACTAATTTACCCACCTTGATCAGAAAAGAGGAACATACAATACCTTCTTTGAATTTTTGAGCCTGTGTTTGCTCAATTTGAAGTACTATGTGTTACCTTTAAACTAAATAATTATTAAGTACTTAAAAGCTTGGGAGTGATTCCTTATCTTTCACATGAATCAAGCAAAAAGTCTATCTATATGGCATGTTCTATGTTATAAGTAGCTTGCGTTTATGAAATGACTTGCACATGGAAGCAATGCCTGCACATCCCACACCTGGGCAGCACCTGCTGGAGACAGTGACAGGTGGGGCTCTATGGAGAAGCTCAGAAAGCCACCAAGCTCTTCTTACCTTACTCTCTTGAGCCTTGTGACCGACTGACATCTGGACAAGAGGATTTGGGTTGCTGTTTATTTTCTTCCCTGACTATCCAAAAACAAAAAACAAAAAACAAAACCAGATAAAATAAATAAACACACTTTGAAATGGGTCCCGCTAAAAACGAGATTACAGTTCATTTTTATGAACAATAGTCACTTCTATTTACCTCTGATACTTCAGACACGGAGAACATCAAAGAACAATGGAAGTAGAAAACAACTGCTAAGCAAACCCTGAGCCACCATTATTATGTCCATCATGAAGCAAACTGATATACTGCCTGGCTAGTGTGGAACTCTGTGGCATGAGTGATTCTCCCACGTAAGCCTCCAAAGTGGCTACGACTATAGGTACAAGTTCCTACATCGGGCTGCACACAAGTTTGAAATGTCAAGCTTTAAAAGTAAGCTACTTTAGGACAATGCAATCTTTTAAAATTTAAAACTTTATTATTAACTACAGTTCTAAAAACTGACTTATTAGGATAACAAAAATGTAAGTGCAATGAACATAAATAAATAATAAAAAGAAGATAAATGTAAAAGAATGTTAACTCAGAATACTTCTCCAGCTGCAGTATAAAACATTACAGTTTCAGATTCACATCTTTACACCTTGAACCTACCACCATCCTGTTCAAGTAAACAGTTATCAGACGTTGGATATTGCTTACCAGCTGCTAAGTAAACATCACCAGAAGAATAAGTGTCAGTTTAGAATTACATGGAATTAAGCAAATACAAATATGATTTAAAAATTTGTAAACAAAAAAAAATGACAAGAAGCATACTTTAGCAGAGAGCTGAGAAGAAAATATAGTAAACAGAACAGATAGGTGACATGAGGTTTATTTGTAACTTAGCCCCACAAAAAGATGCAGTTAAATGTTAATGTAAATTAGAGGGTCACAAAAAAGTATTTTAGTTAAATAATTTTAGAGTCAATCCTCAACACTGCAGCAGCAATGACAGAAATAGATGTCAAAATCAATTGCTTATTGAAAAGATATGACTAACCCAAACCTACTGTGATAATCTATTTTCTGGTTCATCTTTTTGATGTGAATGAATTCTGCAAAATGAAATAAATAACTGTTAAAAATATCAAAGCCAACTGATTTTTCCTAAATTCATTTCCTCTTTCTTTAATATGAGAACTCCTAACCCTGAGTTGAGCATAAGTCCTCTGGGAATAAAATGCCACCTTACTTCTTCTCCTGGCTAGTTGAGAAACTACGACTTTTAATGAGGGCATGCAAGCCTTGCCTATACTAAGTATGAGGTTTAAGCTACTAAGGAGAACTTGCATAGTACTAGAGCATAAAATCACACTAATTTAAGCCACATCTACCTTGGGTCTTTGATACATGAATTTATTTATAACTAATATTAAGACTGTATTTGTGAAAATGGGGCCATTCAGTTTTAAAGATTTAATGAATCTACAATTTTATGGTAAGCCTCCTTCTAATATTTTTAAAAATAAAATGAAGTTTATAACAGATAACATTAAAAACTGGCCTCTGAACAATTTGCAGTTGTCACTGACTTAATTTATTGTGCATACTTGTGTGTGTGTGTGTGTGTGTGTGTGTGTGTGTGTGTGAATGCCACACTAAAATCTATTCTAATCTAAAGTTGCAGTAAATATGAAATAAATAAAAGTTTAGCTGGCGCTTTTATAATCTTTTTAATGGTTTATAACATAGGGGTGTGTTTTAACACAAATCATGTTTTAGATTATATAAATAAGGTTTTTAAATCATTCTACCATGACAGAGCATTTAAATTATAGCATCACATGTCAAAAGTACAAAATATGATAAAAATATAGTCTTTTAGGTCATACGTTGAACTTAACGTACTATATAGAAATTATCTCCCAAAACAAAGTCTCATTCTGTTGAGATTAATCTCATCTTCTTAACTCTTGACTACTGAGACTATGTTTTAATCTGAGCCTTAGGTTATGTCTACAAAAGAGGCACAATACCATTTTTAGAACTTTTTAGGCTTAAATGAGCTGATGTGTTAAACCAGATAATTACAGCTTATCTATTATCTACCTATTACCTATTTTTAATATGTAATATTTTAACTTGCTTACCAGCCCAATGGAGAAGATATTACTTCCACCCTCTAAGTAGGATGTATTAAATATCGTCTTTGAAGCACAATGCTGAGCAGCATGACTTCAGCGCCTTTCTTCCTGACCCCTATGCTCTGCTGTCCAATAAGACAGCAAAAGAATGGTGAGCAAAGAGTGTTGCTACAGGTCCCTTCCTAAGTTGCTATAGGTCTCAACTACACTGGGAGGCAGAGTTGTTTCAGCCATGTGTTGACCAACACTCTCAGGGTATGATGCCCTACTAAAACTACACCATGATCTCCTTAGTTCAGGTCATAGTAAGGTTTATAAATATTGTAATAGACAACTCACTGACAGTCTCCTCCATTTTAGAAATTTAACTTACTTTGCTAGATGAAACTGATTAAAATATTCCCATTTCTTTGGAATATTCTTAAGACAATTATACTTAAAATACCCCTGGCTCTCACTGTAATTAAGCTTAATTAAGAAACAATTTAGCCAGAGAACACAAGCTATTGTCTTAGATACGAAGTGGAGCTTAGTTTTCAATATACCTCATTTGATAAAAATTTAATGTTCTGGAAAGATCTATCACCCAAGCCCTCAGCACCAAAGCCATGAGGTTGATTCAGTGAGGCCCTACTCAACATATTGGAAGAGGCAATTCCTTAAGTACGCATTATCAACAGTTTGCAAGGTGCATCTTTAAATCACAATGTGAAAATTTGGCTAAGTTTTTAAATAGAACTTTTAGGTTGCTACTCACAAGTTCAAATTCAAACAAAACACAATATTTCAATGCCTTTATGATAGAATGAAATCTAAATTTTCATATATTGAAATTTTAAAATTTAACTGTGGTTGATGTAATTTCTTCTAAGTATAAATTCTTGGATAACAAACGTAGGATCTCCTCTTTTGGACAATCAATTATTAACTAGGGTGGGAGGTCACCTGCCCACACATTTAGGAAAGCCAAAGTACCATCTCTTTCAATATGTCTTGATTAGCACTGGAGCCTCAAAGGAACACTTCGTTTACCTTTAAAGCTCTCTGAACTGCAGACTTCTTCAAGACACCGGGGTTAAAGTCTAATGGGTTACTCTTTCAGGTCAGAAGAAAATGAATACACCAAGGGTTAATAAAACATGCAATGAGGAGTTTATGTAAGGTTAATGACACAAAATTTCATGAGAACAAATACTTAAACAAGACCAAAAATCATATAAACGGCTAGATTTGCGCTCAAGATTTTACCATAAGTGACTCTAACATACCAGGACACACTTCCTCATCCTTGGTAACCCTTTACTTCTTCACCTCTGACTTTTAGTGTTAGCAGAAATCAAGAGTTTGACTTGAGAAAAGGCTCTGTTTACTATCCTTTGTCTGAGACCCTAATGTCACCCACAATTAGTGGTTTAATATGAAGCCTAGTAGCAACCATGTTTTCCACATTGGTGGACCCGGTCCCACCTACGGTGGCTGACGCCATTGCCATGCCATCTGAGACCTGTGTTTTTGCTACAGTATCATGCAGAGATGGAGCCTATCTCTTTTGTGAACTCCTGAGGTACTGAAACACTGGCCAACAAAGTCATCATAAGTTACTCCTGGGTTTAAATACTATTGTTCTACTGTTATAGTGTGTATGTCCTCTTGACTAAAGTTTTCCAGCTAGTTGTCTGCTCATTCTCGAACCGACCATTTGTTTTAAAAGCTTTCAGGATTCACATTTGAGGTTAAAGGTTTTTGCCATTTTAGTTGTAATTGACTTAAAATGACACTAAATTTGATTCTTAATTTTTGTTTTTTCTTAATGTTTTATTAAACTGAAGTTGTATGAAAGAAGATGGAGAAATAGCTTCCCAGTCTTCTATGGTATAAGGGAAGTGAGAAGTAAAGCACCTAGCTGGGCTCCTGTCATACTAAGTGAGTCTGAATCTAGACTATTCAAGCAGGGCTACAGGACTCTCTGAAGACTCAGAACACACTGCCTCTATGTCTGGATGAAGCCTGGCCAGGTATTCTCTAACAAGTTCCAACAATGCATTTTGATTCAGAGGAAGCCTGACTGATTCTCTCCAGATGTAACAAGGGCCTT
This sequence comes from Uromys caudimaculatus, assembly GCA_028551405.1. Classification (NCBI taxonomy): domain Eukaryota; kingdom Metazoa; phylum Chordata; class Mammalia; order Rodentia; family Muridae; genus Uromys; species Uromys caudimaculatus. The sequence continues at coordinate 116,113,858 of CM052705.1, read as the reverse complement.
TCCTGAAGTTCACACTGGACAAAAACAGCTGAACCAAATGTACTTGTTATTCTAACATGCATCAATTATTGAGAAACAAAGATAACAGAGGTAGTGTGAATTAGGAATGCAACAGCTGCGTGAGGTCACAGAAAACTGTATGGCACAAGGGGCAGGGGGAAGACTAATTACTGAAATACTGGCTGATGTCCAGATGTAAGGTTCAGAAGTCAGGCACCATGTACCATGTACTCTTGTGCCTCTCAGTCACTGCAGACAGCAGTACGTGTCCTCACCTCCCAACCCCAATCAAGAACCATGCACTAGGGATAGAGGTTACTTGAGACTGCTTGCCTAGCATGTAGGAAGCTCTGGGTTCAAATCATAGCATCTCAAAAAATTGGAACTGTGATCCATACCTATGATCCCAGCACTTGCAAGAAGATGAAGGATTATCACAAGTTCAGTGGTTATTTTCAACTATATAAAGTATTTCAGAAAGACTGGGATATATGAGACTCTATCTTAAACAAACACAACCTAAAATTACCTGTAAAAAGTATATTTGTCCTTAGGAGTCTGCTCAGTGGTAGCTATGCATTGTTGTGTTCTTACTTGAAAGGCAGGCAGCATGGAAATACCATTCATCTCAGATAATCTTCAATTACAGAATTGAGAGAGTATGAGCAGTGAACGTTCTATAGTGATAAGGTCTCAGATCTCTAATCTTAGTCACTTATGTGCTTTGTGTTGTCTTTACACTGGAAACCAGTGAATAAACAGTGTATACATGTTTACTGCATGAAACATTTTACATGGTGAGCAAATCTTCATCATAAAGCTCAACATGACTTTGAAGAGAATGAATTCTGAGAGTCTGACCATTGATGTCAGAACTACAAAGCAACTCAAAAATCCAACTCAAAAATATGTTCTTTGTACAAAAAAAAAAAAAAAAGCAGTTGTAGATTAAGAAAAGAGACCTAGAAAAGTCACTGGAGACACAGTGACAGAATTACATAGATTGGCCTTGTCACTTATATGAGTTTTTGATGACATTTTTCTTAAGAAAACAGAAGCACAAACCATTTTCTAAGAAGTGATGGTTTCTACTGGCATTATCATTCTAATGACCTTCCCTGTTTTTTGGTTTTGTTTTTGAGACAGGGCCACAATACTGAAAGAGGAAATGTTCCTGCCTTAACCCCCAGAGCGCAGGAGTTATAGGAGGACACCCCTCTACACCAGCTTTCTTTTGCCTTTTAAAACAGCCTTAAGCAGGTTATAAGTACAGAGTTAGAAACATCAAGGTGCTGCTTATTAGTAGTGTGACTTGCCTTTTCTTCAGGGTAATGTTTTTCCTTGTCCATAAAACAGTGCTAAATACCCACATTCCCTTTCTTAACAAATCTCACTAATTATAGTACAAATCTAAAGGGTGATTCTATATACTACTTAGTAGACTAGAGGGTCTGGTGTAGTTTTCTATGACCCCAGAGGAAATAAACTCAGCAGCCACCAGAGAGTCCTGAACAGCACAGGAGTGGAAGCAGCAGACAGGCGATGGGGTCAGATGTAATGCCATTAAATTCAGGGAACTCTTTTAAGTTCCTAGAAAGAAATTAAGTTCCAATAGCTTTCTTCTCCAGAGGCCCTGGCTGGGCCATGTGGCAAAAGCAGGCTCTCACATGATGTGCAGACTCGTGGCTTCATGTGACCATAACTGGTGACAGAGAGGACACGGTGGTGTGGACTAGAAGACCGCCTAAGTTCTAATGCTGCTATCCCTCTTGAGGAGGAAAAGTAGATTCAGGAAAGTTTTGTGAAAGTTAAAGCAAAATTTATATCTCTTCCTGAGATGAACCACAAAATCAATTTAACCTTATCCCCCCCCCCCCCCCCCGGACTAATTAAAACACTTTATGGACCAGCAGCAGTAGAGTTAGTTCACGTTAGTTCATCTTATGTCAGATGTACTCCCAACATCACAGCAGAGTCACATTTGACAAAACCAGCATCAAATGAAGACATGGTAACTGAAGTCATGCAAGAAAATGAAAATAGCATGCACAACATTCCAGTGAGCAGACTGCACAGAAGCTCCAGGCCACACTCCGGCAGTCTGCAATGAACACAGAAGAAGGAGCTGGAGGACTCACAAATAGTGCTCTATAGACTGAGGTAGTATTCTCACAAAACACTAGTCCCGACGCTCGCCTCTCTTTTAAGTAGCCACACCCAAAGTTTCCCTCGTAGATACTCTTAGGAAAATGGAAGACAGGAAGAGAAAGCAAAGAATGCTGGATTGTGGTCAGTGGGCACACACCAGAAGCACAAATAAACAGGGTGCAGAGAGAGTCAACGGATCCCAGAACAGACAGGGACTGGCCAACAAAGCCTCCCCATTAAAACCAACAAACAGCAGGTATGGCTTTGAGGATCCTTTGACTCTGATGAGCCACAGCACACTGTGAGCAAAGTACCCTTGGAACAGAAGAGTAGCACATCCTTTCTTGAGCTCATGTGACATTATCTGCATTTCAAACTTAAGTGACAAAACACAAGGCTTTACAGAAAAGCCCAGTCTCTTTTTTCAACTGTAGCCATCACTATTTTCTATATCCTAAACTGTGTAATAAATTCATTTCTTTTAAAACATCTTTTACATGTATTTAGCTAGGGTGGGGGCTTGCCATGGCATCCATGTGGAGGACAGAGGACAACCCAAAGGAGTCAGCTCTCTTCTCCCATCATGTGTGTTTTGGGAATTGAACACAGGTGGCCAGGTTTGGAAGCAAGTGCCTTTTACACACTTGCCAGCCTGACAAATAAACTTCCCTCAGGCATTATAAAACATTGTAACATTTTATATCAAACATTGTTGTGGTAAAAAGCAGAAAGCTCTACTCTGTGAGGAATTCTACAGAAAGGCTAAATAATAATAAAGTAGATATTCCCAAACTGAAATAAAAATAGATACAGTAACAGACTTTAGTGGAAAGACTGGTCGAAAGATTAGACTATTTAAGAAAAATACGTAAGAATTTAAATAGCTCAAAGTTAGACGAGGAAACTTCATTGAAAGAAAGGGTATGGTATTAGCAAAATGTAACTATATATTCCTACTACAAAATGCTCAATCATATTTCAGTTGTTAAATTGAAATAAAATGTATTATAAGAATATTAATTTCATTTTTTATTCACAAAGCTCAAATTAACATAAAATTTTCAAAAACTAAAAGGTATTAAATGATGCAATTTCATAAACTATCAGGATAAAAATTCCAGAAAGATTGTTAAACATGATAAGCAAAGTGCTTGTTTGATTTGTTTGGAGTCTGCTCACAAATGCATTTAAATGACTGAGCATTTACTATGAAGGAAGAATTATGCAATGGACAATCTTGGTGGGCGCACTTGTAACTGATGACAGTGTTCTTTCTTTCAACAAAACTGGCTATTGATACAATGACATACAGAATGCCCTCATATGCAAGCACATTGGCACCTAAAAAGTTACCCAATAATGTAACATTTATAATGAGGACAGCATTACTTTAGCTGGTGGGGTTTACAGCAGGACAGTGAAAAATTCATTATTCCTAACATGTTCAAATTACTTTTTACTTTATAATTTTTCCCTCCTAAAACCAAAACAATTTGACATAAACAAATAAACAGGGTTTTAGGCTAAACGTTATTATTTGACTCTATTTGTGTCTTGTTCAGTTGGAAGTATCCCAGGTACCTAAAGGTCAGCACACCTACCTGGTAGCATTAATAATGTTTCACTTTAACCCTGAGGATAGTCACAGCTCAGTAGCTCACTCTCCACTGTGCTATATCTAAGACACACTTAGGGTTTGTGACCAAAGTGGCTTCATTTATTCCTCATTTTAAGAGGAGATTTTTACCTTGAGACAACTGGGCTGTAGTGATTAGATATAAATACGCATGTGCAAAGCAAATGCTACCTTATGCCCCTCTCTCTATTGCTGCCACTCAAGATTAGGTAATATTTTGTAGCTGGACAAAGTAGTAGTTTCCAAGTAAGGAACACACTCACAGGAGTTAGCTCTGCATTACCTACCGGGAGGTTCCTTGCAGAATCCAAATACAAGATCAGCAGTGCAGATGAAAGGCCATCATTGGCTTGATCCTTGTCAGCTCTGATGTCTGCCAGCACCTACAAGGTGAGAGAAAAGTCTCAGTGAGCGTGTGTCTACAAGAGTGCACACTATCTTCACTAGACTGTGCTCAAGAAGATAAAGTAACAAACGATCTAATATATACAGCAGAACAAGAATTAAACCGATGTCTGCCAAATGACAAGACTATTAGTCATACAAACCAATTAAAATGAAGCACTAAGATGACATAGAGCCCTTCAAATCTCTGTGCTACCGCAAGCACAAAATTTAAAGGTCTAAGAACAGGAATAATGACCTACAATCATATTTTCTATACTTTATTCCTGCTTACCACTGTAGTGACTTATAGCACAATAATCAAAATTACTAATACAACTTTTTTAAATAAGTACCATCACAATCAAAGAGAATGATCCTAATAATCAGGAGTAGGTGGTCATGAAGAGAAGACACTGCACAGCACCTTGTCAAGGTTTGCGGCATCAGGCATCAGTGTGAGCCACTCTAGCTTCAAATGTAGCTTTCCTTTGGAAACCTCGTCCAGAGTGAACCACTGCAGACAAAGTGTTTAAGTTCAGCAAAAGTGTTCCTGAATAAAAAGTTCTGATTAAACCAAGTCTAAAAACGTTGCAAGTTGCTCACTGACCTTGTGGCACCAACAGTTCTTAACTGGCCCTGAAGGAGTGAGCGTGCTTGCCATTTTATGTCTCATGCTCCAAGGGCCAAGGTTGGCCAGACACCATGCTCAAAGAACCCTATGCCCAACAAAGCCCTTAAGATGTAAGGAAAACTATCATTATATACAGGTTCAAGTGTACCAGTACTGTACAGCACTAACAAGGCTTATGTCCATGTCTATGGACTCACACAGAATTTAAAGGTCAACAGAGTAAAACGCTAATCCCAAACACTGAATAGCAGAATCAAGTTCAGATACTTGTTTTTTCATTGCTATACATCAATTGATAAAACAGTGCATAGTTGTTTCAGTTTAAAGGTAGTTAAATGAAGACCACCAAACACTCAAGGTTAAAAACGAGTGCCACAGGCAGGTTCTGTTTCCTGTTCCCCGCTATGCTCAGTGACTGACACCTAACAGATGGACAAGGAACACTGAGAAATGGACAGAAGCACTTGGGTGGGAAGGGCTCTGCAGTGAAAGCAGAGGGGTGTCAACACTGGCTTAGCTGACTGGGTGGCACTTGCCCATGTCTCACCTATCATTTGTCTTTCAGAAGCTATTATGCAATTTTCCTTTATGTATTTTCTTATTTTTATGGCATTATGGATCACTCTCCCTGCTTGAAATAATATCTTTTTGCTGCAAATTATGAGTGCACTTATAGGTATCTTTTATATTCTGACAGCTCTGTGCATCTCTGCTATTCACTCCAACCACAGCAAAAATTTCCAGCTGTAAGCTTTTTACACATCTTTGCCCTAATTCCTCCAAGGCATCGTAGTCTGTCCACAATAAAAGTCAGGTTTACACTTTTGTGCTCACCCACACTTTCTGCCCAGGGTTTTGCATGTGCTAACCAAGCACACTATTACTGAGTTATATATACTCTTACATTTCAAACATTTGTGAAGCACATACTGTGCCTAGAATAGTAGCTAAACGTCTCACACTAGGTAGGTAGATAAAAGTGGTGGGTCACAGGGACTCTGGCACACAGAAGGGACCAAAGTCAGAGAAAACTTACTTCATCTAAAAGGCGCTCCTTCTCAACTTCAATAAGATCAATCATAAGACTAGAATAATAAAACAACACAAAATTTTAGAACACAGAAATGAACTTCTTCCAACTGAAGAAGTTGAGCATTGTCTATGAAAAAGTACTCTAGAAATGCAATGCAAAAAAAAAAAAAAGAAAAGAAAAAAAAAAAAAAAGAGCTATACAATTTACCAGGAAACTTTCCTCAATGCTTCCTACTACTTATGTCCAATAAAATCAAGAATAAGACATAACAGGATTAAATTTTTGTGTCAAAATATTGAACACATACACTAGGCTAGAACTGACAGTGCTCATGTGTGCATGCACATGGAGGCCTACGACTATGGTCAGGAACTGACAGTGTTCTCATACATGGAGGCCTGAGACAAACGTCAGGAGTCTTCCTCAAACATTCTTCATCTTACTTATTATGACAGTCTTCCAATTGAACCCAGAGCCTGATTTGACTAGTTTAAATAGGCTTGTTCTGGCCATGCTCAGCCTCTGCCTTTCAATTCTAGAATGACAGGCAATTGCACTGCTCTTCTGGCATTTATGTGGGTTCTGGGTCTGAACTTTGATCCTCATGCTTACATGGCAAGTTCTTCATGCACTGATTCCCCAGCCGCAGATGATTTTCTGATTCTTAGACAGGGTCTCACTATGGAGATGAGGCTGGCGTTTAACTCAATAGACCTGCCTGCCTCTGCTCCCCAAGTACTGGGATTAAAGGTGTGCACCACCATGCTTGGCTAGCTGATGAGTTTTTATGTGATATCCTTTAGTGCTATCAGCTATCACTGTGGACACAGTTATTAGCATAATGAAGTATAAGTCCACACTATATCAAGTCCCTTAGCAGGTCTAAGAGTAGGTTCTATTTCCCCCAAACAGTACTACTCTAATTTAATCATGGCACTCTCTCACTGGAGCCAGGAATGGTGATGGCGGGATTAGTTCACTTGTACTTTTGGACATATCTCCTTTCTCCCTTACAATCTAGGTTGCAGGGTGGATCAGTCCAGTCTTAGTCCTAATCAATGACAACATGCTCCTAGTTGCTTTACCAGCCTCTAATCTACAGGCTCACATACATATTTGATTGGACCATGTTCCTGCTCCTACTTAAGCTATGTATGCAATCAGATTCTGAAGTCAGAGCATAGCACACAAGACCATACTTGATGAGGCAAGGTCCTTGGTAATATAGCCTAACTCTTCACCATCCCCCTCCACAAGGAACTCATTTAAATAACCTTAATTAGATAAACATATTAGATGTGTATGCATTATGTGTGCAGATGCAAACACACAGCTACGGAGGCCAATTTTTTCTTTTTTCTTTTCTTTTGGTACAGTTTTGTTTTCTTGATACACGGTATCTCACTGATCTAGAATGGAACTTCCCAAGTACTTTAGTTGGCCCTAATTAGCCCCTCCCCAGTGTAATCCCCAGGGATCACAAGCATGAGTCACTACACCCAACTTTTTTATTTTTTTAAAGATTTTTTTTTTTTTTTTTTTTTTTTTTTTTTATGAGTACACTGCAGCTGTTTTCAGACACACCAGAAGAGGGCATTGGGTCCCATTATAGATGGTTGTGATCCACCATGTCGTTACCAGGAATTGAACTCAGGACCTCTGGAAGAGCAGTCAGTACTCTTAAGAGCTGAGCCACCTCTCCAGACTACTTTTTTTTTTTTTGGTGCATGGTTTCTTGTGCTTTCAATGAAAGCATTCTAACCACTAAGCCAGTGATTATCAGCCTTCCTCAAGCTGCCACCCTTTAATACAGTTCTTCATGTTGTGGGTAACCCCTCAACCATAAAATTATTTTCATTGCTGTATGACATTTATTTTACCACATATGTGGAGGCCTGAGATGTACCCACATATTGGGACAGTAAATACAGATTTGTTTATTCCAGTTGAAGAACTAATATAACAGACAGCCAAGAGCCATGTGACATGGGTGCTAAGAACTGAACTTGGGAAGAGCAGCAAGTATTCTTAACCACTGAGCCATCTTTCACAAGATCAAAGAACACAGAATAACAAACTGACTTTATTGTGGACATACTGTGATGCACTGGCAGCATTAGGGCAGAGATGTGTAAAGAGTTCACAGTAACGGAGATTACATTATGATGACTGTAACTATTTTCAATGCTGCAATTTTGCTACTGGTATGAATCATGAGAACCATTCCAACTGAGCTATCTTCTCAGTCCTGGAAACATTTTTTAATATTTATTTTTGCATCTTAATATGTGTATATATATGTGTGTGTAAAAACCAGGTGTGTGCAGGTGCCCACAGAAGCTAGAGGAACTGGAGTTTCAGGCAGCTGTGAGCCATCTGACAAGGGTGTTAGGGACTGAGGAAGAGCAGCAAGCATTCTTAACCTCTGAGCTATCTGTCAGTCAGGAATGTATTTTTTAAAGCCCATTTTCCCAGTTCTGTTAGTTCTTTAACTGGAATAAACAAACCATTATTTACTATCCCCATATGTGGGTACCATGTAAGTAACTGTACCGTAGCAAACTGAAAAGCTTAAAATTAAACTCACATTTACAACCTGGAAGGAAGTAGTTTCAGACTTCCCTGCACGAAGAAGGGCTGGGGGGTTGGGGGGCTTTGCATTCACTGCTTGCATAGTCTAACTGACTGGTGGAACAAATCTAAGTCATTGTGATGGACAACAGAAGGAAAAAAATTTTTTTAAATATGTGGTAAAAAAGACGTCCTATGTAAAAGGCATTTAAAATGCATATGCGTAAGTAAATGAATCTTAAAGCTTGCACCAAGGAGAGTGGTTAGAAGGGTGTTCCCAAGCCTTCTTCACCTTCCTAAGAAGTCATCCTTGTCTGGATCTTCATCAAAGAGTTCAATCTCCAATTCTTGTCCAGGGTGTTCATATACTAAAGCCTGAAAATTAACGTTAGTAGTTAGGCAGTTTTACTACCACAATCAAATACCAAGTATGATGATTATAACAAATATTACTGTGTGCTTTCCTCTTGCAGTAAGCAGTTTTAAAAGTGTATTTTCTTACTGTCCGAACACACATACTTCTTGATAACTAAGCCATTCTAAAATATTTGCCCACAGAGCAAGTGTGCTGAGCCTGTTACTGGTTATCTGAATTCCGTGTCAGTGAGCTAAGTACAAGCCCCTAAACCTAGGTGGCAGTGTGAAGTTACACATACATAAGATCTAAGGTGTAAGCAAAGTGAAGATGCAGGAAATAGTCCTAAATTCTGAACTGGCTCCATTCAGATACTAATCTTGAAAAACACTTAGCCACTCAGAATAGGAACTGCCAGGTGACAGAGGACTGAGAGTGGCAGGAAAGGGGTGGCACACACCACTGTTCTCAACAATTCTGTCCTCTAAAAACCTCCAACTTTGGATCTAGCAATTTATATGTATGACACTACACTTAAGGAGCACTACCTATATACTGCACTTAGTAGCCCAGGGCCTGTCCAGGTCAAGAAATTCAATGGAATGACTACTGAAGTCCAGTAGATCCTAGCTGGGTGTGGCGATGAACACCTGCAAGTGCCTGGGAGGCTGAAGCAGAAGGATCAGGAATTACAGGCCAGCCCAAGATATAAATAAATAAACAAACACCATCGCAAAAGAAGGAAATAAAATGTTAAAAAAAAAAAAGAAAAAGAAAAAGAGAGAGAAAACAATGAAACAGGAAACAAAGTTTAACAAAAGCAATAATGACTTATCTATCCACTGAGATGTAAAGATGTCCAGATATATTAAATGAAAATATATAAAACATTATATTTTTTATGTTTATGTGTTTTAACCACATATATTTTATAATCAGAAAAAACCTATTTACATTAAAAAATATAGTGCCACTAATCATTGTGGCAGCCTTATGTAACTATTGCTTAAAGCTATCATTACAAGACTGTTTTGTGGTAGGAGAGAAAGTACAAACTTTCTCAACAATGAGAAGTTAAAAAACCTTCAACAACGGTCAAAGTTAGCCACACTTTTGTGCGACAGGTCTGGAATGAGATTGCTCGTGCCCTCTCTCAGTTACCATGCCTTGACCCTACTGCTTACCTCATATACTTCATTCCATTTTGGACTAAGGTTCTCTTTGATGATCTTGCTCTGGAAGATTTGGTTGCCCACCCGGATAATTCCATAGGGGTCTGATTTTCCCTTGACAAGGCCTTTAAGGTAGGTGTCTTTTCCCTGAAGATCTTGAGCTTCAATAAAATGAATCCTTAGGACACCCTGAAGAGAGGAACAAACCAGTGACCATTTGCTGTGCAGAATGGAAGACATAAAGTATATACCTCAGCAGAGACAGTGACTGCTCAGCTATGACATGTACTTAGAAAACAAGAATTAAAACAGAAGGACAGTATGTCATCCCACAGACAGTAAGACTGTTGACTGGCAGCAAGGACTCCTCAGCAGAAATACAGTGAGAGCCTTAAGTCTTCTTGGTAGAGGGAACAATGAGTGCAGAGAGCCCAGTGGGGCAGCATGCTTATCCCCAGGAAGCTGATAACACATGGCCACAAGGCTAACCAAAAATTATGACATTCTGAGACTAAGTAGGTAATAACTAACATGATAGGATATATCAGACCTGCTACTAAGCATTTCTTATTTAGCAACCATGCCATTCAATTTTTAGACCAATTCTACGATATACTGTTAAGCCTACTTTATAAAGGAGGAAACTGAAACATTTTTAGTAAGTAGTGCTCATCAAAAATAAACAGTTCTTTTCCAAAGTTGTTTTATTTGTAAGAGGAAAAATATTTACTCTTTTCTTTTATGACATATAAATTCCATTTAACTCCATAGACATATGACCTAGTGCTATGCTCCACATTTTATAGGAGCTGAAATATATCCAGTCACATGCCCAGTAGTACCTCCACATCTAAGAGCTCTGTTTTTCCTTCTTCCTTTTTTTTTTTTTTTTTTTTTTTTTGGTGCAGCTGTTATGAAAGGGTCTCTTCTGTCACTGTGGTGGTCTGAATAAGAATGACCCCCGTAGGTTCATATGTTTAAATGTTTAGGGAGTAACACTATTTGAAAGGATTAAGAGCTGTGACCTTGTTAGAGAAAATGGTCAATGGGGGTTCAGATGCTCAAGCCAGGCCCAGTGTTTACTCTCTCTTCCTGCTGCCTGCAGATCCAGATGTAGAACTCTCACCTGTCTCTGCAGCAGCACGTCTGCCTGCATGCCACCATGCTTCCTGCCATGCTGAAAACGGACTAAGCCTCTGAATTGTAAGCCAGCCCTAACTAAAAGCTTTCCTTCATAGGAGTTGTTGTGGCCACGGTTATCTCTTCACAGCAAGACTAACTTCATTGATGAAGTTTCATGTGTGTGTGTGTGTGTGTGTGTCTGTGTGTGTGTGTGTGTGTGTATGAAGTAATTCCAGAGATAGTCCACTCCAATGTTTGAGAAAAAATTTACACTCACCATCATATCAGAATTTCATTGTATCAGCAGAATTATCTCACTTGTTGCTGAGAATGATTATATCACCATAGAAGACAAAATAGCATATACCTCCTGAGATGACATTTTCCTGTTGTTTATTGCTATTCTTATGACTTGTGATTACATCTGTAGAACAAGCCCTACTTGTACACTGAAGGAAAATGCCTGAAGCATAAGAACTCATGATGTCCCTGGACAACTTTAGGGTCAGAGACTCCCTAGAATACCTCTGGGGAGTGCAGGGCAGCTAGCAATGTATTAACACAAGAAGCAAGAGAGCTGTTCAGAAAGACAAGGTAAGTCTAAAGAGAACACCCTGTGCTTGAAAAGGTCCTAGTATGTTTTTAAACACTAGTGGATACAAACGCATGCTTACCTTTGGTATGGGAAACCGCAACTGAGCTATTTGAACTTCACTGACAAGAGGAACGGTGATTCGATTGGGAAGCACTAGATAGTTTGATATTATATCCAAAATGATGGTATCAGATAAACCACTATTAGTTGGGAGATAAAGAACAAACAATCAGATAGATAGATATATATTGCTGTCACCTTTAACAACAAACACACATAACTTAGATCCTATAGCAATGTACAGAGTGGGAGTTCTCTAACTCTTCCAGGATAGTACTTAGAGTTAATATTTCAATGTCTTTCAGCTATATTTCAGTACGGCTTCAGCTATACTGCTATTGTAATGACACAGGCTTTATTTTTGTAATGCAACATAAAATTCTAGATCCTTTCAAATATTCCTATATGGCTACATCACAGACTTAAGATACATTTCTTTTTAACATAAACATTGCAAACATAATAAAAAGTATAGAGAATAATACAATAAACACTCACAAATCTATTTCATGCTTAGTGTTGTATATTGCTTCCAATAAAGTAATATAAATTAGTTGTTTTTTCTTCATTCCGTAGACACAATTCTACATACTTTAATAATTTTGATCTACTGTTATATCACTGAAAAGTTAACTGAGTAATATGGATAAAAAGTACATCTACTTTTGCCTGTTTTTTTGAGGGAGATATGGAAATTAAAGTATATGCATGAGAATACTTTTGGAGATATATCGATGCAAGTTTCCTTATTCTAAAAAGCTTTTACTAGAACCCTGAATTTTAAAAGAGCCATGATTACTGCCAGTATCTTTTGGTATTAAGTCATTAGCATATGCATGTGATTATACATGTAAACATGTCCTGTCAGTCATCATAATCACTGAAGCAAAACTGATCCACGGGTAACAATAAGGGATGGACCTTTTTTCACAAGTCTTTCCGTTTAATAAAAGGACTCAATCACACACAGCACCATTCTTCCTATTGGTGGGCTATCCTGTTAATTCTTCTGAGAGATGAGAAAGGCTTGAGCTGGCAGGTACTGTACCCCTGCTCTTCTGTAAGGAGGTATAGGATCCTACATAGCCTTAAACCAACACTTTCTTGCCTTCAGCATTTCTTCTTAAAGTAGCTGTTTTGTTTATACCGAAATATTGCTGAAACAGACGATCCCTTCCTGAGGAAAGTGTTCTGAGGAATATCCTCACTGCTGGGATAATGTAGTACTTCCCTTTAGCTGGCAGCACTATGCCTAGAAACCAGCAGTCCCAGCAGTCACTGTGTCCAATACTCTAGACAGCCTCACAGCACTCTGCACAATTATCAGGTGTAGATGCTGCTCTCAGACCCCTCCCCAGCATCACAGCAACTACTATATTTTATATAAATGTATATAGTTATATATAAATTATATATAGTATATCTAAATACATCCTTATTTTAAAGGGATATTCCTATATATCCCTATTATACAATAGATAGCTTACTTTTAACAATGGATGCATATTTATCTCTGTATGTGTTATATATTTAAGTATTTCTGTTTGTGTGTGTGCATGTACACACACACATACACACACACACACACACAAAGATGTGCATGCACATTTGTGCATGTGCCTGCATGTGGGGAACAGAGGTCAACTTTTGATGTTGGTCTTCGGATGTCTTCCATCTTGTTTTCTAAGGTAAGGTCACTCACTGGGACCTAGAGTTTGAAGTTGTAGGATAAGCTAGCTGGCTAGCAAACTCCAGTGATTCACCTGCATCACATCCCTGTGCTAGCAAAGTAAGAACATGTGATTGCACTTGGCTTTTTCTATAGGTGACAGAAATCAAACTAAGGTCCTCAGGCACAGCAAGCACTTTATCAACTCAATTATTCCCAGGCCCTTTAAGCACTCGTTTTAATGATATAGTTCTATATATAATATACTATAATATATACTTTATACTACACACATAAGATTTACACATTAATAATTATAAGATATTACTGTAAAGAACTGCTTACAGCAAATGGATAGAACTAGAAAAAAAAAATCACCCTGACCCAGAAAAACAAACATGGTAATGCATTAACTTATAAGTGAGTACTAGTCACAATGTACTGGAAAACCATGCTACAAACTGCAGACCCAAAGAAACTAAGTAACAAGGAGAGCCCAAGGGGGAATGCTTGAATCTCACTGGAAGGGGAAATAGATTAGACATGGGGGGTGTGGATTGAAGGAGGGGACTTGATGGGGGAGGGGTGGAGATAGGAATAGGAGAGATGAGATGGGGGAAGGACAGAGGGAGAGAATACTAGGAGAGACAACTGGATAGGAGAGGAGAATCTCTGGGAGGACAATGGAAATTCTCAGGAGTCTATGATGATGACCCTAGCTAGGACTCCTACCAATGGGGATATGGAGCCTGAACCAGTCCTCTCCAGTAACCTGACATGATGTCCACTGAAGGACTAGGACATCAACCCAGCCACAAAACCTTAAAACCAGCCATGAGAGGGAGCCCAGCCCTGACCCAATTAGTGATATTCTGTTGTACATGCTGACAGGAGCCTAGCATATATATCATCAGAGAAGCTTCTTCACCCAGCAACTTATGTAGAGATGCACAGTCAAACATTAAGCGGAGCTTGTGGAATCCTGTGGAAGAGGCAAGGAAGGAGCTAGAGGGGTCAAGGACGCAACAAGAAAACCTACAGAATCAACTAACCCAGGCCCAGAGACTGAACTGCCAAACAGAAAGCATGCATGGGACAGACCTAGGCCCTCTACACACAAGTAACAGTTGGGTCTTCATGTGGGACTCCTAGAGGGAGAGCATGGGCTGTCTCGGACTACACTGCCTAGTCTAGCCTCACTAGAAGAAGATGTGCCTAATCTTACTGCAACTTGATATGCAAAGGCTGGTTGATATCCATGGGAGGCCTTCCCTTTTCTGAGGAGAAGGGAAGCAGGGGTGGATGGGGGAAGGTGAGGTGAAAGAGAAGGACTAGGAGGAGAGGAGAGAGGGGAAACTGCGAACAGGGTATAAAGTAAATAATTTAATCAATAATAAAATAGAAAAACGACCCGACTTGCATTATAAATCACTGAGTAAGATGAAACTAGTTCAGTGTGCAAATGACATATTCTCATGAGTGTGTCCACAGTGATGGTGTGGAGGTCCTAAGGAAATAAAATGGGTTTTGATTGGCTCAAGTCTTGTGAGGGGACAGGACACATCTTCTAAGCCACACTGCCACTTACAGAACTCATACTATGTCATTTACAATTACAGACAAGACGATCAATTAGCCTGCTTATTTCAGTCCGCCTATGATGCTAAATAAAGGCAATAAAAGAAGCTTTCTAGTGCTAACCTTTGCAGATGCCTCATGCTTATCTCTGGCTAACAAATCTAGCCAGCACTGGCACTTCCAGCGTAAGTTCTTCCTTTGTGTGGGATCATTCACTGGAAGGGAGGAGGTTCAAGTAATGAACATTTTTTGGTTTCCATGTTCTCTGTATATGTCCTACAATTCTCTGTAGGGCATATATAAAACTAAAACCTGACTTTAAAAAAAAAAAATCATAGGAACCTATCCAAGACAGGTAGATACATAAGGTGACCCTGGGGTTTCCATAAAACTAACAGGAAAGACTGTGCTGTTTGCAGAACAGCTGCTGCACACAGCAAGAACCAGTCTGAGGACAAGCGCAAGTCAAGATCGATCAGATTGCATGAACAGCCTATAACATTTGGCATCAGCATCTGCCTGAACCTGACTCCGACGAAGAACGCTCTCTGAGCTGAGCAGGCCGGTGCAGGTGAAGCTCTCTCAGAGACCCGTGAGAATGTCATTCCCATCCATGTCCAACTGATAAGAACAGCGGTCAGTTCAGAGCAGGTGTGCAATACCCATGTCTCAGCTGAGTGACAGCACTGAATTTTAAAGGTGCGATTTCTACACTGAATATTAAAAGTATTATTTAAAAATGAAAAAGTATCATTTGGGGATCTGAGTGGGTAGCTCAGAGGTAACTTAATAAATACAAAATCCGGAGTTTAATCCCCAGCACTACAAATTAAAATAAAAATAAAATTACCTGTGTCAATTTAAGTCAGTATTTTGTTTGTAATCAAGATTCTAATGAACTCGGAACTCATCAACAAATCTTTTAAAGTTGTACTTTTCTGTCCACAGATCTTTTAAAGATAATAGAACTCTTAACCTGGTAAATCATAATACATTTTGTGACTATGTCTCAGATTATTAAAGCTGCTGTCTTTTATTGATCACGAAACAAAATCTTGTTTTAGCAGTCATTTCAGAGGCATAAACAAGCATACAGAAATAGGAAGCAGTCTGAAATCAAACATTTGGAAATTAATTTGTAAGCTTCTTAAAGGGTAAAAATCCACAGATCACAAAACACCCACTAGAAGCAAATGTAACTAATAACTAATAAGCTATGCATTCAAACAGAATAATGAAAACATCAAAAAGTTCTGAAGACTATAATTTCAGATTTTCCTGCTAAGTAGTAACGGACAGATTGCGCTGCGTCAGTCTACCATGACAGACATACGACAGTGACCCAGCTAACTCTCACAGGACAATGTGCTGGTGGTGACTCAAGGGTCTGTTGAAGGACAATGTCCTTGTTTTTTATTCACTAAATGGCTACAGAAAAGAGAAGAGCTTCCGCTTCTGTAGTTAGAACAGTCACATCCAGGTTCCATGTTCATCTACTCTCTCAAGAGTAAAGGTGACAAAGGCAGCAACGGCTAGAAGGGACACAGTGGCAACTACATGCAGGCCACCAAGACTTACTTCAGTCCAGGGATGTCCAGAAGATTAGTCAGTCCTGTCCAGTTAATCTCTAAAAGCTGTTTTTTAAAAAGGAGAAAAAATTATTAAATATCAAAACAGTTTCCATGTCTCACAGCAAATACAAACAGGTTTATGTAAGTGAAATAAGGATAAGCACTGCCACACCTTTCCCCAACGTGTATTACATCAGAGACGACTGCTTTCATTGCACATGAAGACCTGCCCAGTTCTTATTTTATGATAATGCCATAGTTTTCTCTACTAAAAACATACTTCAATTTCTCCTTTATCAATGTTAACAATTCAGTGATCATCCTTTGTTTTGTTAGTTTTTTGTTGTTGTTATTTGTTTCTTTGAGACAGAATCTCACTATGTATCCTCAGCTGGCCTGGAACTCATGAAAACCAGAGAGTGCCTGTCTCTGCCTCCCGAGTTAAAGATGCATGCCATCATGCCCAGCATGACTGTACTTACACACACACATACAGCTTAACATTCAAAAATGGGGGTATGAGTCAGTAGTCAACCCAGCAGGTAAAAGTGCTTGCCACACAAACCTGATGACCTAGACTCAATCCCCAAGAGCCATCGTACAAAAGGAAAACTCTACATGAATACCAGGAAAAGCAAACAATTTTGAAGTGGAACATGATGCTAAAGATTATGTTCATTTTCAGTATCAATACCTAGTGATTTCCCAAATTACTACTTAAATTTCTATTGCCAACAAAAGTATTGGCTGGATAGAAACATTTCTTCTCCATGTTTTGTTACTAAAGCCAGGTATTAAAACTTAACCTAGTTGGTAGTTGAACAACAGTACTTGACTTTGAATTTTTTACCTGCATACTCCTATGAATAAAACATGTTCTGTCTAGTCATTGGATATTTATAGTCATCTCAGAAAACCTTACATATTTAGGTAGGAAACAGTTAAAACTACTGGCTGTAAATACTGATTTTCTCTACCAAAATGGATACTGTGCACAATAAAACACACAGTGTTTATTACTTGTAGAGAACATGTTAAGTGAGATTGTACAGTCTCTCTCTGTGTATGTATATACACAGAGCAAAGCTAAAGGGAAGATGTAATACATTTTAAAAAATCTATCATGATTGCTTTCCAGCATGAGAAAAATGTCAGATGGTGGTGACCCACACCTTTAATCCCAGCACTTGGGAGTCAGAGGCAGGTGGATCTTCTGAGTTTGAGGACAGCTTAGTCTACAGACAGAGTTCCAGGACAGCTAAGGCTACACAGAGAAACCCTGTCTCAAAAAACCAAACACCAAACTAAACCAAACCAAACCACCACCACCAACAACAATCCAGAAAGGAAAAGAATAGTCAGTTTTGAATCTGGACTGTAAATTGCATGTAAACCAAGGCTTTCCCAGGTCTACTTATGAATTTGGTCCAAAGGCAGTCACAAGCCCAGCCCCCAGTTGAGATCTCTAAATATGGTTCCACAATCAGAAACCAGTTTTAAAACACATCAAATAAAAAACTCAAAACAAAACAAAAACTTGATTGCAGGGCTTAGGCAAACTCGAAAACTACTAGTTTTATGATCAGGACTATAGAGCTGGGGAAAGCCATGAATTCCAAAGCATCTGATTCTGCACCAGTCACTCAGGTAACTGATAAGCACCATGACTAACAGGCTCCTTTCTCTTTCCCCTTCTATCATTAGGTCAAATAATCCCTTTAGCACTTAAAAGGGAGCAGGATTTCTTTATCTCAGCAAAATATTCTGATCTTATTAGAAAACCTAGATTGTGGCACACACCTTTAGTCACAGCACTTTGAAGACAGAGGCAGGTGGATCTCTGATTCAAGGTCAGCCTGGTCTTTAGAGTGAGTTCCAGGACAGTCAGGGCTAAGCAGAGAAACTAGGTCTCAAACAAAACAAAACAAAACAAAACAAAACAAAACAAAACAAAACAAACCCAAAAACAAACAAAGAAAAAACAAGCCAAAAAACAACAAACAAAAATCCAAAATACCTGGACACCTACAGGGCACAAGATTTAAAAGTACATTATGTGGTTACCCTCCACAACATGAAGGCAAGAGCCTATTGCTGAAGGTATCACTTATTGACATCCTTGAATATGGAGAATGCCAGCTGGTGCCAACAGAAACTCCAACACTATTGGGAGGTGCTCTACGGGCCACCAGGGGAGAAAAATAATCATCAGTCTCCCCTGCCAGTTACAACAGCAACCTGCCTGCAAGATAGATTGATGCAATAGTGGCAAAAATATTATGAAAGGAACCATCCACTTTTTGGTTGGATTTAAGGTCCACTCCCTGAAATATAACTCACTCCTAATACTGTTAAGGTGGCCACAAACCTAAAACCTAGGGGAAAGTCTACTACTACTATTTTGCCAAATGAGCATAGCAATAAAATGACTCCTAATGACATACTGCTATAACCATGTGTAAGTGCATGACTCAGCCTTCGTCAAAGAAGCTTCTTGCAGAAGTTGTTAATGAACATAGAACCCGCAACAAGACAATATGCAGACAGTGAAGCATTCAGTCTCAAACGGGTGTCTTTATCAACCCCCTCCCTCACAACTTAGGCATCTACGGCAAAGAGTAAGCAGAAAGGGTGTAAGAGCAGAGGCGGTGGACGACTCCAAGCATCCTCCAGACACAGAAGTGCAGATGCACATATGAGCTCACAGACACTACAGCATGGGGCAGGTCTGCAAAGGGTCAGGTCAGACAAAAATCCCAGCACAGTAAAAGAAGTGAGCACAGAGTCCCAGCCCTAATCCAGAAGCCATTTGCAACTGATGCCTGCTGGGAGAGGGAAAATAAGTTTTCTTCAAAGGAATGTTCCAAAACAGGTCTCATGCTTAAGAGTAATTGATCAATACAAAAATGGGCTCCATGGCTTTTTGTGCTTGCTTTTCTTGTTATTGTTTGGCATTTTTGTCTTTTTAATTTTGTTTTATTGGTTTTCTTTCTTTCTTTTTTTCAAAAGACAGAAAACAAAGTTGAGTAGGAAGGTGTGGAGGGTCTGGGAAGACTTGGGGTAGGAGAAAGAATATGATCAAAATATATGGAAAAAATTAAAATTTAATAAAAGATTAAAATATACCCTTTAAAATAAAATTAAAGGACATTCATGACACAATTTTATGATTTAGTTATAAAAGCCCTTTCTGTCAATCACAAATCTACTTTAGGAAATAAAACTATACCAGTAATATAATGTAAAATCTGTGTTTTTAACTCAAATTCAAATTTAAATACCTTATATGTGTTCTTACCAGAAGGTACCTATTTATGGTAGTACTATACAGAGATGGGTCAAAGAAGCCAAACAGACTCTAGGAAAGGATCAGTTTATTGAGGGGGCAAATATAGAAGCTTCTAAATAAGACTAGGTGAGAGCAGTATAATTAAGAGAACAATAAAGGGGATGAAATCCAAAAACAGTGTTATTTAATAATTTTTCTTAGAAAAAGAAACACTTTAGTTGCAAGTTTCCTAGGCACAGTTTATATGTCACTATCCTGTTTATGACAATCTTTGGAGGAGAGGCATTAAATTTAATCATTATGCATTTACTTTTAATATTTATTCTTTGCAAATATCATATATATATATATATATATACACACACACACACACACACACACACACACACACACACACACACACACACACACACACACACACACACAATGTATCTTAAGCACATCCATCCCAAACTCCACTTTAGTTCAGTCTTTTTTTTTTATTTTTTTATTTTTGATACTTTATTTACATTTCCGATGATTCCCCTTTTCTTTGGAAACCCCGTGTCCCCTCCCCCTCCCCGCCTCTGTGAGGGAATTCCTCCTCCCACCTACCCGCCCACCCATTCCCATATTCCCACCTTGACATTCCCTTTTACTGGGGCCACTAGCACCCTCAGGCCCAAAGTCCTCTCC
>CM052705.1:116075878-116092866 GCA_028551405.1 Uromys caudimaculatus | reverse complement strand
AGCCAGAAGCTGGAAACAATCCAGATGTCCCTCATCAGAGAATGGATACAGAAAATGTGGTACATTTACACAATGGAGTACTACTCCGCTGTTAAAACAATAACTTAATGAAATTTGCAGGCAAATAGATGGAACTTGAAAATATCATCCTGAGCGAGGTAACTCAGTCACAAAAGAACGAACATGGTATGTACTCACTGATAAGTGGATATTAGCCCAAATGTTCGGAATACCCAAGTTTCACTTTACAGTAACTGCTGGACTGAGAGTGAGGTCCTAGATGGAGGAGTTGGAGAAGGGACTGAAGGAGCTGAGGGAGTCTGCAGCCCCATGGAGGGAGCAACAGTGTCAACTGGCCTGACCCCCCCCCCCCCGGTCCTCATGGAGGCTAGACCACCAACCAAAGAATACACATGGAGAGACCCATGTTTCGGACCACATATGTGGCAGAGGAGGGCCTTGTTGGTCATCAGGGGAAGAAGAGGCCCCAGTAAAGGGGAATGTCAAGGTGGGAATATGGGAGTGGGTGGGCGGGTGGGTAGGAGGTGGAATTCCCTCATAGAGGTGGGGGGGGGGGGGATAGGTAGTCTCCAAAGAGGAGACCTAGAAAGGGGGAAACATTGGAAATGTAAATAAAGTATCAAAAAAAAATAAAAGAAAAGAAAATAAAATAAAAAGGAGGAAGAAAGAAAAAGGCACAGAAAGTAGTAGCACTAATCATTGGCTGCAGGACTCAGGTAAGAGTAAGAAATAGCTTTGTTTTCCTGTTTTCATTCTAATAATGTATAACAAGCACCGGGCATTTAGAACAATAATGAAAAAAAATACAATCTAAAAATATGAATTGACAAGATCATGCTTAGCCAAGTATAAAAGACTAATAAAAATTCCATTTAATATACATACATTACATATATACATTCATACGTGCACACATTACAAACATACATACTTAGATTAGGAAGAAAAATCATTTTGAGTAAGATCATGAATGACTTTGATGGTCAGTTATATAATTAATTTAACAAGTCTATAGATTCTTAACCAGAAACAGAATTGATTTCGAGGAAATTCAGCAGAGAAGAACTTGAACCAGAGTGTATGGGTTTCCTGAATGCTGTGGCCAGGGAAGATTGGTTTTTGAATTGTTTTCAAGGGAAAAAAAATGGCTTTTAAAAAGTATTTTTAATAATTTGATTTTTTTCTTGACTCTACTTTTTACACGGAAATTTCAACAATGTTTTAAAAGTGTATTTAACTTTAGTAAATTGAGAAATTCTGTATTTGATCCAAGAGTAATCTATATCAAAAATGATAAGAATTCTAATAAAGCATCTGAATTAACAAAAAAAAAATCCATTTAAAAGCACAGCACACAGAGCTGTACATGTAGTTCATCAAATACTCCCCCCCACTCCCCAACAAAGAAGGCATATTTATCTCAGGAGGAAAGTCAGAGGGAGATTTACAGGTATGACCTTACCTTAGTGTTTAGGGCTATAAAACCTGTACTAGACTAATCTGGGTCTATGCCAAAGCTCTAATACTTAATTGTTGTGTGACTTATATGAATGGACCTCCTAATGTCAGTTCCAGGTCAGTACCAGGGAACAATATTTAGCTTTAGAAGTATGAGGATTAAATAAGCAAATGGTAGAAAATCATACTTGGTATAACAGGCCAGATGTATCTTCAACTTCCTCAGCTAAAAACGGTTTTCCGTTTTTAACTAACTTTCACAAACAAACATTTTTATATTCAGGAAAGACCATTGTTTATCAAGAGATAAAACCCTGACTTAAGGCATACAGAAGTTAAAGACTCGGGAGCCATGCATCACACAGGGAAAAGTTAAGGACAGAATTTTGTTCCTCCACTCTATCCTTCTGTGTATCCATGTTACTGCCAAGAGAGGAAAGATAGACATGATATCATGAAATAAATGCCTACTTACTGGTTTCCTAAGGAAGAAGATGGACAAAGCTCCAACTAAAGGCATGTCTCCAATCAGGGGCTCCAGGATCACCCGCATTGTCCCATGGATCTGAACTCAGACAGGAAACCACAAGTCAGAAAACAGAGCTCTTCAAAGTAACTTGGTGACTTTTAAGCACATGGCTTCACACTTTATTCAACTACAACCACAAATACAAAATTACTTCAAAAACCTTCCTAGCTAATAAAAACTCCACAGCTTTTCTTTCTGAATACAGCCTAGAAAACTCTAAAACGAAAATTTGAAAAACTTACCTGAATACTTTTCACACCAGCTCTACAAAAATATCTTTTGATCTCCAAATCAATCTCACAATTTCCTACAAAACTAGCACAGAAAAATTCTGCATTACATAAAGTGAGTGGAATTAATCATCCTCTTAGCTATCTATTAAGATCAGGCATTATAAAGTACATAATCAGACAAAAAGATAGTAAAATAGACACTCATACTGTAGGCAAAGCCGATTGAAAATGTAGCCAATAGCACAAAATTATTCTTTTACTCTGGGCTTTACGGAGACTGTTGTCAGGCTCAACACCACTGTTTATCACCTGTGATGAATACTGTGCATATGCTCTTACTTTTGCTCCACATAAAAACCTTAAATAAATTTAGATACCCAACACATGGGAGGCTGAAGCTGAAGGACTACTAGTTTAAGATAAGTCTAGACTATACAGTCATGGTGTCAAAAAACCAAATTAAACAAAAATAAAATGGATGAGGATGGAGCTTAGTTGGTAGACTAGCATATAAGAGGCTCTCGGTTTAATACAGTCTTACACAAATCAGGCATGGAGGACACACTGGATTCTTAGCACTCAAAGGAATTAGCAGGAGAATGGCATCATTCTTATCTACACAGAGAGCTCAGATCCTATCTCAAAAACCAAACATTTTAAAAGCATGTAAACATGTATTTTCAAAGAAAAATAAGAATACCAATGTGTTATTTCTGGAGCACTCCATGGATGGAAGGTGTTTTTATGTGTATGACAAACCTTCGTTTAAAATACAACAAAGGATATTTTGGCAACAGTAGTTCTAACCACCTTTTTCCTTAGTCACAAAAATCCTCACTCAGATGCTAAAGGGTTTTATGGGGCTAAAGTTTAAAAACAGCTTATTTTGAACCTTCACTTTACTCAAAGATTACTTCAAACACAAATGTAAAACAAATGGTTCTTTACTATGAATGTAAAGTAGGCATTTATTTCCAACATAAACATGAAACCCTAAAGGCATTCCACATGGGATGGTGCGGGATTTCCTCCATCTTAGCTGAGAATACTATTGCTATGATGAAACACCATGACCAAAAAGCAAGTTGGGGAGGAAAGGATTTATTTCATTCACAATTCCATATAACAGTTTATCAAAGGCAGTGAGAGCAGGAACTCAATCAAGGCAGGAACCTGGAGGCAATAGCTGATGCCGAGGCCATGGAGGGGTGCTGCTTACTGACTTGGTCTCCATGGCTTGCTCAGCCTGCTTTCTTATAGAACCTAAGACCACTACCCTAGGGATTGCAATACACACAATGAGCTGGGCCCTCGCAGATCAATGACTAATTAAGAAAATGTTCTACAGGCCTGCCTATGGCCCTAATCTTATAGAAGTTGTTTCTCAGTTGGGGTTCCCTGCTTACAAATGATTCTAGCCTGTGTCAAACTGACAAACAACTGCCAGCACAACCCCTACCCTTGCTTCTTGGGTAATCATAAACCTGTTTGTGCAAGTCTGGGGAATTGAATGAATAATGATCAGGAAGGGTCTAAGCTAGTGGATCTCAACCTTCCTAATGCTGAAACTCCTTAATACAGTTCCTCATGTTGAGGTGGTTCCCACCATAAAATTATTTTCATTACTACTTCATAACTATTGAGCAATGTCTCAGTTCCTAAGACTATAAGAAATATGTGTTTTCCAATGGTCATGACCCACAGGTTGAGATCTGCTGGTCTAAATACATGAACAAAATTATTCTCTACCTTGCTGCTAAATTCACCAATAACCTGTTATAAAACTAAAATGAATGGAAGCCTGCAACTGGCAGGGGTGAGGAAGTAGGGGACATCTCCAAGATGAGACAGAGACCTGGGATAAGGGAAGTGCTCAAGAATCAATGGGGGTGACCTTGGCTGTGACTCACTACATTGGGAATATGGAACCTGAAGAGGCCACTTCCTGTAGCCAGACAGGAACCCCAGTGGAGCAACAGAGACACCGACCCACCCACAAAACTTTCAACCCAAAATTTACCCTGTCTACAATTAATGTAGACACAGGAGAGGGAGCAGAGACTGAGGGAACAGCCAACTTGAGACCTACCCCATGGGCAGGCACATTATTAATGATACTCTGTTATGCTTGCAGACAGGAGCATGTTGTCCTCTGAGAGGCTTCACCCAGCAGCTAAGACAAATACAGACACCCATAGCCAAACAATGGATGAAGCTTGGGGATTCTTAAGAAGAACAGGAGGAAGGCCTGCAGGTCTCAAAGGGGATAGGAACTCCACAGAAAGACCAACAGAGTCAACTAACCTGGACCCTTGGGTCTCTCAGAGTCTGAACCACCAACCAAAGAACATACATGGGCTGGACCTAGGCCTCCCTGCTCATATGTAGCAGATGTGCAGTTGACCTTCATGTGGATCCTAAACAATTAGAACAGGGATATCCCAAAAGCTGTTGCCTATTTGTGGGATATGTTCTATTACCTGGGCTTCCTTGTGCCTCAGTGGAAGAGGAAGTGCCTAGCTTCACAGAGACTTGAAGTGCCAGGGTTGGGGGATACCCGGGGGTTTCCCACCCACCCAGAGAAGGAAGGGGGTGACCAGGAGGGAGGCAGTGATCAGGATATAAAGTGAATAAGTAAAAAAAAAAAAATTAAATTAAATTAAAAGAAAAACTGTCATATTTTTTTTCCTTTTAAACCAACATAAAGCCTAACACATGTTTTCTTTATTTCCTAATTCTTAACTTTTCCTGTCTTGCTGCCTTTGTCTAAAGCATACAATATAGTAGAGTACTTATGCTATCCAAGCCGCTTCGTTAACTGATATCCATTAAAGGAATAACTCAAATAATTTATTTAATGCTAAAACAATGAATGAGCACAATGTATCTCTCCCCATGGAGCTTGCCATCTACCTCCTGACAGACCTTCTGGGATAAAGCCTAACCTAAGACACAGGTGAACCACCATGGAGCTGTATCCAGGCCTGCTGACAAGCCTTCAGGAGCATGGATAACATAAGACACACAAGTGTGCCTCCTCTTTTATTCTGCTGCTGATGACATGATGTTTACACAAGTATCAAATATTTTAAAAATGAAGATTTTCTCATAGTAAAGACATTGAACATTTCTTTCTGAAATAAAAGTAACTGGTAAAAAGTCTATACAATTATTAATATTAGTGTACTTTTGAAATTTACAAATGATAAAAAAATTATTCTTAGTCTAGCCTCAGAAAAGAAGATTGAACTCCTAATAGCTATCTGCCTTGTTTACTCTGAAAGTCTTTCACTGATCTCTAGGGCTCACTACTTTGGGCTAGGCTGGCTGGCCATAGCATCTGAGATCCTCTTGTCTCTGCTTTCTCCATCCTGCAACTACTAATGCATCACCAGGCTCATTTCCTTAGTGGGTCTGGGGACTGAACAAAGCAACCATTTTACCAACCAACTATCCATTCATCCTGTTACAAGTGAGATTGTCTTTATTTCCTAGGACTTTTCGTTGTTAATGTACAGAAACGCAATTGATTTAACTGCATTTTGCTATCTTGCTAAATTCATTTTAGTTTTGAGAGGTTTGTTTTGTTTTGTTTTAAAAGACAGGCTCTTACTATGTAGCCCTGACAGGCTTGGAACTCAAATGTAGTCCAGTCACCTCCAAAGTGCTGGGATTAAATGCCATCACACCTGGCTTTAAAACTTTCTGTGATTTTTTTTCCTGTAAGGTCTAATTATTTGTAAACACTGCTTTTCAGTTGGGATTCCTAGATTGAACTTTTTTTTTTAAAACCATGTAAGAATACTGAATTTTGTTTAATGCATCTTTTTTGTATCAATGGAGATAACCATGAAGGTCTTCTACTTACTACACCACTTCCTTCTTAAAATAAAGTAGTGTATTTTACAGATTGGTTTTCATATCTGAATCACATTTGTATTCTGGGAATAAATTCTACTTGTTGATGGCATATAATCTATGCTACTAGATTCAACTTGCTAATATTTTATTTGTTCATAAGAATTATTTATTATAGTTATCTTGTAGAATATTTTTTAATCAATACATTTTTAGAAATTCATTTTATTTTATGTGTATGGGTGTTCTGCCTGCACATATGTCTGTGTACCTGACATATGCCTATGGAGGCCAGAAAAGGGCACTGGATTCCTTGGAGCTGGAGTTACAGATGGTTGTGAGCTGCTATGTGGGTGCAGGTAATCAAACCCAGGTTGTCTGGAAGAGTAGTAGCAAGTGCTCTTAACTACTGAGACAGCTCTCCAGTCACATGACATTTAATGAATGATGGTTATCTAGACTGTTAGCAACTCAAAGCTTGTTAACATGTAGACCTGGAAGAATTTAGTCAAATTACAATGAAGAAACGCCAAGACATTTATTTTATCCTTCATCTTATACATATTGCTAAATGAATACTATGTGTCAATAGTCACGGCAAAAACATAACACAAATAAAAACTTACCTAATCTGAAGGTCCAGAATAATTTGTCTTTTGTCTACATTTTCAGTATAAACCTTAACACCATTGACTCTAAGGGGCTGAAACAATAAATAGCTTAATTTAAAATAGAAAAAAAGGTTTAAAAGCAAACAAACCTAACAATAAAGCAACAGACATGATAAGGACAAATTAAGCACTAGACTACAAGTATAATTCTGGTTTTATAACACAGATTAACTTTGACAATTCATTTAGCTTGTATTCTCAGTTTTCTATCTGTAAGATATAAATAATAGTGGCATCCACGTGAGATTATTGTGAAGTTAAGTGACACCTAGTATCATGGGTAGTGTTGTGTTAGTGCATGTAATAAATACATTGGTTTTACTATGAAGTCCCCTTCACCCTTATCTCTTTCAATTTGATCTGATCGTTTTCTTCTACTCTATCCTTATTAACACTTACCATTATTTTAAATTTATGTTTTACAAGTTTTCAGTTTAAATTTTCCCCAAAATTGGATTTTTGAGTAGATAAAAAAGATAAAGTATAGTTGAGTGTAGTACTGCAGGCCTATAACCACAACACTTAAGAAGCTGAAACATGGGATTGTCAGTTCAAGGCCAGTCTGGGCTAAAAAGTGAGACTCTGTCTCAAAAGAATACTTAATATATGGTACAGATAATTGAATATGCAACCACAAAAGACAGATCATAAAATACACATAAAATACATTGTATTTCTTTTTTTACTAAGACTTATTTTTACTTATGTGCATGCTGGGGCCAGATCTTCTGAGTTGAGTCCATAGGTGACAGTAAACTAATTGTTATGGGTTCTAGGAATCAAACCTGGATCCTCTAGAAGAGCTCTGAAACACTGAAATATCTCCCTAGTCTAAAGCTGTATTGAAAGGCCAGCCTGTGCTTCATAGTAAGATTGTCTCAAGAAGCCAAAAAAATAGACATAGACACACAGAGAGAGAAGGAGAGGGAGAGGGAGAGGGAGAGAAGAGAGACAGAGAGGGAGAGGGAGAAAGACATAAAGAGGAGGGAACTAGCTGGAAAGAAAAAGTAGGTCAACAGTAGTGGGAAGAGGATGGAGATGGTTCTGAAGGTACGAATATGGTACATTACATGCATAAAATACAGTACAAGCATGAAATGGTCAAAAATTTTAAAAAGTAATAGAACATATAAATGCAAAACAATCAATGTCTGAATTATCATATGCTATAATTTTTTATTTAATCACAAAATTTTCTACAATAAATATGTATCAAGAAATGATCTCTCATCTAACTTTTAGGAAATGCTGAAACACAAAGAATATGGACAAAATCAAAATCAATAATTTATATAAAAATATTTGTTTAAACGTATATATGTATACATATACAGAGAGAGAGCACTTCCCTATACACTGACACACACACAGATGTATGTGCATATCTCTATCTATTTATACACACACACACACACACACACACACACACACACACACATTTGTTAAGGCTAGTAAACTTATTTAAAATTGTCACTATTTAAAAAAAGTCAAAACAGGGCTGGAAAAATGGCTCAGTGGTTAAGACCAATGTTGCTCTTCCAGAGGGCTTGACTTTGGTTCTCACCACCCACATTAGGCATTTGTACAAATGCCTGTAACTCTATCTCCAGGGGTTCTGATATCATCCTCTGGCCTCCATGAACACCTACATGCATGTATGGCATATTCTCACACAGACACACACACACACATACATAAACAAAAATTAAAATTAATTTTAAAAAGTTAAAAAGAAACAACAAAATATAAAGAATAACACAATGAGAATGAGGCAACAAGCCCACGTCCCACAAAAGCAAGAAAAGTCAGACTACGTTGTTGGGAAGAAGAAACTAAGAAATTTGTGGACTTTCCAATTGATGTTCCTAATGAACAATTTTCTTCAGAGCCGTAGAGTGGTTACATGCGCTCTCAGCAATCCTACTGTGTGCATAAGGAAAGGTACTGACGAAGGACAGAACTGACCTGCTGACCCACATCCACTTTCGTGAAGCTGAAGGTGCTGAGGTGAGCATTTGCTCCACGCACAGCTGGCTCTATGGTTTCTCGAAAGAGCTTCTCGATAAACTGACAAATAAAGGGCCACATGTGCTTCACAGTCTGGAAGGAAAGGATCTCATGTTAGGTCACTACTATGATATGTGATACATAATGCAGTTGAGTCACTAACAAAGATTAAAACCATGTAGTCTATTAGAGTCTGGCTTTGAAAACTAAAACAAAAGGAGAAATGGTCTTGTTATTCAAAATCAGTCCTGCAAAATGTGTTCTAAACATTAAGCATTTACTTCAACAATAAACAACTGAGCTCTTTTATCCAGCTATTCTGTTTAAACATGTCTGCACATCTAGTAATCACCAAAAGTCCCATGGCTTCAACCGACTGTGGGAAAATTTAAGCTATAGATAGGTCTTGGGCTGAAAGTATGGCCCAGTGGCTCACTTGCCTCTTGACAAGTTAGGCCCTCGGTTTAATCTCAAAATCACAATAAAACTAAACTAAACCCAACAAAAACTGCATGGACTTCAGTACCTGTGGGGCAATGATCTGTGACAGGCAATCTGGCACCTGGTTGAGCACAGGCGTAAAATCTGGGTGACCCCGTGGAACAATCCACAAGGGACCTGAAAACTTAATGCCAAAGCTCCTGGGAGGCTTTTGGCTCCAGTTATGATCGCATACCACCCCTCCTCAGGTAGAGGCGTGGCCACGCTGCCTCATGCCATCCCCAAGTTAAAGAGACACCTGGAGACTTAGCCACGCCCCTTTCCAGTTATTATATCTGCCTCGCCTCTCCCAGAGGGGTGGGGGTACAATTCCATCCAGGCCACTCCACACGATGAAAATAAACTTAGAATTATGGACTGTCTCTTCATCTGGACCCACCCTTGATTAAGGGAGCCAAGTCTAATCTCTCACTAAGGGCTTCCCAGCACTCCCAGATGGTACCCATTCACCCAAGTCTAAGAAGCTAGCCAGGCACCCCACGCCACTGAAACCTGGTCTCGGGGGGAATCCCAGCTGCACTCCGGCTAGCCCGTCTGTGGCACTCTTCGGAGACTGCGGTGCCCCAGGCTAGAGAACCCACGGAGACGTCTGCCGCGAGTTCCCCAAGAATGGCCCCCTCCTCCCACCCACAGGCAGGGTCCGCAAAGGCTTCCCACAGCCCCCGCCTGCCCGTCGGACTGTGTGGGAAGATGTATGGCCACTTCCTATGTGTCTTCTGTCCCACCCAGGGCCACAGCGCCCTGGGACAGACATGTGGGACTTCTTCCCACAGCGCCAGGCTTGTCCCAACAAGTACCTACTCCTGCATTTTAATAACCACATATTAACTTGTGCTATAGGGTGATTCCTCCATAGTTAGGGTTATCATATGACCTTAGAGATGCTCAAAACACAGGGTAAGAGAGATTCAATCCAAAGCTTACTGAAACAAAAACATCCTTTAAAAGGTATTATAGATTGGTAATTTCTTGGGAGTTATTTTTTTCTTCATAATAATGTTTCCAGAATGACTGCTTGTGATTTCTATAAAGCAGATGTGAGCAGCCTCTATTCAAGAAAGAAGACATAAGGCCAGATGGCAATGCCATGCAAGCACACGTGTGAATCTTCTTAGGTCAATGACACAGCTCTTCTTCTCCTTAAAGGAAAGTCACACACAGCTTGCAACAGTCCTCTGGGGAGCTGAAGCCTGCTCATTGCAATCTGAATTTAATAATACTAATACAAATTCCAAATATGGGAAGATGGTCTCTGGCCCTCTAATTCCCACTGAATATTTGGAATATGCTAATCTTACCTTATTTAGCCATTCTGCTCTTTCAGTGTCTGGAAAATGAACCTGAGAGAGAAAACACACACACACATGACTTAATGACTCCTGACAATCATAAACAAAATGACCGATAGGCTATTTTGTGTTCATGTAAAACTTCCTTAAAACACTCTGCTCTAATGCTTTGGCACAGTCTCAGAGAGGAGAAAGTGAAATGTGTGGTACTTGACTTGCTACATTCTGGAGGGAGAGGGTTGGCAGCCCACAAATATCACCAGAGTCTTCTCTGCCTCATACCACCAAAGTGGGTACTCTTTAGCATTTGAAACATCAGAGTATAGAAAAATGTTTTTTAAAAGAACACTATTATTCCCATTGTTCTCCTAGAAATCTAGACTCAGACTTCAAAATCCATCTCTCATTTTTGTTTTCCCTTCTTAGCCCTAGCCAGAGACTTTTATGCAAGGGTCATCTCCACCAGTCTGCCCTCTCCCAAAGGCATACTGTGATCACAGCTCTCCACAGGCAAGGCCTACATACTGGAAAAGCGATTGAAAATGCAAAAAGAAACCTACTTTAAAAATAGGTAAAGAATGTTTTCTCTGTTGTTGAAGCTAAAATAAAACATTTTTGCAAAGGAAGCTAGGGCTGTTTTTGGCCACAAGGCAGCTTTCAAAGAAGAGTACACAGGACACACATAGTTTGGATTTGGAGATATAGCAGATCACAAGAGACTTTGTACTGGAGACTGAGAAGATATGGTGCATATAACTTTCCTGAATTATAATTCCAGTCCAGTAATGTTGTCCTCTCCTTAAGAAAGTGGACCAGAAGCTGAGCACTATATAGTCTCAAGAGGTGGCATGGGGCTTCCAAGGTTTCTGAGACCCAACTCTACTTCTCAAGTTTGAGTATGAAAACAAACAACAGAAAATGGGGTCTGGCCAATCCCTGCACATAGGATAGGTTACTATCAAGGCGTTAACCAACAGCTTATACTGGCTCTCAGAGGTCCTGAGTGACTGACTGCGCCCCCTGGAGTCTCAGCAAGAGGAAAATAAGCAGGGGTAGTAAAACTGTAGTGTTATGGCTTCCCTCTGTGTCTACAAACAAGCATAAGTAGGCATTATTTCCCTTGAACCACATAACATGAAGAATATCTGGTTGAACCAGGAAACATGCTAGAGTGAGCAGAAATAGTTATTTCTAAATTAGATAAGAATAAATTCATTGGGGTAGGGTGGGGTGCAAAAGCCTTAGAGACAATGGCTTAGAAGACAACATTCAACAAGCTAAAGGGTCAGAGTCAGCAGACTGCTGTACATGTTTGCTTAACTCTAGATGCTATGTTCTGTCATTAAAGGGGCAAATTTTAACCCAAGTCAACCAAGTATACAAGAAAGAGCTGCATTTTCCCTAAGGGACAGGATGAAAGTTCATGGTTACAATGAGGTGAGCAGACAATCTTGTTAGACTTATCAAATTAGGTCACAAAATTAATTCATTTGCAATCAGTACACTGTCATTTCTTTACATCACTTTGAAGTACTTTAGTAGTCAAATCAGGAACAGGACAGTGAGTGGCAGGCAGAGCATAGCATTAAAGCAGGCATGTAGATCCTTCTAATTTATTGTGAGGCTCTCTCCCATTCTACATTTTCCCTCTGAACCAACCAACCACTGGAGGCAACAGATAGATCAAAAGGTGAGTATTGAGTATCTTGTTTGCTGACATGGAAACTTCTGCAGTTAGATGTACTCTACTTTCTGTAATTTCAGAGTGAATGCCACATTGACATTTCTGTAGGGCCTAACTCCTGAATATACTTGCCCTTTGATGTCTGATTGATCTTATCTGCTTCTGCCAAAGGCCTCTCCTTGCCTGGTCTCCCAACTACTAAATTTAGCTAACAGAACAATATTCTAGAAAACAGGAACTTCCTTTTCAAGTCACCTTACTGAAAACTTTGAGTGCCTGAGTGTTTATTGAATAATTTTAACTTCCTTAGCTTGAGCTTCAAAGGCAGTGCAGTCACATTTTCTCTGGGTCACAGCTCAAAGACCACCTTCATCTATCCTGTTGAGTACAGCCAGAGCGGCCATGGCTGTGGACATAGAATGATGCTCTTCTCCACCTTCTCCTGCCAGCCCTTCCCTAAGAACCAGCTCACTTCCCACACACACTTTACCACCTAAAGACCAACCAGTCCTCCACTGACAGTACTGCAATTCTCTGTAAGTCAGCACTTGTCACAACGTGACAGACAGTACATTACACTAAATCATATTTGTAAATACCATCAAAGGAACTTCTGGCTTCCAATCACGTCTTCAAAAAGTTTAAGGAGGGACTATGTCCTGTAATATAAGCTACAGCAGATTTCTAACCAATAAAAAGTGATTAATAGGGGCCATAGAATCTTAAAATATTGTTTGTGTAGACATATATGTGTATGTTCATATTTGTGTCTCTGTACATATGTGTAAATATGTAAATACATAAATATATGTAAATATATGCATAGAGCACAAAAATATGTACTGAACCAGGAACAAAAAGTGAATCTTGACTTTTCTGTTGTTACAGTTTAATTTTTTGTGATAACCAAATTTGCTAATCATTTCTTTAAGCTCAAGAAATGTTGCAAGCTGGGTGATGGCGTACATTTACAATCCTAGCACTAAAGGAGGCAGGAAGGGATAAGCCTGTGTTACGAGGAGATACTGTCTCAAATCAAAAATAAAATAAAATAAAGAGAGAGAGAAAACAAAAGGAAATGTTTCTAACACTGAAGTACTATTTTTAATAAAATGATCTAAATTATGTGAAAATATAATTTTCACAAATTAAAGCATACTTTAGCTATACTAGAAGAGAGTAGGGTTTTCTTAAAATGTAAGTAACATATTCCAAATTTGAAAGAAAATTTCGAATCATCAAGTTAACCAAACGTCTCTCTGACAATACAGTGCAATGCAGTGACTCCTGGGAGTGTTCCAGAGTGGAGCCTTCCTGCTTTCCAACACTGGCTGCTCAGGGTCTGCGAATGCACAATGAATTACTGCTGTCCTGCTTGGCCAGATACTGGGGCCAGGGATGAGGATATTCAAACTTGAAGAACTTCTCTATTGACAGTTGTGCACCAGAACAAAACCCATCACCTGTGGACACTTGTGAACCTTGACTTTCCTCAGTGTTTTTTGCCACTGGATGACTATTTACTGAACACTTGTTGAACATTCTACCTGCAAAACTCATGTATACATCATTTAGAGACTTGCATTGGAGAGGGAAGAGCACTGTTTAGGGATCTGATCTTACCTGGATGGTTCACTAACATTCCACAATTAGACAGTATGCATGTTTAGCATGACACACATGTGTGCACGTGTGTATACACACACACTACCCCATATACACACATACATGGTCCCTGACCCTGAACGTATAGTTCCTATAGCCCTTTGTAGACAAGGATGCTAGCGAAGCAGGACAGAAAGCAAAGAGAAAACTTAAAGGGACATGAGAATGAAAAGAGCCTCCACCTGAAACTTGTGTGAGTAATTCATTTACTGTTTAGAGTCAAGAATTTAGACAGAACCAATGAAAACTCTATACAACTGCTTGCAAAACTGACTAAACTACTACCAGAACCATTCTTACAATTAAAACAACACAAACCTTTGTAACCTTTGACTTTCAAATTTTTAGAACTCCTTTTTTATCTGTAAACCTAAAAAATAATAAGCCTTGTAAACCACCTTAAAGCCTCATTGAAAGCAAAGAAAATCCTTTAGATAAGAGAAGTTAATGTAGCTTAAACTTAATCTTTAAACTTGTTACAAAGTTACACATTCCAACCTTCTTACTACTTAGACTCTTGGGTATTTAACTTTGATGCCTGCACTCTAATATGTACTCTCCTCTATTTAATGAACTCAACTTTACTTCAAACTGAATCATCCTGAATGTGTAGGAGCAGGAAGTCACAATCCTGGCAGTATCTGGGTAGAGGCTGCTGAAGGTAAGTCAAGCTGCACCACTGGCAAGAAAAAGTTGTATCTAGGGGAACCTTTTGTTTCGTTTTTATATTTTGAGACAGGGTTCACCTGTGGATGCCTGGCTGGCCTGTTGCTCATTGTCAAGACCAACCTGTCCTTGAACTCACAGAGATATGCTTGTCTCTGCCTCCCAAGTTCTGAGATAAAATGTATGTACTCCACCTCCAGAACCTTCTGTTTTACATTTGATCTTTGATCCTGGGTTTCACACTTAAAGCTCCTAAATACTCTTGAATTTTCTGATAGACAGGTACATCTCTTCTTCCAATCAGGTGACTCCTGCTGGACTCCTAGTTTCAGGATGGGGTTAGATAAGGGAAGAACTTACCCTTTTACTCTACTGGGGGAAGTGGGTGGAGGTTGAGCCAATCACCAATGGAATATGATTTAATCAATCACAGCTATTTAATGAAACAAAAGGACAGGGTTGTAAAAATTCCAGGCTGCACGACATGTGGATTTTCCTGGAGGGGACACTGAAGTTCTGTGTTCCCTCCCAGACCATCCCCTATGCATCTCTTCATCTGACTGGTGGTCTACATGCCCTTATAATAAAGCAGTAAACATAATTGTAAGTTCTATAAGACATCCTAACAAATTAACAAAATTCAAGATAGGAATTATAGGAACCCATGACATACATTGACACCAAGCATACATGGCAATTTACTACTTGTGACTGGCTCCTAAATGGGGAAGAGAATTGTGGGATGGAGTTCTTAGTTTGTAGCACCCAACACTAACTTCATGTAGACAATGTCAGAAACAAACAAAGTATAGGATACCCAGATGGTGCCTGCTGGAGAACTGCTTGGTTAAAGGAAACCCCTCCACCCACCACATTTGGCAACCTCAAATAAAGTATTTTACTGAATATGAGAGTAAGAAAAGGGTTCAAATGTTTAAAATTTTCATTGAATCAGACCAAATAGAGAGGGGAGAGGGAATAGGGGGAGAGGGAGAGTAAATGAGAATGAGAATTCTAAGTTTCTGTGGCTGACCTGGAGAAGGAAGGAAGACTGTGGACAAATGGAAAATATGCTTTGGCTGTGATAAGCAGGGCTGGTTTTACTTTACAGGCAATAGTGCATTATCCAAATGCTTGACAGGGAAATGTGTGAAGTAAGGAGATCCTCCACTGTGCTCATCTTCCTGGAAGTAACAGAACCATCTGGTCAAAGGAGCCCACAACAAGCGAGCTGACCTACAATGCTAGCATTTACTTGAGATTACTGCAAAGGCACTCAATCATTCTGAGGTTTTAATTTACAAGCCAGTACACCAAATTTTCAAAGAAATAAGAAAGGGAATATATCAAATTTAAACAAAGTAAATTTGATTCTTAATTTTAAATTCTCTTCACTAACTTTAAAAGTCTGTTTCTAACTAATACATATTCATAAACATTTGTTTGTTCTGCACAAAACAGAATTTAAAGCAGCAAAAACATAGAGGAGAACCCACTAAGATACAGAGATAATATAAAGTATGTTACCAAGTCATACAAAATGCACTAACACAGAATATGTGATCTGATTCTCAAAGTAAAAAGTAAAAAATAAAAAAATTTCAAATCACAAATTTACTTAATTTCAAAGTTACAAAATAAAACTTTTATATTAACTCTGTGAAACACAAATAATCACTGTAATATTACCCATGTTTCTATTATATCTAAAAGTTGACACTGCTCAAAAAAACCTTTTAATGCTATATTTAAAAGACCAAAAGCTTATTCTGGATTCTAATATGCTATTGATATTACCAAGTTGTTTTATGTAGAAAAACTAAACCAAATACACAAAAACTGAACATGTTAACTGCAGCCAGGAGCTCTACATAGAATACCTAATTTAATGCTCACAAAGACCTTTTTTTTTAAAATTTTATTTTTGATACTTTATTTATATTTCCAATGTTTCCCCTTTTCTGGGTCTCCTCTTTGGAAGCCCCCTATCCCCTCCCATCCCTACCTCTATGAGGGAATTCCACTTTCCACCCACCCACCCACCCATGCCCCTATTCCCACCTTGACATTACCCTTTACTGGTGCCTCTAACACCCTCAGGCCCAAGGGCCTCTCCTCTCTCCCTGATGGCCATCGAGGTCGTCCTCTGCCTCATATGTGGTCCGAACCATGGGTCCATAGATGTGTATTCTTTGGTTGGTGGTCCAAACTTCAGGATGACCGGGGGAGGGGGGAGAAGGATCAGGCCCATTGGCGCTGTTGCTCCCTCCATGGGGCTGCGAACTCCCTCAACTCCTTCAGTCCTTTCTCCAACTCCTCCATCTGGGACCTCACTCTCAGTCCAGCGGTTACTGTTAAGTGAAACTTGGGTATTCTGAACTTTTGGGCTAATATCTGCTTATCAGT
>CM052705.1:116057086-116075378 GCA_028551405.1 Uromys caudimaculatus | reverse complement strand
TGAGGTCCCCGGCCGCCCGATGGAGGCCGGAAGTTCCTGTCCCTCAGTCTCTGTGGCCCTCAGAAACCGGGCGGAATCGGTGAGCGCTGGGTCTCGTTTTGCCCCCACTCGGGGCTTTTCCATGCTCCTGGGAGAGTAACCTTCTCCTGGCGGGCGCTGCTTGACTATGAAACCCTGGTGGCCCAGGCAGACGTCTCCTGCCTCAGCCGCCGCTCTTGGGATCCAGGGGGTTTCTATGCCCACCTACCTCAGTCCCTGTGACTGGCAGGTTCGGGGCAGTTCCTGGTGAGCTGTGGAGCTTGTCTTGGGCCCACACCCAGCTTTTCCAAGCTCCTGGGAGGGTATCCCTCTCCTGGAGCTAATCAGCTATGGAGCCCTGTGCCACAAAGACCTTTTGAAAGACCAAATGACTAAGGATAAAAATTTTAGAACCAGGGGACTCTGAGGTTCTTCGATCAAATAAATTTATAAATGGTCAAATTTTTCTAATTGAATATTTTCTCATTTTTGAACGTTAACAATGTAATTTTGAATAATATTTAGAACTAAAATAAAGTCTTCTTCAAACACTCCTCTTAAAAGCCAACATTAATAATCAGCATTTGCATAAGATGGCATACAATTTCCATCCCCTAAACACATAAAGACACAATTATAACTGCAAATAGCATAGCAAGTACTTTGCTGGGAAAGCAAGGTCAAGATATGCTTTACGATCCATTCCTATGGGTGGTGTCGAAGCACACAGCATAAATCAATCCCATTGTCTCACTTGTTTAAAACAATTTGAATTAAGTTCCAAGAGGTAATATTAAAATATACACATATTTAATTCTGTTATAACTAAAATCTATTGATTTGGTACCTATAAATAATTAAAAAGCTAAATAAGATGATCATTTTACTAGCCAAATGCCATTAATCCAACGGTAAATTGGAAATTACTTTACTCACATTCTTCATTTCAAGGAAGAGGACAGCCAACTATCTAACATAGCAGCTGGGTTTGGGGAGGTACCTGACTATGAGCAGGGTCCTCTGTTCACGCCTCAACTGCTCTATCTCCAGCCCTAGCACACAGCTGGGAAACAACTTCACATACCATCTGTGCCAACCAGTTTTTAGGCCAACTGACACAAGCTAGAGTTACCTGAGAAGAGAGAACCCCAATTAAGAAACTGCTTCCACAAGACAGGGTTATAAGCAGGCATGTAGGACATTTTCTTAATTAGTGATTGATGAGGGAGGATGTAGCCCATTGTGAATGGTGCCATTCCTGGGCTAGTGGCCCTGGTTCTATAAGAAAGCAGGCCCCTCCATGGCCTCTACATTAGGTTCTGCCTTCAGGTTCCTGCCCTGTTTAAGTTCCTGTTTTGACGTTCTCAGATGATGAACTGTGATGTGGAAGCATAAGCAAAATAAACCCTTTCCTCCCATGTTGGTTTTGGTCATGGACTTTCATCACAGCAATAGCAACCCTTACACACCATTTTAATGCAATAACCATCCCATAGCATATGGAAGATACTACTAAAGTATGTAAACAGAAAGATTTAAGCAAGTAATTTTGTTTCCCTGCCCTCCCAGTAGTCTTAAAAATAGGTTAGCAGATGAGTAACTTAGCCCGGGTTTTATTGTTACAAAAAAATAGTCTGCTTTTTTATAGATCCCAGCACCACCAACCCAGAGATGGCACCACCCACAATGGACTGAGCCCTCCCTCACTGATCAGTCTTTACAAATTAAAATTTCAGACTCTCTAAAATATCCAATCTCTCTAAAAATCCAAAATCTCTTTTAAAAGTTCAAGGCTTTTCAGCTGTGGGCTCCTATAATAAATCAAAATTGGATTAAATACTTTTTTCAAGTGGGAAGAACTAGGGCATAGTCACAATCTGAACCAAGCAAAACTAAACAATAGTATAAATAACTGAGTGTTCAATGTCTGGAATCCACACTCGATCTCTGGGCTTCCCCAAAGGGCTTGGGTCACTTCTCCAGCTCTACCCTTTGTAGCACACACAGCTTGTCTTCTATGTTCTGGCTGGCTTGACTCCACTGCTGCTGCTGTTCATGGTTTTTGTCCTATGGTACTGGCATTTCCAAAACTGCTGGGGTCTTCTGCTACAACTGGACTGCACTTTCACCAATAATCTCTCATAGGCTATCATCATGGTACCATGCCTCAACTTTTCTTCATGACCCCCTTCACTTCTGGGTCTTCAAGTGCCACTGAAGCTGCACTTTCACCAATGGCCTCTCCTGTCCTCTCAGAGTGCCAAGTGTTGAAGATTGGTGCTAATGCTTTGAATTTGTGTGTCCAGACACTGAAGGACCTTGTCCCCAACTGGTTCTTGATCTATCAATAAAGATATCAGTGGCCAATGGCAAGATACTTAGAGTTGTGTGGGTAGGAGGCAGAGAGAATCACCAGGCCTGGGAGAAGAAAAAGGGGACACAGTAGTGGCAGGAGATAAAGTCAACCAGCCAGTAACCGCTTACCTAACTGGGCCTGGGTGGTAGGGGAAGATTTAGGAGTGCCCAGCCTATGAGGTAGCCAAAGCATCTTAAAGTGACTTGTGTGTGTATGTGTGTGTGTGTGTGTGTGTGTGTCTGTGTGTGTGTGTCTGTGTGTGTGTGTTTTCCATTCGAGGATCCAAGATAGCTCCTGGGCAGGTGCATGTGTGCGACCAGCTGGAAGCACAAAGCTGTGCAGCCAAAAACTAGTCCACAACAGCCAAGCCTCAGATACTCTTCATGCCTTCAAAACCAGTACCACCAGGGTGACTCTTACAAACTTGGCTGTCTCTGGAACACAGCTTCTCTGTTCTCCCAGAAAACACTTCCCAGAAGATTTCACCTCAGCGATACTGGTCTCTTCTTCACTAGATCTTAGCCAAAAGGCTGAGGAGCGATGTTGGTCTCTTCTTAATCACTGCTAATTTCTTAGCTCCAGCTCACCAGCATCAATTGTCCCAGGAACATAAAAGTTTCACTTTAGTAGTTCTTGGTATCTCAACAGCTTTTCTAGCCTGAAGTTCCAAAGTCCTTCTACAATCATCCCCCAAACATGGTCAGGTCTGTCACAAAACACCAGGACCACCAGCCCAGAGATGGCACCACCCACAATGAGCTGAGCTCGCCCTCACTGATCACTAATTAAGAAAATACATTCCAGCTAGATCTCTTGGAGGCATCTCCTCAACTGAGGGTCCTTCCTTTCTGATGACTAACCTGTGTTAGGTTGACAGACAAAAACAGCCAGATCAACAGAACCATGAGTTTTAAAAAGACCCCCAAGACTCCTGTTTTTTTCTTAATATTTTTATTTATGTGTATATATTGTGTCTGTAATATGCCATGTGTGTAGGGATCTACAGAGAACAGAAGAAGCAGAAGTTACTGGGAGCCATCCCATGTTTGAACAGAACTCGGGTCCTCTAGAAGAGCAACAAGTACACTTAACTTCTAAACTATCTCCCTAGCCCTCAAGACTCCTCATCTTTAATAGATACAACACAGAAGAATATTTTAGGTCAATGAATACCTGCACCTTACTAAGTATACTATATGTATTTCAGGAAGTCTGTAATCATGGAAGTATGCTTGCATTTAGAAGCACACTGTATACTTCAGGCTCACTCCAACAGAGGGCCCACACACAGAGAGTTTAGTTTGATAAGATGCTAACTAGAGATTTTTTAAATATCTTAAATAGTTAATAAATTTTGCCTGCATATAAACTTAAAGAAAGTTAAAAATGTCCAAAATATTTATCTACATAACAAAGCAGCCTAGAGGAGTGGAGTTTGGTGTATTTCCACACCAGTATTTCCAGCAATGAGAAGGCCAAGACAGAAAGGCTGCTCAAGAAGTATTGTTGGAACTATTAAAGAAGATGGGGGTCAAGCTATCAGTGGAGGCATAGGAAATCTTCCTTCCTTTGCCTTCCCAGCTGGCATACAAGCAACCCAACATCTGCAATTCTGTTCCCTGTGCTTTCCAGGTGCAAAAGATACAAAAAGCCATATACATCTCTGTATGCCCTGTGGGCTGCACCAGACAGGA
Organism: Uromys caudimaculatus; assembly: GCA_028551405.1. Classification (NCBI taxonomy): domain Eukaryota; kingdom Metazoa; phylum Chordata; class Mammalia; order Rodentia; family Muridae; genus Uromys; species Uromys caudimaculatus. The sequence goes on along the minus strand of CM052705.1, from coordinate 116,071,310 downwards.
AAATGAACAGAGATCTAGGGCCTGGAGAAAAAAACAGCAAACACACAAGCAGACAAAATGCCCATGACATAAAATAAATAAATAAAATTATTTTTTTAATCCACAAAGTTATAATTTTGTTAGTGGTTTGTGTCATGGTAATGTAGACTTTGGTCACTATAAGCATGTAACCTGACACACTAAATACACTTCTTAGGCTGCTTCCAAACCAGAACATTCAAAAGTCTCTCCTAGGTGCTTAGCTACTTAGGAGAAATCTCACTAAGGCATGTGAAAACAGCATTAACATCTCTCAAGTCTTTACCTGAGACCACAGGTGACCAAAATCACTCTATTATAGTCTCACAAAGTGGGACTAACAGATTTAGGGTAAAATTTTGACTTTCCTATGTTATTGCAAACTACAAAGGTCTGAATCAAGGACTCACTGCTTAAGAAGGCCAGCAGGCTGAGCTTGGGAAAGAGGTATAGCTCTGACTCCTGATAGCTTAAGGAGGAATAGGAGGTAACAGAGAGAAGGTGTCTGCTATATACCAGTGTGTCCAAAGCCATTTGCCTAAGAAGTATTCATCTTTGATAATTCACTATGTCTTTGTTATATGAATGACAGATACCTGTTTTAAGAAAAGAATAGAATATAATTTTAAACTAGGTGACTGCTAGTATAGTTTTACAAGATGTATAAAATATCTGAAAGCCAATTATATTCAGGGGGAAGGCTCTCACTATATAGCTCAGGCTGACTCAAACTTGTGATCCAATTGCTTTAGTTTCTAAGTGCTGGATTATAAGTTTGTGCCAACACGCCTGGCTGAAAACCAACTCTTCTATTTTAGTAATAGTGCACTGAATTTCATATGTACATCTGGCATACATAATTCATATAACTGCTTGTTTTAAAGGCATTTTATGTTTCCTCATATGTATGGCATGACAGCAAAATCTAAGCTAGGACTGATAATATTCAATGGTAGAATCAACATAGTGACAGCTTTTAGCCAAGGGTACCAACTCAATCATTTAATGATGTACTTAATGCCTCACTTATAAACACATGTCCAAGAGCGACATTTTTTTAAAAGTTAAAGCATATTTTAAGAAAATTTTCAAAATCTTTAGACATCCTTTTGTCACTACTAACAGAAAGTCACATAGTTATTTGATAATCTTGATTTAAACTGGGATTTTGGCATCAGCTACATCAATATCAAATGTTAAAATGAGTCCAAAAAGAGGAAACCTGTCTTCAACACAGACAATCTGGTTGGTTTTAAAAATCCAAATCCAATACTGCTAGGCAACTGGACACACTTATCTTTTGACTAGAATGAGTCAGAAGGTGGATATGCAATTGTGGCACCACACATTTTCTTTGCAATAAATTCAGCTCTGTCATTAATATATATGTATGATTATGAAAATGGGATTAAGATCCTTTAGAATTAACAAGATCCTTTAGAAGCAACAAGAAAGCATAACAGTGTCCCAATCAGAAGTCACATCAAGGTACAGCTCTATAGGAGCTAGAGTCTGATAGCTCAGTGGTTAATAGCCCTGGCTCATCTTCTAGAGAACTTGAGTTTGATTGCCAGCACCCACATAGAGTGGCTCAGGACTGTAACTCCAGTTCCAGGGAACTGATGGCCTCTTCTGACCTCTACAGACACCCACATACATTGTTATGTACAGATTCACAAATATACACATAAGGACATAAATAAAAACAGATCTTAAAAAAAATAGGAGATGGGTGTGGTGGCATATGCTTTTAATCCCAGCACTCAGGACGCAGAGGCAAGTGGATCTCTAAGAGTTCAAGGCCAGCCTGGTCTACATAGTGAGTTCCAGGACAGCCAGGATATATAGAGAGATCCTGTCTCAAAAACCAAAGACTAACAACAACAACAACAACAACAACAACAACAAGAATACTAAATAATGACCAAACTTCAACTTCAGGAAAAAAATAATAAAAGTTTGTGTATCTCTTGATCAATTTCTTAATTTGCTTCAATTTTTACTGAAAATTTGGTAGTCTATTCATTATGCATGCATAATTGCATATAGAAAGCAGAATTCGATCATAAGAGATTTGTAACAGAATTGAAAAAATAGTTATTTGGCTTTTGTTGCTAGTCCCTGACAGTTCCTAAATCCCATGGAATGTTCTGGGTGGTATTTCATAAACAGAAGCATCTTCTGTTCTAATTGGGTGGTATGGTAATTTTAATGAGAATCGCCCTCATAGGCTCATATATTTAAATACTTGATCACCAGAAGTGTTGGGACCAGGTGGTAGAACTGTTTGGGAAGGATTAAGAGGTATGGTTTTGCTGGAGAAGGTGTCGGCTTTGAGAATTCAAAAACCCACCCCATTTTCAGTTAACAGTCCTCTTCCTCCTCCCTCTCCTGAGCTCTCTCTCTCTCCCTGCCTCATGGCCGTGGATCAGATATGAGTTCTCAGCCTCTATTCCAACTCCATGACTGCCTGCTGCCATGCTCCCTTGCTATCTCTTTCATGGAGTAATCCTCTGAAAGTGTAATTAAGCAAGCCCCCAATTAATTGCTTTTATAAGTTGTCTTGATCACAGTGTTTTGACATGGCAATAGAAAAGTAACTAGGACAGCTGACTCTTGGTAGGTTTTCAAATAGCTCTAGGAACACTGGGCACTAGAATGACCAAACAGACCTAGAGAGCTGGGGCTTCCAGCTCCACTCCCAACCTCTGGAACTAGAGGGTTGGGGTCAAAATAATACCCAAAGGCCAGTGATGAAGTCACTCCTGCCTATATACTAGTGCCAGATGGGAAAAGCCATTTCTGGGTCTAGAAAGCTTCTGGCTGGTAAACACACAGGGGTGCTGGAAGAGTGGTGTGCCTAGAGCGGACAAAGAGACTCCATGTCACATCTCAATACCCATCTCAAATGTATCTCTTCTGCCTGGCTGTTCCTGCAACATATCCTCTGTGAGAAACCAATGAAAGTAAATAAAATATACTTTTCTAAGTTCTACAAGCCATTTTAGAAAATTATCAGACAGGAAGAGAGATTTGTTTGGGGTTTGCTTGTTTATTTGTTTTGTTTTGTTTTAAGCACCCTGAATATAAGAGCTGGCTGGGAAGTAATGTGAGTAAGCTGGGCACCCAATTGGCAACTGGTATCTGAAGTTGGTTAATCCCATGGAATGGGGCCTTGAACCTGTGAGATCTGCCATTAACTCTGAGTAATATCACTGTAGAACTGAATTATAGGTAACTCAGACACTGCCTACAGAGAATTAGTTGGGTGAAAAAAAAATCTACACATCAGAAATGCTGTGCTTTAAGAGCTCAAAATCACCCCTAAAGGTTTTTGTATTTAAATAATTATAGAGGTTACAAAAGCACTTCCCCAATAGCTGTTACTACAAGAAAGGCAGGTAATACACTACCAACCCTCTTACCTATTCATCAAGTGTAACTACCACCAAACTCAAGGCACAGAACTTTCCAAATTCCATAAATGGTCCCTCTGGATGCTCCTTTACACATGCACCTCTTTCACTGTCCCCTACCATTGCTGGTAAACATTAATATGCTCTGTATTTCTACAATCTCACCATCTTGAGAACAACATGTATTTAGAACCACACACTTGGGTCTCTCTGAGACTGACCTTCTGTGTAGCACAATGTCCTGAGGTCTACCCTGTTAGTCAGTAGTCTTCTCCGGCATAGCCATATCCATTGGAAACGGTGAAAGTCATGAAACCATCATAGCTGTTTGACACAGTTCTAGTTCTACCACAGCTGAGTGGATTGCTACAGTGTCCTTCACTCTCTAACTTTTGGGTTACATTCTGCGTGTTACATTCTTGGGGACTTTCTGCATTATGATTCATTTTGTTGTTCTTTGCCTGTTGCCTTCACTCTCCCTCCAAGTCCATTTCTTCACTGGCATTAGAGCCTACTTCTTTGAGATTCCTGTGTATGCTGAAGACCAACTGGAACATCCAGTCTCACGGATTGAACAACTTCTGGATTCTTGGACTTTCCATTGGTAAACGACATTGTTGTACTATCTGAACCACAGCCTGTACGTCACTCTAATAAATCTCCTTCCTACATCTATATATAGATTCACTCTGTAAGTTTTATTCTTCTAGAGAATCCTGACTAATACACCTCTTAATCCTTCCCATCAGTACCACTAACTGGTGATTAAACACTCAAATATATGGGGACCATTCTCATTCAAACCACCACAACACTATTTTTTATTTTGATTTAATCTTTTTAAAAATACTGTGGCAAAGCATGTGTAACATAAGTGATCATTTTAGCCATTTTAACTGAATAATTGACATCAAACACACCTTCTTTATTAACTCTTAAGCCCTGAGACAAATGGCTGAAGCGCCTACATAACATATCAAAATGGAGCTCATAGCCATTTTGGGATAGTCCCTGTACCCCTAAGTCCCTATTAGAGGGTGTGGCTAGCATACCCAGCCCCTTACTCTAAACTTTTCCAGCCCAGGAGCTGGGCTGCCCTTCCCCATATAATCCAACCATTTCATCCGCCCTTTACACTCCTGGCCCCTTGGTTTGGTTCTGCCCTTTCTTCTCTCCCCTCTCTTCACATGGCCTGGCTCAGTCTGCTCATGTTCTTTCAGGATTCTCCAAGATGCCCCTACCTCTGGCTATGTTCTCCTTTTTACCTACAATAAATTTTCTCTTCCACCATACCTAGGACCAATCACATCCTTACCTTTTTTATTTCTTTTTATGCTTTTTTCACCCATCTGGTGCCAAAACCTGGGATCAAAACAGGCTTTTTTTTTTTTTTTTTTTTCATTCACTACTATTAAGCAATTCCTACCACAATCCATCTTTTAAGTCTTTTTCATCTTACCACTGTTTATTAATTTTAATCAGGCACTTCCTAAAACATCATAGAAGTATTGCTAGAGAACAAGAAATAAATTATTAGTCTAATTCAGTACTAATCAGGCATTTAATTATCTATTTGGTTCTTAGGTGAGTCTTACTGATGAGTGAGGAAGAGAACCCCACTACTATGAACCCCAAATTATCTTCCATGTTGGTTATGTCACAACAGAGTGTGCAGTGAAACACTAAAGATGAAACATGCATGTGAACAGCTCAGGTGTCTCTGTCTATCTCTCTCTCTCAAACACACATACAGACACACACACAGAGACACACAGACACACACACACACCCCCCTAAAAACACTGTTAGGAGTTTCCTAAACAGGAAGGACTTGAGTGCTAACTCCAGAGAAAGGCCTGTTAGCATGGTGAGTCAGCATTCTGTGGCTAGTCTCCTAGGAGTATGGTTAAAAGGTTGAGAAATCCAGATAAATGAGGCTGAAAACGATAAACTAAGGGGGTGGGGGTGGGGGTATCTCAAAGACAAGGAGACTAGAACTTGAGTCTGGGACAGCTGGGCCAAGAAAGAAAGTTACCTCTCTAACAAGGAACTCAAGAAATTCTTAAGCTCCCAAAGACAAGATTCTTCTCGTTCCCTAAAGAGCAAATGGGAGCTTTTGCAAGGCCTTGTACTGAGAAAGCTCAAAACAGACTCTGGGATAGAATAGGGACTAAGAATCTGATGCTGACTCAGTGATCTCTGGCAGTTGCAAACTGGAGTGAGACACAGAGAAAGCAGAGCTTCCCCTGTAGCAGCATGGAGTCTTCCAGTCAGGTCTGTGAGTTCATATGCACATTAGTCCTGTGGGGTCTGGAAGACACTGTTTTCTTGGGGTTTTCCATCACCTCTGGCTTTTACAATCTTTGTGCTTACTCTTTGAAGACCAAACCTACATATCATAGAAATAGAAGAATAAACCCAGTTTAAAGGCATAGAAAATAATTTTAACAAAAATCAAAGTTTTCTCAAATATATAAGGACAGAGATGCCTATATTAAGGTGCAAGAAACATATAGAACATCAAACAGGATCAGAAAAGAACCTCCCTACATTATATAATAATCATAGAACAAAGAAAGAACATTGAAAGCTGCAAGAGAGAACATCCATGTCACATATAAAAGGCAGGCCCGTTGAATAGCACCCAACTTTTCAATAGAGTCTAGAAAAGCCAGAAGGGTCTAGAAGAGTGTTCTTCCAATTCTGAAAGGTTACAGAAGCAACTCAGATTATTACAGGAAAACTGTCCGTTGGAACTGAAGAAGAAAGAAATACTCTCCATAATAAAAACAGATTTAAGGAATTCATGACCACTAAGTAAGCTCTACAGAGGATGCTGGAAAGAAAACTTCAGTTTGAAGAGAAGATAAAACACATCCAAGAAAGAATGAGAATAAACAACTCTAGATTAGTTAACAAACACGAGAAGAAAACACCGCCACTATAACAAAATGACAGAAATTAATATACATTGTTCAATAAAAACTATTAATATTAATGGCATCAAACTCTCAATGAAGAAATACAGAGTAACTGACTGGAATAAAAAAGAAAGAGAAGAAAAAAAAAAAAAGAACAGGACCCATCTTTTTGTTGCTCCCATGAAGTGCCCTTCACAATCAGAGAAAGTCACCACCCTTCAATTAAAATGTAGGAAGATCTATTCCAAGCAAATGGAACAAAGAAACAGGCAGGTATACCTATTCTAATTTCTGACAAAATAGACTTCAACCCAAAACTAGTCAGAATAGATAGGGAAGGACATCATCAAAAGAAAAATCCACCAAAAGAACATGGCAATTTTAAACATTTATGTCCCAAACACAAAGGCACACAGGTTTATTAAAAAACAAAGAAAACCTACTACAGCTTAAATCATATATTGACTCTCACACACTGATATGGGAGAATTTAATACCTCACTATACTCTACTTTCATGAATAGGACAGATCATCCAGACAAAAACAAAACAGAGAAATAATGGACCAGGTGTCATAAACCAAATGAACCTAACACATATTTACAGAACATTTCTTCTTCAATAAACCTCATGGAACATTCTCCAAAACTGACTACATACTCAGACACACAGTGAGTCTCAATAGATACAAGAAAATCAAAATAACACCCTGCATCCTATCTGACCACCACAGATTAAAGACAGGTATCAACAACAGAAACAAGAGAAATCTTATAAACTTAAGGAAACTGAACAACTTTCTACTAGATGAATAAATGGATCAAGACAGAAATTAAGAAATTAAACACTTTCTAGAATTGGATGAAAATTAATACACAACAAACCCAAACTTATGGGATACAATCTAAAGCAGTTCTAATAGGCAAGTTCACAGCATTAACTGCTTACATTTAAAATAAACCAACCAACCAACCAACCAACCAACCAACCAACCAACCAACCTGGTCTGGAGAGCTCATACTTGCAACTTAGCTGCACACCTGCTCTAGAAAAACAGAAGAAATCACACCCAAAAGGAGTAGATGGCAGGAAATAACCACACTCAAGGTTAAAATAAATAAAACAAGAAAACAAAATAAAAAATACAAACATTAATGAAACAGAGTTGATTTCAGAAAGATCAATAAAATTTACAGACCCTTATCCAAATTAACTAAAAGGTGGAAGAAAGAAGATCCAAATTAACAAAATTAGACATGAAAAGGGGGACATAACAACAGACACCATGGAGATCGACACCAAAAGCAATCAATCTACACATTTGTTCAGTCCTTCTCAAAATACCAGGGCAATCCTTCACAGAAATTGAAAATAATCTTAAATTTCATTTGGAAGCAAAAATAACCCAGGATAGACAAAACAACCATGAGTGATAAAAGAACTGCTGGAGGTGTTACCATCCATGATTTTAAGTTAATCCTACTGATATACAGCAATAAAAACAGCATGTTACTGGCACAATCACAGACACATTGATCAAAAGAACAGAATTAAGAACCTGGGTATAAGCCCCCTAATTATTTTACAAAGACGCAAAAACATAACAAAACAAACAAACAAACAAATCCACATTGGGGAAAAGAGGTTATCTTCAGCACATGATGCTGGTTAAACTGATAGCTACATGCAGGAGAATAAAACCAGATATTCAATCCTCACCCTGCATAAACCTCAGGCATTAATACAAGACCTGATACCCTAAACTGGGTAGAGAAGAAAGTAGGAAATGCACTTGAAATCATAGGCACAAGAAAAACTTTCTGAATAGGACCTCTGTAGAGTAGGCATTAATAACGGACAAATAGAACCATATGAAATAAAAAGCTTCTTTACAACAAAGAACAGTCTCATTTCAAGGAAGAAGCAGTTTACTGAATGTGTGGGGGCGGGGGGGAGGGCGGACAACTTTATATTTGAAGAAGGTTAGTTTCTACACAAAGAACTAAAAATCCAAACATGAAGGAAAAAACAGTCTAATTAAATGTTGGAGCAAGGAACTAAACAGAGAGTTTGAAAAAGATGAAAAACAAATAGATGGGAAACATTTTTTCAAACATGCAACTTCTGTTTTGGTCAGCATTTCTACTGTGATAGAACACCATGACCAAAAGCAACTTGAGAAGGAAAGGGCTTATTTAGCTTATATAAACTCCACATCATTGTCATCATCCAAGGAGGTTAATGCAGGAACTCAAACAGGGAAGAAACCTGGAGGCAGGAGCTGATGAAGAAGCTGAGGAGGGATGCTGCTTACTGGCTTGCTCTTCATGGCTTGCTCAGTCTGCTTTCTTATAGCACTCAGGACTACCAGCTCAGGAGTGGCACCACCTACAAGGGACTGAACTCTCCCAAATTAATCACTAATTAAGAAAATGTCCTACAGGCCCACCTACAACTCTATCTCATAGGGCAATTTTTCAATTGAGGTTCCCTCTTGTCTGATGACTCTAGTTTGTGTCAAGTTGACATAAAACTAGCTAGGACATTAGCCATCTGAGAAATACAAATTAAAACTACTTTAAGATTTCATCTTACCCCGATCAGAATGGCTAAGATTAAATAAATTATAAAAAAAGTTGGAAAAGGAAACACTTACTCCTTGCTAGTATTAGTGCAAACTAGTTCAAACAATACGTAAATCAGTATGAAGGTTGCTCAAAAAGCTAGGAAGAGATCTATCACATGATCCTACTAAACTACAATAGTAGTTACTTTTTTGCTGCTGTGATAAAACACCATGACCAGAAGCAGTTTATAAAAGGAAGAAGTTTGCTTGAGATTATGGTTCCAGAGGGGTAAGAGTTCATAACTGAAAAGAGGCATAGTAGCATGTGGCAGGATTGGAGGCAGAAGCAGGAATCTGAGAGCTTACAATCTTCAGATGCAAACAGAAAGAAGAGAGTGGACATAGGTGAGTGTGGTGGCTTGAACAAGAATGGCCTCCACAGAATCATGTGTTATACATGGCCCATAGGGAGTAGCACTATTAGGAGGTATGGACTTGCTGGAGTAGTAAGTGTGGCTTTACTGGAAGACGTATAGCATTAAGGGGTGGGCTTTAAGATCTTGGAAACTCAATCCAGTTTTGTCCCTGCTGGCTTTGGATCAAGACCTAGAACTCTCAGCTCCTTCTCCAGCACATCTGCCTGCACACTGCCATGCTTCTCGCCATGACAAAATGGACTAAACTTCTGAACTGTAAGCCAGCCCCAATTAAACATTTTCCTTTATAAGAGTTGCTTCGACCATGGTGTCTCTTTCACAGCAATAAAACCCTAACTAAGACAGTGAGACTATATATTTTCAAAGCCCAACATACTTCATCTAGCAAGGCTACATCTCCTAAGTTTCCCTATATAGCACCACCAACTAGGGACCATATGTTCAATGCCTACAATGATGGGGGACAATTCTCATTCAAACCAACATAACTATTCTTGAGCAAACATTCAAAGGATTCTATCTTACTACAATGATACTTGCTCATCCAGCTTCATGGCTGCTCCTTAACAACAGACAAGAAACAGACAATGAATGGATAGTGAAAATGTAGTACATTTACTAGATGGTGTATTATTCAACTGTTAAGAAAATGATACCATATAACTTTAATCACAAATCATGGAGAAAACAAGCTGGCATTCATCCTGAAGCTTTATCCTTTCTAGTTAGCTTTCATAGTGGTGGAAGGTCTTATGCATGCTACTGGAGAAGAAAAGTAATCATCAGTCATACCTAGCTTTTACCTCTGTGAGCTATAACAATTAGCTTGGCAAGGCGTGTCCACAGGTTCAATAGTGGCAAGAATGTTGTGGGAGTAACTATTGTGGTTTGAGTGAGAATGATCTCCATTGGTTCATATACTTGAATGTTTGGCTCCTAGTTGGTGGAACTATTTGGGAAGGACTGGGAGGTGTGGCCTCGTAGGAGGTGTGTCACTGGATGTGGGCTTTGAGATTTCAAAAAACCCTAGTTGTCATAGTCATGGTGTTTTGTCATGACAGTAGCAAAGTAACAGAAATTGAATTCCATACTGAGAGTGGGGGTATTGCTCTGACAGACCTGATAATACCATTTTCTTTTTTTGAGAAGTATAAAGACTTTGGAACTTTGAACTAGGAGATTGGTTGAATGTTCTAAGTGGGGTTTGATGGACCATTCTAGTTGGAACACAGAAAATGTAATTGCTGAGAGCTATGTAGACCATGGAGGCCTCAACTCAAGAAGTTTCAGAGGAATAACATTAGCAAATGGGCTAAAGACCATTCTAGTGGTATTTTATCAAGGACAGTGGCTGAGTTTTACTCTTGTCCTAAGAATCTGTCTAAGGCTAAATTAAAACATTTCTTTGACAGAGACAATTTCAAGACAGACCAATATTGACTATATCACAGGGTTACTAATGATCACTCTTATGCAGATCTACAATGAAAAAGAGCAAACAGCACAAAAGAAATAAGCATGTACAATTTGAAGAGAAAAAGAGCACCACGAAATTTCATGTTGGAATCAAATCTTATGTTGACAGAGATAAGGAGAAATGTAATAAAGGGAGTGTGCCCTTGGGCCAGACCCCACCCAGATAATCCTGCAATGGGGGTGGGGGAGTCTAAGGAATTATATGTTCCTACAGAGCAACAACAAATCATAGCTTATACAAATACAATTCGAGAAGGACAGGTTCCATCCCAAGCAGGCCTCAGAACTTGACAGCAACATCCATGTGGTTCTGGTTTTACTCCATGATTCAAGAAAGGCACTGAGGCCAAGTGTGTACAGGAGAATGGAGGCCCAGAGAGGACATTGCATTAATCTGTGAAAGTTAAAAGTCTGGATTGCACTGGAGACCCCAAAATACTGGTGCCAGAGCTAAGGAATATTTACCTGGGAGAGCTGCATACAAGGAGTAGAATCAGCCCAAAAGAGAGAAGTAAGTTCCTGTCAGCAAAGCTGGAAGAATGGAGCTATCTATCCCTTAGACATCAGACATGGAGTTGACAGGATTTGGAATTACCCCTGTTGGAATCTGGTCTTGCTTTGGGCCAGTATTTTCTTACTATTCCCACGTCACCACATTTGGAAGAGCAATATAAATTCTATGCCATTGTATATAATTTGTATGCTGGAAGTATGTAATTTGCTTTTTTATTTTACAGGGTGTTATAATTAAGAGATTGTTTTGAGTCTCCAAAGAGATGATAGACTCTTAAACAGTCTTTAGACTGAAAGACTATGGGGAGTTTTGAATTTGATCTAAATGCATTTTGTATTATTATATGGCTACAAGCCTACAGGAGCCAGGGAGTGGACTGTGGTGGTTTGAATGTTTTGTCATGGCAATAATCCATAAGATGGAGCCCATACCCCATACATTAGCAGGGCCAAGAACCTGTGGCTAGATAGTCATAGGCACTACTACTACTATTCTTCTAAATGGACATAGTATTAAAATGAATCCTAATGACTTGTTGCTGTATCCATAGAATTATAAATCTCTCAGCCCATATCAGAGAAGTGTCTTGCAGATGTCAATTAATGGTGTGTGTGTGTGTGTGTGTGTGAGAGAGAGAGAGAGAGAGAGAGAGAGTGTGAGAGAGAGAGAGAGAGAGAGAGAGAGAGAGAGAGAGAGAGACTGAGACTGACTGACTCCCTGTAAGCTCAGGGATCATTTCTGAAGAGGGAGCGGAAAGATTTGTTGGAGGTGGATGACCAAAATGAAAGTGTTTTCCAGATAATAGGACAGCTGCACATGAGTTCACAACAGTTATAGCAGCAAACAGGAAACTCAAAAATTCCAGCATGCAGTGGGAGGTAAGATGAAATCTTGCGCCTAGCTTAGGAGTTATTAGCAATTTCTAATTTTGGGGACAGGAGAAATCAGTTTTCTTTAAGGGTGTAATCCCTGTTAGGCTAACTGTGTTCAGGGTAGCCCCCATCCCCAAAGAGTATTTGAAAAGTACAAATTAATTTGATGAGTTTTAAAAAAAAGAAGACATGAAGTTGGCTAAGTAGACTTAGAAGAAAGGAGGAGAGTAAATAGATCAAAGTAAATTATATAAAACTTCTTTATTTTTAAAGTTTTTAGATTTATTTATTTTTATTTTCTGTGTAAGGATGTTTCACCTATATGTATATGTATGTGTACCACATGCATACCTGGTGCCCAAAGAAGACAAAGAAGCCACTGGATCCCTTGGACCTGGAGTTAGGGATGGCTGTGAACCACCATGTGGGTGCTAGGAATCAAATCCTTGTCTTCTGCAAGAGCTGTAAGTGCTCTTATCTATTGGCTCATCTCTCCAGCCTTAAAAATGTGATTTAAAACAAACAAACAAACAAACATAAGCTGGGAGTGGTAGTAGCATGCCTTTACTCCTAATACTTGGGAAGCAGACTTAGGAAGATCTCTGAGTCTGAAGCTAGTCTGGTCTATACAGTGTGTTCCAGGACTAAAGAAACTCTGTCTCAAAAACAAACAAATGGCTAAAGGCTGGTAAGATAGCTAAGTTGGGTAGTGTATTAGTCAGGGTTCTCTAGAGTCACAGAACTTATAGGTAGTCTCTATATAGTAAGGGAATTTGTTAATGACTTACAGTCTGTAGTCAAACTGGTAAGCAGTAGCTGTGAATGAAAACCCAAGGATCTAGCAGTCACTTAGTCCCACAAGGCTCGCAGGCGAAGAAGATTGAATCTTCCTCCTTCCAATGTCCTTATGTAGATCTCCAGCAGCAGGTGTGGCCCAGATTAGAGGTGTGTGTACCACCACACCTGAAACGTGTGTCTTCCAGACTCAAGATCTAGATCACAGGTGAGCCTTCTAATTCTGGATTGTAATTCACTCCATATAGTATGATATAGTCAAGTTGACAATCAGAAATAGCCACTACGGGTAGCATTTGCTACCAAGCCTGGCAACTTGAATTCAATTCCCAGGACCCACATGGTAGAACCAACTCCTGCATACTGTTCTTTAATTTCTAAGCATGTGCCACGGCACATGTGTGTCTCCACATACATGCACAGAGAGAGAGAGAGGGAGAGAGAGAGAGACAGACAGACAGACAGACAGACAATATTTTAATATACCAAGTAAATTAAACTAGACACAAAAAGTCAAATACTGTATAATCCTATTTTTATATTAACTATCCAGAATAGGTAAACACACTGAAACAGCAAGCAGATTCATGGTAGGCCTTTTAAAACTGACTTAATAATCTCCCACCTTGACCTCCAGTGACCTACTTTCAAATCATCTTACTTGGCAGAGCCACCATTTCTACACCTGGAGCTGTCATTGACATTCTCTCTCACCCCCTTTCTATTTTCCCCTCCCAGCACCATTTCCATGAAACTTGGCCTCTTCTTCATCTTCAGATCACCTGGCTGTTACTGTCAAGCCTGTCCTTTAAAAAACACTTACCACCTAGTCCATATATGATGTTTACCTAGGGTCTGGCAGCTAAAGCTAAATTCCTCTACCATTTATTTCAGGACCATGCTTTGCTGTTGAGATCTCTCAGTTCTCAGAGCTGCCTTTCTGCCAATTATGTGGTCCTTCTTATTATACTTGGTTGGATGTACTCTATATCAAAACACTCAATTGTTGGGTTTTTTTGTTTGTTTGTTTGATCATTATTTTATTTTATTTTTACTTATTTATTTATTTATTTATTTATTTATTTTTGATACTTTATTTACATTTCCAATGTTTCCCCCTTTCTAGGTCTCCTCTTTGGAAACCACCTATCCCCCCCCCCACCTCTATGAGGGAATTCCACCTCCTACCCACCCACCCACCCACTCCCA
>CM052705.1:116036763-116056586 GCA_028551405.1 Uromys caudimaculatus | reverse complement strand
TTGTTTTCAGCTTCTGGCTATTATAAATATGGCTGCTATGAACATAGTGGAGCATGTGTCTTTATTACATGTTGGAGCATCTTCTGGGTATATGCCCAGGAGAGGTATAGCTGGGTCCTCAGGTAGTATTATGTCCATTTTTCTGAACACTCAATTCTTAGGTACTAGGGCTACAGTGGAAAATGGAAATAACCCAGTGATAGAGTATTTGCTACTACGTACAAGGATCCTGGATTCAACCCCCAATAGTGTACAAACAAAAATCTGGTAGATAAATTCTTAGCAACAACATAAAATCGACACACTATAGAGAAAACAAAAACTTCAGGGCTTCTAGGTCTACTCCAATTGAAGTGGGAATGGAGGCAGCAAAGGGTATCTATGTAGTGAGAAAAGTGTCAGGCCAGAAGGCTAGAGCACATCAGTCAAAGCTGCACATCTGTAACTCAGGTGGTGATCCAAGTACATGTTTGCTTGCCTCTGCCTAGCATTTCACTGAACCTTGCCTTACTCCAGCCTCACAGGGTATAGTGAGGCTCATTTCAATTCTCTTTCTGATGAGGTCATCAGTTTATCTAAAAGCATAAAATTAAGAAGGGTGGATCTCACTAAGGTGTGACCCACAAGGACCAGATCCAGAGTCCAGCTCTTGGTCTCTGCTGGCTGCTTCTCACAATTAGCAATGCATCCAAGGCATGAACTAGCCGTGTGGGCAAACTTACAGAAGGACAAGACAATCCAACAAATCTCAGAAATCCTAAAGCAACTATCATTTTATTGTTCCACATAAAACCACTATTTGAGATGAGAACATTCTTGTCAACAAATTTTAATATCGCCCACACAGGAAGAACATTCTGGAGTTATGACTCATTGTGGAGAGAATGTCTTTTGTAAAAGTCATTTTTTATAATAAGAGCTGGGGATAAACCTACCACGTCTTTTTATAAAAGGCAACTTTATTTTTATACGTTTGAGTATTTTCCCTGCATGCAAGTCTGTGCACCATTTACATCATGCCTGATGCCCGTGGAGGCCACAAGAGAACTCATATCCCTTGAAACTGGAGTTATAGACAGTTGTGAACCTAGGAATCAAACCCAGGTCCTCCAAAAGAGCAGCAGAATCCTTCACCTCTCAACCACCTCTCTAGTCCCTCCATGGTATCTTATAATATCTTACCATTTAAAACAAACACTGCCTTCCACCTAGACTTTTATGTATAAAATTATCATGTTATTCTAATGTGTTTAAGAATCATCCATATAGCCTTTAAGTAACTCAAGAATGCTTTTGTAACTTGAAAAAAAACAGATGAAATCACTCAAAATCTAGTTTTATCTTTTCTGACCCATAATATCTAACACTCTTGTCTTTCAAATGTCTCTATTAAACAAACAAACAAACAATATTTCCATAGGACAGGCAATATTCCAAAAATCATCGTCATGTTTTTGAAAAGTAAAAGGATAACACCCACAAAATAATGTCCAATAGAGAAAGGAAAATACAGTAAAATGTTGTTCTCCAAAAAACAAAACCACACTTGTGTTGAACATTCTGTAGATTGATTAGCTGATTGTAACTTCCTGAATGTGGAGTATTATACACTGAGGGCCTGAATTACCTAGATCTATCTTTAGGCTCCTGAGAAGCTATTTATTACCTAGCTCTGTATCTACCCAACAGCCTTCTGACTATCAAGTTGAACCTTTGGAATGTATTAACTTAGACTACTAACTTCCATCAACCCAAAAGTTAAAAATGTCATTAGACTGATCAGAGACCTGGAAAAGAGATTACTTTACTTGGTTATAAACTGTTTACTAGAGGTCCCCACCAATGTATTTGGTAAATATACCAAGTTAAGACTGTATTTACTCTGAGGGTATAAAAGCTCATGTAATCACAATGTAATGGAGAGGATGAGAATGCCCTAAGTCTCTGCTGGAATTGTAATCAATTTTCAATACATTGGGTGAATGTCCTCATGCCAACTTCTAGTAGAGATGAAGTCTGGAAGAATCTAGTCCTTTGTGAAGTGAGTCTCAAAGGTGGAATTTCTGATAGTTCTTCATGAGCAGATATCAACAGATTTTTAAGTTATAAAAGGCTTTTTTGTCTCCATGAGTGACAATTTAGGTTAGGAATTAATGCACAGACACAGCAATCAACCAGTTCTTCAAACTGGAAGCCCACAAAAACCCTTGCCTCCATGTCCCATATTTTTCTTCATCATCTGTCTGCATATGCTTTGGATCAATACAGGAGAAATTTTAGAAATCTATAGGCAGCCCCTGTCCTTGCACTTGTAGCCTCTTAAGAAGTCAGGCATGGTGGACCACACCTATAATCCTAGGTATTTTAGAGTCTGAAATAAAAGGATCTATCCTCTCAGCCAGAAGCTGGAGACTGAGAGAGACAACAAGGTGAAACCCATCAAAAGTGGAGAAAAGCAAACTAGGGAGGAAAACAGCAGAGGAGAGGCAAGACAATGGAAACTACACAAAGTTCTCCTAAGTGACATGTGTAGTCTTGAAATAAGCTTTGAAAACATTGTTTTTTGTAGCTCTGAACCCTAAGGAAGATGTTGCAGCTTTTCTTGTCATTTACTAAAAACAAAGCAGAAGAAAAAAAAAGAGTTCATATAACCACTTATACAGTAAAACATGATATTCGGGGTAACCTGAATGTGTTTCTGGGCCATGGTTTCTTTTAGCTCAAGAAAAATACTAAAAGTAAAAAGAGCTTGGCATGTACCTCAGTAGTAGAGCACTTGCCTCACATATGCAAGGCCCTGGGTTCAATCCCCGGAATTACTAAGAACTGTATAATGTTGTATCTGTAGATATAAATTTCCTACCAATGTCAGTAATGTTTATCACTAATTAGGATTCAAGGTTACTTTCCCCCCTCACACACATTTATTCTTCTTGAAAGCTTAAAATGTTCTAGAATGAGGATATATTCTTCTTACATCAGAAAAATTATGTTTCAACCTATTAATACATTAACATATGTTATAAAGAAAAATACAATTGAATATGTTAAAAATAATAAAAAAATTGCTATCTGACTAAGCAATACCCATGCTTCAAGCTCAGTTTTAATCACAGCTTTACAAACATGGATGAAGGATACTGGATGCTGTCTACTCTCATCTCACCCCAGCACTGTGGGGCAGACTAGTCCTAGAGTTCAGTCACCAGGCACAAAAAAAACTGAAGGCACACAAGGTGCACCTAAAAGAGACGTTTCACTTTGCATTGACACTTTCACCTTTTGAACTAGATGTACAGAGGCATCCCAGAAAAGAGTGCCCATAAAACATCCATAAGCATCCATAAGAAAAAACAATTAACAATAGCACAGCACAAAATTAGAACTACCTGCACAGATGGATAACCATCAATACACCTTATATTTTTAATTCTTATCAAGACAATCTTTGTTTTCATTGAGCAAGCTTGGTGGGTAACACCCGTAATCCTAATACTTGGTAGACTTAGGTGAAAGGTATGCTTTGAGTTCAGAAACAAATTGGGTCACACAATGAGTTCCAGGCAGCCTGAGCTACAAAGTAAGGCCACCTCAAAAGGAAATGAAAACACTTTTAAAATTAGATTGATTTAAAGATTATTGTTATTGCCTTAGTGAATGTACAAAATGCCCTAAAAGCATTTAGAAAGAAAGAAAGAACGAAAGAAAGAAACAAAGAAAAGCATACACTTTACCAACTAGGACTTGATAACAGGTCTACCTTACTTTTAAAAAACTCAGTAGGTCAGAACCTAGAAAAATTAAAAGTTTTACACCAGAGTTTTCCCAAACAAATGATCTTTAGTATACTTACCAGTAAATATAGAAAAGTACACAGCAACCTCATTTAATTTATAATCTTCTGGCAACTACCATCAAGGACATTTAAACATTATGGACTAAATTGTGTTACTAATTTTTAAAAATCTATTCATTTTTTATGTGTTTTGTCTGAATATATGAATGTGAATCACTTGTATGTCTGGTGCCTAAGGAGGTCAGAAGGGGGCATAGTATCCTTTGGAACTGGAGTTACAGTTAACCATGAGCTACCATGTGGGTGCCTGTGGTCAAACCCAGATCCTTTGGGAGAGCAACAATCTCTGAACCATCTCTCTAGCCCCTGGACTACATATTTAATATATTTTTCCTGAATGAAAAACTGTTTTAGGGCTAGAGATATAACTTAGTTGGCAGAATGCTTGCCTAGGTTATACAAGGTCCCAGGCCTGAACCTCAGAACCACACAAACCAGACATGGTGGTACACATCTGTTAATACTGGCACTCAGGAGGAGGATGCTAGCCTGGCATACAGGAGACCCATTCTCAAATGAGGAAACAAAAGGATGAAACCTTGAATATTTTCATAATATTTTTAACTTTTACAAGACAAAAAAAACAGAAAAGAGTAGAGGGGAAATATTAATAAAAGGATATAAAATTTCAGTTAGGAGGAATAAGTTCAAGGCATCTATTGTAGATCATGCTATCTACATTAATAACAATTTTATGAATTCTTGAAAAGTACTAAGATTTTTCTGACTATAAAAAAGCGACTTGGTAAAGATGAGAAGTAACACATGTATTAAGTAGTTCAATTTAGCAACTGATCAATGTATTTGACCAATGTATATATATTTGATAATGTATATGTATCAGAAAGAAACATGTACATCATAGATATATGCAATTATCATCAACTTAAAAGAAAACAAAACAGGCATGGTGGTTGTAATTAAGCACTCTTGAGTCTGAGGAAGGAGGACCATGAGTCTGAAGTCATCCTGGGCTAAATAGTCTGTTTTTTAAAAAAGAAAACAAACAAACAAACAAACTGGGGCTGGGGAAACAAAACTACCAATGCATAGTATGACTTTTCAAAGATCTACATTTTCAGGTAGTATTTCCTGAGTTTACAGCTTTATCATACTCATTTTTGTATCACTAGGACTTAGCACACTTGAAGCACAGAACATTTCTCATAAGGTTGGGTGTGCTGGTTTGAACAATAATGGCTAAGATATTTGAATGCTTGTTTCCCAGGTAGTAAAACTGTTTGGGAAGAATTAGGAGGTGTGGCCATGGTGGAAGAAGTATGTCACTAGGGGTAGGTTTTGAGGTTTCAAAAATCTATGCCATTCAGATTTAGAATGCACTCTCTCTTTCTTTCTCTCTCTCTCTCCCTCTCCCACTCCCTTCCCCTGGCCCTCTGTCTTTCTGCTTCCAGTGTGTGGATCAGGCTGCAAGCTCCCAGCTACAGCCCCCATGCCTACCTGTCCACTGTCATGCTTTCCACCATTACAGTCATGTACTCATCCTCTCAAACTATAAGCCCCCAATAAACTCTTTCTTCTATAACCTGCCTTGGTCATGGTGTTTTGTTCCAGCAAATCAAAAAGTAATTAAGACAGCTGGGTAAGTGTGCTGGCTAGTTTTATGTCAACTTGACACAAGCTAGAGTTAACTGAAAAGAAACCTCAGTTGAGAAGGTGATTCCATAAGATTCAGCTATAGGCATTTTCTTAGTGATTGACAGAGAGCCCAGCCCATTTGTGGGTGGTGCTATCCCTGGGATGTTGGTCCTGGGTTCTATAAGAAAGCAGCCTGAGCAAGCTATAATAAACAGGCTAGTACGCAGTTCCCCACCAAGGCCTCCGCATTAGCTCCTGACTCCAGATTCCTGACCTGCTCAAGTGCCTGCTTTCCCTGCTTTTGATGATGAACTGTTGTTATATGGAACTGTGAGTGAAATAAACCTTTCTTCCCCAAGTTGCTTTTGGGTATGGTGTTTTATTACAGCAATATAAACCCTAACTAAGATAGTAATAAATGAACCCATAAGCAACAGTTTTAAAACCCTACCCATAAACTGTGCTAGTTCCTTCAAATATAATCTATTCTAGAAGAAAATTAACAAAAATAAATGACCCAATTTTTAAAAAATTATAGGACTTGGTGCTGGGCAAACACTAGTGTTGACAAATCTCAGTGGGTAAGAGCACTGGATGCTCTAGCAGAGGACCTGGGTTTGGTTCCAGCACCCACACAGCAGCTCACAAACATCTATAACTACAGTTCTTGTGTATCTAACACCCTCTTTTGGCACTCCATGGGCACTGCACACATGAATATACTTTTTAAAAAGCAGGCAAACACTAACATATAAAAATAAACCCTGCCTTCCTTTCCAACTTGGGCCCGGCAGAATGGCTCCCACAGAGATGGGTGGGGAGAAGAAGGGCCGTTCAGCCATAGCGAGGTGGTGGCCCGAGGATACACCATCAGCATCACAAGTGCATCCACAGAGTGGGCGGAGTGGGCTTCAGGAAGCTCCTCGGGCACTCAAAGAAATTCGGAAGTTTGCCATGAAGGAAATGGGGACTCCAGATGTGCACCCTGACACCAGGCTCAATAAAGCCGCCTGGTCCAAAGGAATAAGGGATGTTCCATATCGCATCCGGTACGTTTGTCCAGAAAACGTAATGAGGATGAGGATTCACCAAACAAGCTCCACAAATTGGTAACTTACATACCTGATACCACATTCAAAAATCTACAGTCAATGTGGATGAGAACCAACCTGCTGAATGTCAAATAAAGTTGCAGAACAGCCAAAAAAAAAAAAAAATCCTTTTCAAGTTTCTTTAAAAATGAAATAAGTAAATAAAAACAAAATGACAGCAAAACCAGGAGAAGATATCTATAAATAAAATAATGGGGAAATGATCACATGCAAACTACAGAGACATTAGGAAGATGGCTCAGCAGTTAAGAGCACTGACTTCTTCCAGACAACCTGGGTTTGATTCCCAGAACCTACATAGTGGCTAACAATCTTCTGTAAATGCACAATTTCCACCTACACAAAATGTACAGGGCACAACAACACAAGCACTATTTTGCTTGGAAGTTTTCTAGAAACTGAAGTGACACAGGAACGAGTCAGAAACATGCTATAAGTTTCCTTTTCTGATTTCACAAACTTACATTTGAGCACATTACTGTTTCTCCTGCTATGCCAAGCTCTACATGTCTACAGAATGTGGGATATTTTTAATTAGGTACCTGCAAATTGCCAGAAGTGTGTTGGAAACCCAAGGAAGGAACAGCTTTCTTCTTCCTTCTTTAGAGCTTATGTAAAGTTCAGTGAGAACGTTTCTATTTCTATTACTTAAGAGTCTGGGCAGATCCACTGGGGGTACTTCTGCTTCTCATACCTAAGAGCCTGGAAGGGTCCAGTGGGAGCACTTGTATTCCTCAATCTTTATGATCTGAGTTGGGTCAATGGAAGCACTACTGGTTGTCCTTGTTTGGTGTACTGTTCTACTTTTTTTTTTTTTTTCTTTAAGACTGTGCCTATTTATTTAATTATTTATTTATTTTTGTTCTTCTCAAAACATAGTTTCTCTGTGTAGCTCTAGCTGTCCAGGAACTCCCCCTATAGACCAGGCTGCCCTGGAACTCAAAGATCCGCCTGCCTCTGCCTCCCAAAGGCTGGGATCAAAGGTGTGTACCACCACCATCCTACTGTTCCACTTTCTATCACATGAAGAACTTAAAGCATAACAGATCTCAGTAGAGTTCTCTCCAGAGAAGGTGGTCCAGAAGAACAACTTCTAACTCTTCTCCATTGCTGCACTTCTGGACTCTGGGGTTTCTGTCCCACAGAATGTGCCATCATTGTCATTGTTCACATCGAATCCTAACACTCATTTTTTTTTTTAAATTTATTAACCACTTTATTTGTTTACATTTCAAATGTTATCCCCCTTCCCGGTCTCCCCTCCATGAATGCCCCCACCTCATTCCCCTCCCCTTTGCCTCTAAGAGGTGCTCTCCCACCCAGCTACCCACTCCCACCTCACCCCTCTAGCATCCCACTTATCTGGGGCATCAAGCCTCCACAGGACCAAGTACCTCCCCTCCCACTGATGCCAGATAAGCCCATCCTCTGCTCCATGTGCAGCTGGAGCCATGGACTAGCCCATGTTTACTCTTTGGTTGGTGGTTTAGTCCCTGGGAGCTCTGAGGGGTTCAGTTAGTTAATACTGTTGTTCTTCCTATGGGGTTGGAATCCCCTTCAGCTCCTTCAGCCCTTCCCCAACTCTTCCATTGGGGTTCCTGGGCTCAGTCCAATGGTTGGCTGTGAGTATCTGTATCTGTCTTAGGTGCTGGCAGAGTCTCTTAGAGGACAGCCACACCAGGCTCCTGTCTATAAGCACATCTTGGCATCAGCAATAGTGTCTGGGGCTTGGTGTCTGCAGGGATGGAATGGATTGCCCAGTGGGGCAGTCTCTGGATGGCCTTTCCTTCAGTCTCTGCTCCATTTTTGTTCCTGCATTTCCTTTTGACAGGAATAATTCTGGGTTAAAATTTTTTAGATGGGTGGGTGGCCCCATTCCTCTACTGGGAGCCATGTCTATCTACTGGAGGTGGTGTCTTCAGGTTCTATCTCCCTGGTGTTGGGTATTTCAGCTAATGTCATCCCCATTGGGTCCTGACACTCATTTTTATACATTCTCCCTTTACCAAAAATCCTCCCTGATCCTTTCTTGAAAATATATATGTTGGAACACGGTCAAAAGAATGTCAAATGGCCGGGCAGTGGTGGTGCACGCCTTTAGTCCCAGCACTCGGGAGGCAGAGGCAGGTGGATTTCTGAATTCGAGGCCAGCCTGGTCTACAGAGTGAGTTCCAGGACAGCCAGGGCTACACAGAGAAACCCTGTCTTGAAAAAAAAAAAAAAGACATTTACTCTCCAAAGTTCAACCAAAAGAATGTCAAATGGTGAACAATGCCTTGAGGAACTGAGAGAGAGGCTCTAGGGAAAAAGGCAGAGGGCCTTTTACCTCAGGTGCCTTCTGTTCCCTGGATTGTTCTTGAATGTGATATCGTGCCTCCTGTGACAAACATTTACATTAAACTTATAAGGTATTTTTATTCTTTCTTCTTATTGGATGTCAGAACACAGCTATAGAACCTAATCTGGTGAAAGGATACACCAAGTGCTCTTCTCAGTGTATCATGAATCTGGACATGGCCTTCTGCCTTGTTTTCATGATTTCCCAGCTATAACCTATATTATGTGCCAGGCAATTGTGTTTAAATTGGTCTGTCCTGAGAGAGTTATGAGAAAGGGCTGCTTTGTTAATATTCAGTATGTGCTTACTGGGGTTTATTTACATGTTTTTCTGAACTCGACCTTCCTTGGATCATTACTTTGTTACATTCATGTATAAAAGTACACTGAAATTGAAGTAAGATTGTCTACAGCATTCGACATTAGTCTGCCCATTCTTTCAGGCCCTCAGATTCCAAGTCCAGCAGACAAGATCTGCACAGATCAGCTGAAAGTTAACAATATGCTACCTGAGGCTAACGCCAGCCTACCTACTAGATTGTCAGTTATATCTACCTGGAAAAGAATATAAATGTGAAGACAGGATGGCTTTTTATACTGTAACAGTATGATTAAGTTCCTCTGTTTGTCATGGAAATTAAAAAGGATGATTTGATAAACTGTTAACAAAATACAAAAGACCACACACAGTGCATTGTAAAATTATAGTCACACAAACCAATCTACACACTAGATTTATTGATTTACTTGATATCTGTAAAGTACTCATGTTTGATCTAAGTCCCATCTTTAAAATTAAAATGAGAATAATACAACTGAAGCTTCAACATACAGGCTGATAGGTAAATACATGGTAAATTTTAATTTACTGTAATTGAAACAACAACCCAGGTATTAACTGATTATTTTTAGAAACCTCAGGACACTATGCTCTAAGTTACTGGAACACTTAGAACACATACAGCAATGCAATCGAATCGGCACAGCCTGTACTACCTAGGCATGACCAGGTGTGAATGTAAAGAAGAAACACAGCAGCACCTCCGTCTCATCCTCAGAGTGCTAGGAAGTATTCAGGCTAAAATAATTAAGTTCTGTACTAAGCTGAAACAAATCTCATAAAACTTTTAGAAAGTATCAAAAAAAGCCAACTGTTTATTCTTTTTTTTTTACATGAGACTACCATGCACTCTTTTATTTATTTTGTTCTTAGATTATAGATATTATATGTTGCCTAGAGCTACATTCTTCTAAACCTCCAGAAAAACAGAAAGCTGTCTCCCTCTAAAGGTGTACACAATAAGAGAACATATCCAAAGAAACTGTACTGTTTCGATTCTCAGTAATCCACAGGAGTTCAAAAAAAACAACTTTCACCAAGTTAAGCAACAATATACACAAGAGGTTGATGTTTCTAAGAGGTTGATGTTTCTACACCTGCAGCCATAACATCAGTATTTACTGGCAGTAGTAAAAACAGGAAAGAATCACACTTTATTCTACCAAGTTCTGGGTTTTCAAATAAAAACATAAGTCCCGATCCCCATGTCCATCTTAAATTTTCATTTTGCTAAATAAAATAAAGAACTGTGGGTGAATTTATCTAATGGTGGGAATAGGAAGTTGGTACCACACTAGCTCATACCTTCTCATGTTTCTACTCCACGATGAGTCATAGTCATCAATGTACATTACAGTCTTTGGCATGTACATCTTGTTCAAGACAAAATATCAAATCAATATCCAGAAACCCCAGGAACCAGATAAGCATGTTAGCACACACCTCTAGTCCCACCGCTCTGGCTGAGGAGACCTTGTCTCCAAACAACCAAGCCAAACCAAACAAAACCCTGCACAGGGTTGTCAGTGTAGTTCAGAGGTAGACCACTTTACTTTCCTGCTGGGAGCCTTAGGTCTGACCCTAACACTACAAACGGAAAAACAATTAGAAACAGAAATAAAAACAATAACATTCCATTAAATTTTGGCTCATTATGGCAGCAACTGTATTTTATTTCCTCTGTGAAAATATTTGCATTTTGTAAACAACGTTTAAAAGCTAGTTTATATCAGCTGCTCAATAATCAAGTATTTCTGGAAGTCAGCACCACCACTCCTGAAGACTTCAATCTTATTTATGTTGTTGTTTGGACATTTAACTACTAGTTTTTACCAGCTTTCTGACAGCATTTAATCTAGTGTAGCAGAGACACAAGATACCACTACAGCATTCTACAGTGCACCTCTTTTCTTATTTTTCTCACCTTGGCTACTCTAACTTCCTGTTTTTTATACATTCCTTTACTGCTAGCTAAATGATGTATCATACCAGTTACTTTCATTTTCCCAAACACTCCTGTCCTACACATTCACCATGTATCTGCAGATTTTTAAGTTTCAAAAGTGCCTCACTATTCCAGCTCTAACTTCAGTTGCTAACTGTCATCACAAAGTGTTACCTATTATGTTTCTCCTGATTTGGGGAACTCTTACTTTTTAATTGTTGTTTTTTGATATTTGTACCACATATTCCATGCCATATTTCACAGGTGTTTCCTAGCTGGAATGGAGGAACATTCTCCAAGTTCTTTCTCCACTTAAATTCCTTCTTTCTCTCTTCTAAAACTTCCACTATCTACTTCAACTGACATTTACATCAAGCCTACTATTGCGCAACATTATCTTAAAATATGCACTATTTCCTTCTATCTGAAACTATGACACTAACTCTTTGCTAGGAAAGACAGTGAAGAGAAAAAGATAACGCCTTCTCCAATAGGTTCAAATACTCAATAAGTAAAAAGCAATTTTAGGAAAAAATAATCAATACCACAACTTATCACTGTTCACTCTTTCAAAACCTCCCTCTATACATGTTCACCCTGGATCTTAAACGATCATATGAACGTGCCTAGTCCTCCCTCCGGTATTTTAAACAATGAAACATTTCAATTCTTCTAACATAAGCTTTCAGGAACACTTCAATCGTGTTAGACACAACTAAGAAATGAATGAGTCTTCTTGATTTTTGTATTAACTTCTCTCCACACTGGCTGTCACTACTTTTAAATCAGAAAGGAGAATCTGGACGTTTCCAGGCCTGCAGCGCCATGCTGGGAAAAGATTTACAGAATCACTCCGGACAAGAGATCTCAGCTCATCGCCCACCAAGTGTGCTTCAGGGCGGTAGTCTCTGCCAGCGTGAGAGGAGGAAAAGGCTCAGCAACAAACAATGACCAACACTGCCAAGTTAGGAAGTATTCACTACCTGCGCACTTTGCTAGCGATGGGCGAGGACTGAAAGCAAGGAAGAGGACTCAGAGCGGGCACTCTGCCGGAGTAGATGACCAGGACACCTCGCCCTGGATGAGGGTGGGGACAGCAATAAGGACACCTGACTTAGGTGGGGGAGGTGGGTGCGCTGACACAAGTGAGAACCAGACGCAGGTCCTCGCTCAGAGCCAGGGTGGGCCACAGTGGCCAGAAACCCCGAGGAAAGCAGGTGGGCAGAGTGCTGACAGAAGACACCAGTTTAGGTAGGTAGACAGCGGGAGAGGCAGACAGCAGTAAGGTCACACAGCTGACTTGGCCCGGGGTCCAGGTTGTGCGGACCCCTGATCGGACCGAGATTCGGAGCAAGCGGTAGCTGACACCACACTTGATTCAGCTCAGGTCTGGGGACAACACTCACCCAGGCGGGCAGGTCGCAGGCGCGCACTCCCAGGCGCACGGCTTGCTCCTCGTCCTCCAACAGAGCCAGCGCGCGGCACAGGCGGCTGGCCTTGAGGCCGCGGCTTCGGCGGCACCAGGCGAGCAGCCCTAGCGCCAGCAGCACCCAACTGAAGCTCAGCCCCAGGTAGCCGAGGGCGTACACCGGCAGCAGCAGCGCAAAGCTGCGCGCCAGCTGCCCCAGCAGCCCCGGCAAGTCCACACTCAGAGCGCTGCCCGGGGCCTCGGGCTCAGAGCGGCCTCCAGCCCGGCCAGTACCGGCCTCCGGCCCCTCGCCCCCCGCGCCGCTCATCGCCAGCCGCGCTGAGCACTCCTCCCTGCTGAGGCGGGCGCGGCTCTCCCACAGACAGCAGGTCACTCTATCCCGCGCGCCAGCGCCCCACTGAGGGGGACAGCGGGCGCCACCTCTCCACGCCTCAAACGGGCGGGACTCGACGTCATCACGGTGCGCAAGGCCCTCCTCCACCCGAGGCGTCTCCCGGAGAGGGTCTTGTTCAGCGCTTGTTTTGGTGACGCAATCACCGTGCGCCCGGCTCTTCCTTACTGGGATCCACAGTCAAGAGAACACCTACCCTGAAAGAATCTGGGCGGGGCAAGATGTCAATCGCCAGCCCGACCCCGCCCACTCGTCCGCGCCCTCGGAAAAGAACCTCGGGCGGTGGATGGACTGTGCGTGGTGTCATCGCGCGGTCTGCCCCGCCCCCGCTCTAGTGTTGCTGTGCAGCTACTCTCCCGTGGTTACACCAGGAATGGACCGCTGGCGATGCCATCACGCCAGACAGGTCCCACCCCCTAACCTGTAAGGGCCGTACCCTCTGCGCTCTAAGAGGGTGGGCAGCGCGCCAGATGGACACACCCTGACTTGGCTCGGTGGGAGGGCTGGAGAGAGAGGTGTGGCTTTCGCGGGTGTTGGAAGGGTGCAATGGTCCTGACAGGTTGGAAGGCTAGAGGGCCGAGTCCTTTTCAGTTTAGCGGAGTGCTCGGCGCTTCGTCAGCCTTCTAGTCGGGTCTTCGGCCAACCAGCCTTTTACCACTCCTAGGTCCCTGACGGAGAAATTGAACTTGAAGGTGCCTAGGGTAGGAGGGTGGCTCCTAGGCCTGCCTCTGTGGAATGAGAACTTTGTGCGTGCTGCAATAAAATTGTCTTTGCAGCCTTACTGTGAGGTGGCGCCTCTGTGTCTAATACTCGTTCAGGTCTGACTTCCCAAACAACGGCCCCAGTGAGCTTAGGAAAGCACAGTTGTCATGAAGATTTTCTTAAAAAGGCAGCCAGGGTCCACCCCAGCCCCCTTAAGGCCAAACTCTTAGGGAACATATGTGAAGCTTGCAAAAAAGAAAGGAAGGAAGGAAGAAAAGCGAAGGAAGAAAGAAAAGAAAAAGAGACATCTGCTTTAAAGTTTGCTGAAGAGGAACTGGAGAGATGGCCCAGTATGTAAGAACCCAAGACCTGAGTGGATTCCCAGAATCCACATCTCGCTGTTCACAAGCGCCTGTATCTTCAGCTCCGTGGGATCTAATACCTTTAGCCTCCGCAAGCACCTGTACACACACGCACAGACACACATAGGCATAATTTTTAAGAAAAATTTCCAGGAGGATAATTCCACAACTATGATTGTGGAATGTTGCAGATTCAGTGCCAAGCTATCCTGGGCTATATTTTGTTCCGTTAGTAGCCATTCATTGCCCATCTCTTGTGTCTGATTTTATGTCATAATTCTTGTGATTCAAGTAGAAAAAACTTTTTTGGAATGTATTAACAAACTACTGATTTCTACCAACACAAAGCTACCAGTGTCACCAGTTATCTGAAACCTACAGAAAACAAAGTTCTCACTTTTCTGCAACCTGATTTTTTTTGATTCACCAATGTATTTTTAAAATGCCCTGATTTATGTAGTAAGTACTGAATGAACAAACAAATGCAGATAAATGAATGCAAAGTCACCTGTGGAAGATGTTGCCCTGCGTATGTGTGAATATGTATTATAGCATTTCAGAGGCATGCCATGTTTGAAAGGAAGCAGTAGTCTGTGTGCTGTAGAGCTCTATTGCTTTGGGGAGACTCCATGATCAAGGCAATTTATAGAAGGAAACATTTCATTAGGGCCGGCCTACAGTTTCAGAGACTGAGTACATTACCATCATGGCAGGAAGCACAGTGGCATGCAGGCAAATCATGGCACTGTAGAAGCAGCTTTGAGATCTACATCCAGATCTGCAGACAGCAGGAAGAGAGAAGTCCTGGGCTCCTAATGGACTTTTTGAAACCTCAAAGTCCACCCCCAGTGACACACTTCCTACAGCAAGGCCAACCTCCCAATCCTTTCAAATAGTGCCCCTCCCTGGTGACCCAGGATTCAAATCTCTGATCCTATAGGAGTCATTCTTATTCAAACTACCACACAGGAAGGGTATTTCCTTTTTCCTTTCACTTTATTTTGTGTGCCTCCACTTGAAATTACTTCATATAAACCATAAATATGCAAAATAGCAAATGGTGACCCATTTTCCCCATATCACAAGTTAATGCTCTGAATGCTGCTAAGTTTTAATAACATCTAAATAAGGGATCCCAGGATGGAGAGATGGCTCAGTGATTAAGAGTGCTTGCTGTTTTTTCAGAGGAACAGAGTTTGGTTCCCAGTACCCACATTAGACAGTGTACAAGAGGAATCCTAAAGGAATACCCCTCCTTCCAAACCAGAGCTGTGAAACAGGTCCAGGGCTCTAGGAAGTCTAAGGCAACTCACCTCTCACACACTCTAGAGCCCAGAGGCTATAAAAACAGGCACTCTGACTTATCTCCCAACTCAAAGTTTTGAAAAGCTGTTTGTCAACAAAACAGTTTCTGGACAAGTTCAGGGACTGGAGAAGACATGCTCTTACCCCTCCCTACTCTCAATTACAAAACCCCCCTCAGACCTAACCGTGCGTTCTCTTACATCCTGGCCACTGGGTCTTGAGATGCAAACTCTCAGAGCAATAAAATCTACTCTTGCCATGGAGGGCAATATGAGTTTTCATCCTTCCATTATGCTCTGATCATTTAATTCTTTTTTCTTCTTGGAAGTAATTTTTATTTCTGAAATTATAATTCCATTATTCCTTCCCTTTCCTTCCTTTAACCCCTCCCATGTATCCCTCTGCATACCTTCTCTCAAATTCATGACCTCTTTTTCTTTAATTGTTGTTAATATGCACACAATATATGTGTGTGTGGGTGGGTGTATGTGTGTGTGTGTGTGTGTCTGACTGTCTGTCTTAGGGTTTTATTGCTGTGACAATGACCATGGCAATGCTAATAAAAGAAAACATTTAATTGGGGCTGGCCTACAGTTCAGAGATTTAGTCCATTATCATCATGGTGGGAAGCATGACAACATGCAGGCAGACATGGTGCTGAAGAGGTGGCTGAGAGTGCTACAGCTGGATCCTAGATCTACAGGCAGCAGGAAGAGACATTGAGCCACTAGGCCTGGCTTCAGCTTCTGAGACATCAAGCCCATCCCTAGTAACATGACACACTTCCTCCAACAAGACCACACCTCCTACTAGTGCCACTCCCTATGGGCCAATTGGGCCATTTTTATTTGAACCACACACATACATACAAACACACATACACATTTGTATATATGTATATAATACATATATGTCATATCTATATATTTAGGAATATACACACATATTACATATATACATATATATGTATGTGTGTATGTATGTGTGTGTGTGTGTATATATATATATATATATATATATATATATATATATATATATATATATATACACAGTCTATATAATGTATGTATATGATTTCAGGGCTAACCACTTGATATTAGATAGCCAACTAAGACTCAAAATCCTCTTCTGACATATGTTTACTTGCATACACAAAACATATTCTCACTCAGACACATAATAATACTGAAATATTTTGAAGTATAAGAAACAGAAAGAACCACTTGACAACAAAGGACCTTGAAAACTTCTCAAAAGGGTCTGTACTAGCCAAATCTGAAACAATTTGAGCAGCAAAACACAATGGTATTTGCAGATGCTACTATTTAGATGCAAAATGCCTCTCAAAGATCATGTGCTGAAGACTTGACCCAAATGTAGCAGTATTCAGAGGCAATTGAATCATAGGGCCCTAAACTTATAATAGATGAATCTATTGACAAATTTACTCATATGAACTATTGAGAGGTGGGGTCTAATTGAAGGGAGAAGGTCCTTCCGGGCTTGCCTTCTCTTTTCATTAGTAAGATCTCTAGAGGAACAGAACAAACAAGGGGTTTTGGAGGATTGATTTATATAACAGAAGGCTGGGTAGTCCCTAATGGGCATCTGGACACTGGAGAAGCAGAGAATCCAGTAGCTACTCAGTCCTTGAAGCTGAAAACTTCAGTAAACTCTAATAGTGAATGTCTGAAAACTCCTGGAGGGTCACTATTGTTGGATCTATGTCAAAAGGTCGAAGGAGCAGTGATGGAAACACTAGGTAGTAATGGCATATCCTTCCTCCAACTTTCCTTTATCTGGGCCTCCATCCCACCAGACCATGCTGTCCACATTCAGGGAGGCTCTTTTCCCTCTTTTCCCTAAATGTTACTCCTCTCTAGAAACACCCCACAGACACATGAGAGGCACACTTCACCGATCTTAGTGTATGCAAGGAAGTGCAGTAAAGAAACTTCTGACGTGACTGTCCCACTCTTAGCGGAACTTTTTTTATTGTGAGTAAGAGAGAGAAAAAATATTCAGAGACATCTGGAAGAGTCTGAGCATAGAGAAAGAAATTGGAGTGTACATGAACAGGGCTGGGGTAGGCAGGAAGCTAGAGAGCGTAGTGGAGATAGATAGATAGTAAGAGATAGAGAACAGAACATAGCAAGAGAGCAAGAGGATGTTCAGAGGGAGAATCACAGGGAGAGGGAGGGGGAGGGGGAGGAGAAAGAGAGGGGAAGGGGAGGAAGAAGAGAGAGGAGAAGGGAAGGGAGGGGGAGGGGAGAGGAAAGGGGAGGGAGAAGGAAGGGAGGGAAGTAGGAAAGGGAAGGGGAGGGGGAGGAGGAAGGGAGGTCGTTAAGTGAGAGGGATAGAGGAGGAGGAGTGAAAGGGGGAGGGAAAGAGGGAGACAGGGAGGGGAAGGGAGAGGGAGAGGTTCAGAGAGGGAAAAGGGGAGGGAGAGTTAGCAAGAGATAGAGAGAGCTCAAGTGGACAAATGTGGGTTATAAGGAGGGGAAATAGCTGTGGAGAGAGAAGGACCAGGAGTGGTGTGGACTTTGAAATGAATGTATAACAGGTGTTTGTGATCCTGAGGGAAGCTAGAATGGGCTTTGATGGGCTGTTAGACACCACTGGTAGCCCTGTGACCTTCTGCCAGAGGTAAGGGGAAATGACTCCTTTTGGCAGATGGCAATGGTTTTTCACACACTGAGAAACGCTGGCCTCTTTCTAGCCTCCAGAAATCCTTCTATACCCCAGTTTGAGTTCATTTCTGGTTATAGTCACACCCTGAGACCAACACCTAGATAACTTTTATTGCAATCCAGTTGACAACAACATACATTTGTTGCTTCCAGGTCACCATGAAGTAAGCATCTCTGTACTTATATCAGGCTAGTCTGCCTCAACGCTGTTGAAATTTGGTCTATTGTTATGTATTATAATGCTAAATTCTATATGCTAAAGTCTAGGCCTACAAGGGACTTCTCAAGTTTACAAGCTTTTGTTGTGCAAACCTTGTTCCTTGTGTAGAACTATTGGTTAAATAAAAATTGGCTACAGCCAATTACTGGAAGGATTACAGGTAGGTGGGTTTGGAGTGACCTGGTTGGGAAAGAGAGAGGAGAGAAGAGGAGAAGGAGGAAGAGGAAGAGGAGGAGGAGGAGGAGGAGGAGGGGGAAGAGGAGGAAGGAAAGGAGGGATAGGAAGCCACCATGAGGAGAGATGGACCATGAATGAGCACATGGCCAGGAGAAACAGCAAGTATCTGGGGAACACCACTGGGGAGGTAGCCAGGTCTGCAGTTAGAAGAATAGATTACTGGGGGATACCCCCCAGTAATTGTCTGAGTCTCATTTATTTGTAAGCTAGTTGAGCATATGCTTAAACTGGCAATATTACAAACACAAGTCCACAGTAAATGAGGACAAATGGACCGAAATCTTAAATCACGACAAAAATAATGTCTTCTCTTTTAGGTTGTTTTCCTTAGGAATTTTGTCTCAATAATAGAGCAGATAATTGGGTAACACAACTGATTATACTCCAGTAAGCAAAATAAGAACCCTCAAGCCACCCTGAACAGATGGATGAATTCATGATGAAAATACAGAAAAGAAAGAGTTAAGAAGGAAGCCTTTGCATTAGAATGTCAACTAATAAAGAAACAATGGAATAAAAATTACCTTTTAGCAACTTTCCTGGTAGAACTGATGCAGGGCTGAATTATTGAGGGAAACACAGGGCAAAAGCTAGAGGACTGATGGGAAATGATACCAGAAAGACTTACAAAGATTCTAGTCCAAGAAAACGGAGAGTTTCTGCTGAAAGGGGCCAAACGACACTAATAAACAGAGAAAAAAGAACTATACAACACCAGGGTGAGATGAGACAGGTTGAAATAGTAAGTACCAGTCTGGTGTTCTGAGAATATATCATAGTAACATTTCTGGAATATTCTCTCAGAATGCATGACCTGAGTCTGGCCTGAAGCAACATCAGGTCCCCATATGAAGGCCATTCTAAGGGATGCAGATATAGTTTGCAGAGGAGTTGTCTAGTAAACAAAAGAGGAGTTTGTCCTTCAGTATTGCCTACAGAATGAGCACCTTGGGAGGCTGGAGAAATGGCTCAGAGGTTAAGAGCACTTGCTGCCTTAGCAGAGGACCCGATTTGGTTCCCAGTACTCATATGGCAGCTCATAACCATCTATAACTTCAGTTCCAGAAGATCTGACAGTCTGTGGGCACTGCACAGATGGTGTACAGACATACTAGCAGACAAAATACCCATAAAATAAAATTAAATCTTTTCCAAAAAAAGTCCAGTGCTCTCTAAAAAACTGTAATTGGATTAGGTTATTTGTGGGGATTACTTTCACAATAAAAAAAGACCATTTGTGGGAGGTACTATAATAGTAATAATAATAATAATAATAATAATAATAATAATAATAATAATAA